>CM034009.1:2225700-2289358 GCA_019603395.1 Cyrtorhinus lividipennis
TCGTTAAAACTGCTGTTTTACTTCATTGCAGAAGTTTCCGTTGCTTTTTTTAGCATTCTCAAGAGTCTCGAGGGTGATTTTCTCCAGCAACACACAGATTGAATATTGGACGCTCGCTTTTTAATGACGACATTGCACAATCCGACGAAAGAAAGAAACTACATCTACAATCTATTAAAACACCGAAAAGCACGGAGCCAACTAAAACTGCCTGCTACACCTCAAAAAGCCCATTCTCTCCAGTTATGCGAACCTCACAAACAAAAATTTTCCCTTACAGCTAACAAAACGGGAACTGGAAGTGACCTTATTCGGAATTCTCTTTTGTTTTTCGTTCCGTTTACTGTTTTCCTTCGCCTCCCTCCTTTTCGTGATGCTCTGTTCTTTTCTTTCCGTTTTGTTTTTGTATACCCGCCCATTCCGGGAAACTTTTTGACCCTACCTGTATGCTGCCCCTGTATGCACACTGCTGCTAGACCCACCTGCAAAAACTGCAGGTGACCCAAAATAAGTGCCTTCGGATAGCCCACAGAAGCCCCCTCCGAACCAAACACTGCTGCGCATGACTCAGTAGCTATAGAATACTTGATTCTCACCTCACCGACTTACCGCAAAATTTCATTCAAAACTGCCATCCCCCATCCCAACCGCTGGTCCAAAAACTCAACATCCTCCGTAAACCCGTTGGGCGACCACAAGGCGAAGGCGGCAGGTTTTAGCCACTCTTTTTTAAATAGTGTAAATTTTGTATCTTGTGTATATAATGTAAATAGTTAGTTTTTAAGTTATTTATTTTTTTGTTCCCTGCTCAAAGGTTTTTTAAAGTGGAATTTTGCCTTTTACATTTTACTCAACAAAGACCCTCATGAATTGGCACCCTCCTCAACCCTCTAAAAAATCACCTAAGGCAGCTACTATGCCGGTACTGATGGACTAACCTTAAGCAATAAATGAATATTATTGTAATTTAACTGATTTATGTCAATAAAGTATTTCGTATAACCGTGGCGTAAGTGGCTAGCGCGTTCGGCAGTAATCAAAAGTTTTGGGTTCGAGCATAGTGGGAGCGAATATTTTTGTTTCTTGATTTAGTTTTTTTTAACCCATAAATGACCAATTACCTCTTCCAGTGGGGTGCCAATCGTTCTGGGACCATTTCATGGTTCAGCGTCCAAAATTTAGTGAAAAATATCCCCACTCGCCTAGGTCGCCCAAAATCTCGAAAATCCATTTTTCAAAAACACATTTTGACCCCTACCCCACCCAATTCGGTCCGATGGGCTGACAGTTTCGAGGACCCGTTCGCCGGAACAGACCCCTGACCCAAATTTCAGATTTTTAGAAAATTTTCTTACTACCAAAACGGCGTGGACAATGGACGGCGGACGGCGTACGGCGGACGGACATTGACTTTTTTGATCAGACATCAGAAACGTCCAGAAAAAAATTTTGAGCCGAATCGGAGGGTTGACCATTATCATGAAAACATAGGTTGATTATTCAAGGAAAAACCAACCAAAACGGTGATTGAGGAGTGTCTAGGAGTATTACGATCAAGTATTGTCCAAATTAGTATAGATCGACACCCCTCACGCATAGTTCCAAAGAATTGATTTTCAAAACGCTGCAAATATCACAAGGTTGGTTGTTCTTCGGACCAGGCGATGGAGATTATTTCTTCAACATGGGGAAAAAACAGTGGATGTGGGGGTCCGGACCCATTTTACCGATTCAGCAGTCCAAAATTTGGAAAATGATACCCACACGCCTAGGTACCAGAAATTCGAAAACGCACATTCGAAATGGGTAGATAGACACCCATTTTGACCCATAACATCATCCAATGGGTGCCAATCGTTCCGGGACCCATTTCATTGGATTCAGCGTCCAAAATTTAGTGGAAAATAATACCCTGCACGCCTAGATCGCCAAAAATTTCCAAAATCCATTTTTCAAAATACACATTTTGACCCCTACCCTACCCAAATTAGGTCCAATCGAGCTGAAAACTTTCGAGGACCAAATATTACAAAAAAATTATTTTCTGACCAGAATTTTTAATTTTAAGAAAACTATCTTCAACCAAACACGGCGTAGCAGACGGAAATTTGGAGAGGGTCTTGGTAAAAGTGTGTATTTTGAGACTTAATTTTTGACATTTTTTCCTTAAATAGGCGTCTGGGGTACTTTTCCACTAAATGTTGGACGCTGAATCTATTGAGATAGGTCCTAGGCCAATCGGTAGCCGCCGGAGGTGGTTAGGGGTAAAATGGGTACCAATCTACAAATTTTGAATACAATTTTTGGGTGCCTAGACGTGTTAGGTATCATTTTTGAATAAATTTTGGACGTTGAATTCATTTCGATGGGTCTCGGAACGATTGTCACCCACCAGAAGTGGGTATGAGTCAAAATGAGTAACAAACTACAAATTTTGATAACGATTTTTTTGATTAGTGGGGACCTAGGCGTGTGGGGTATCTTTTTCCACTGAATTTTGGACACTGAATCCATTGAGTTGGGTTCCTGTCCGATTGGTAGCCAGTGGAGGTGGTTAAGAGTCCAAATTGGTACCAACCTACAGATTTTGAAAACGATTATCGACACTTTTGGGGACCTAGCCGTGTGGGTTATCACTTTCCATCAAATTTTGGACGCTTAATCGATTGGAATGAATCCCAAACACCCACTCTATTGAAAATAGTAACCATTATGTACAAATTGGCAGCGTTATCATCATGTTGACCACGCATGGAATCATACAACGTGAACATAAACGTTAAATATCAACCCTTCTAAATGATCTTACATTCCAGCCACATTTTGGAGACTCTACAAACACCCAAGAATATGAAATTATCAACCAAATTTCACCACGAGAATGAAAGCTGTGTTATTTTCTCAATAGCCAATACAGGACCTTCGATGTAATTTCTGTACCCAATTTTATAAACAAATAAATTGCGTTGGTTTAATTTTGTTGAAATTTAGACTTGTGGAATGTATAATTTTCCTTTGAATCGATTGAGATGATTTTGATTTGAAAATGTGTAATTTACGAAGCGGTTTTTGACCTTTTTGTGGACCCTTACAACTTTTTATTATAATTTGAACGCTAAATCGATTCGTAAAATGTGCCTACGAATCAAAAAGAACATTTTGGGGCAGAAAAAATGTCCCACTTTTCTTCAATAGGTAGATACTTACTCTGGAAACCTCAAAAAATACAATTTCCCAGACAAGCAATCCACTTAAAATAATTTCCACACTTCCCCATTTATTTATACCAGTAGCGTCCTTATTTTAATTTAGAACAATTTTTCTATTGAAAACCTGAAAATAAAATATATAAAAATTTTCCAATTTTCCATTCAACGCTGCGAGGGAAGGTGAAGAAAAAACACCGGCTTGTCTACCTTTGTACAAATATGAGGTAAGATTTTATTAAAGTTTGCAATTTTTTCTACCTTTTTTCTTCTTTTATTACCTGTTCTCCTCTTCCATTTTAATAATCATGGACTTAGAGTAGAATCCTTATAGTCAATTTCAGCTATACAATTAACAAAACAACTACAAATGACGAAAGGTAAAGTATTCGACACGAGATTAAACTCACGATCGCCTTATTTAACCACTTTTTTTGCATGAAATTGTTCGTTTACTTGTACATTTTTTGTTTTGTATGTCGTTTAAATGATGTATCTAATTAATAATGTACATTTCAAGACAAAATTTTGTTGTCAAAAAATTTATAAAAGAAAAACTTATATTCCTAAACAATTTTTTTCGATTGAAAGAGGAAAAAATACCAAAAACAAAATGAAAATTATAAAATGACGAAGGAACAAAAAAGTAGTTTTTTTTGCTTGTTTCAGTCTTGGCTGAGGTAGAGGGGATCGTATCACAGTTCTATGGGGGATATGTGATTTATAATGGGGGAAGGGGTCTCATTGCAGGAGGAGTTGTATCCGTTGGGGACGACACAAGGTGGGGGACACGACGGAGGGAAGAGGGCAAAAATGGGGGGGACGATTTCTTGTTCGGTGTTTTATTTTTCTTGTTGTGTCTGCGTCTTCAATTTTTCTTCTTCAAAGTCGTAGTCATTTTGTACGCTTGTTTCTTCTGTGAGTTTCCGCGTGTTTGAGCATGTGGTCTTGCGGATGAAGCCTTTGCCGCAGTACGAGCAGGCGTAGGGCTGTCGCCGGAGTGGAGACACATGTGACGTCGCAAGTCGGTTTTGTGGTTGAATTGTTTAGGGCAATTTCACATTTGTAGGGCTTTTCCCCGGCGTGTTTGGACAAATGTTCGAGTGGAGATATTCTTGGGTGAATCGTTTGCCGCACCGCGAACATTTGTAGGGTTTGTCGCCGGCGTGGAAACTCTTGTTGTGCTGCGTCAGGTAACAAGCTTTGTTGAAACGTTTTGTCGCAATCGACGCATTTGTGAACGACGACGCTTTAGAAAGGGTCATCTCTTCTGTGGAAGTGACCATCGGTACCTCCTTCTCGTGGTACACCCCCCCACGGGTTCGTAATTGACTCCAGTCAACGACGAAAAGCTCGGGAGGTTCGCTCCGTGGGGGGGATTACCATTTGGTGATACCCGTATGATAACCGTAATCCTGCGGGATTGTCGCGGTGGCAAAGGCGCGTGGTTGGGCGGCGGGTGTGACATCGGGCGGCGCGTGGTTGGGTGGCGGCGGCGGCGGGGGTAAACTCGGCGGAGGGGAGGGTGATACTCTTCTACTTGCGGGTGGTGGTGCGACGAAACGGGCATCGTCGCCGGATCGACGCCGCGCTTTGTTTGACGGCGTTTTATGCAACGTCGTGTTATAATGCCGCTTCAAATGACCTGAGGAAGTGAACCACTTGTTACAAGCTGTACAATTGATGTTTTAGGCCGTCGGGCCTCATTGCTCTTCCAAGCCGCCTTCGGCAAGGCTAATTGGGCTTGGGGCTCGCCTATGTATACTTCACTCGAACTCACCGCACCCTAAATCAGACGGCGACGGCGAATTGCCATTTTCTCTTTTGAAATACCTCCAATGAGTGCCGTGCGGCGACGGCGGCACTCCCGGCGGTTGATAGACGTGGACTTTGTGGCTGTCAGGTCCAAAATTTCCGCTTGCGGTTCTTCCCAAATCGGGTGCATCTGAACCACATGGTCCGCCAAAAGGCTAGCGTCCATGTTCATTCCACACCTGTCGCATTGTACTTGGCTACTTGTTACCTGCCTGTCGTAACCATAAGGATGATACCTGTACTGAGCCGCGGGAGCCGTTGAAATGCCCCTTGTTCTTGTTGGAAATCGAAACAGAAATCCGACGAGTCTGCCGGCGCCGGTCGTGCTTTTTTCACGTTGTTGTTGTCTTCGGAGCCCGAAGCGGACGAGCCCCACTTCGACATCAACGTCTCTTTGTGGTAACTCAAATGCCGTCGAGACTTTTCGAGAGCGATTGGCGCCCTCTGGATGAGGTAATGGGTTATAATGGGTACCTATCTACCCAATTCGAATGTGTGTTTTCGAGATTTCTGGTACCTAGGCGTGTGGGGTATCATTTTCTGCTAAATTTTGAACGCCGAATCGATTGGAATGAGTCTCCATCCTGCTGGTTCGAGGAATAATCAACCCCTGTGAAAGAATATGCAACGTTTTGTATTATCGTCGTAAAATGGTTTGATTTTTCTCTGATGTTCATGTTTTTCGCCTGTTTGGAGAGGCAGTGCCTCGGTTTCAACTCATTATGAGCCTGCGTCCCGGAGGGTATTTCGGCTCAATATTAAAAAACTCCGCGATAATGAATAACTTAGAAGCGTTTTACCCAGAGAGCGGTTCAAGTTGAAGAGAAACTGCCGGGCGGGAAGAGAAAATTGCAGGGCAGAAGCAAAATAGTGAGAAGGTGAAGGAGGTGAAGTTGAGGTCAGGTACGCCCTCAGGGAGGTCATTCACAGTATTGCGCGGTTTTTGCCTCATCGGCGCTCCACATTTTCCAGAAAACGTTTTTTTCCATCGTTTAGACAAAAAGGACATATTGTCGTGGGTTATTCCATACATCTATATCAGTGAGGTTGGTTATTCCTCAGACCAGGAGCATGGAGACTCATTCCAATCGATCCGGCGTCCAAACTGGAATATAATACGCCACACGCTAAGGTACCAGAAATCTCGAATATACACATTTGAAATGGGTAGATAGGTACCCATTTTGACCCATAACTTCATCCAGAGGGCGCCAATCGTTCCGGGACCCATTTTATTGGATTCAGCGTCCGAAATTTAGTCGAAAATGATACCCTACACGCCTAGGTTCCAGAAATCACGTAAACACACATTCGAAATAGGTAGATAAGTACCCATTTTGACCCATTACTTCTTCCGGTGGGTGTCAGTCGTTCTGGAATCCATTTAATTGGATTCAGCGTCTAAAATTTGGATGATGATACCCCACACGCCTAGATCGCCAAAAATCCATTTTTCGTAAAACACATTTCAACCACTAACCCCCCCATAACCTCTTCCGGAGGGCTTCAATCGTTCTGGGAGCCGCCCCATTGGATTCGGTGTCCAAAACATGATCGAAAATAATGCCCCACACGCCTACATCGCCAAAAATCTCGAAAATCCATTTTTAAATACATATTTTGACCCCTAGCTTTACCCCCTCCCCCTCAAATTTGATCTGATCAAGCTGAAAAGTTTTGAGGAAATGGATTTTCGAGATTTTTTGGCAATCTAAGCGTGTTGGGTATCGTTTTCCACTAAATTTTGGTCGCTTAATCGATTGAAATGATTCTCAATGCCTTTGATTTTTTGGTGCATCATGTTACCATTATCCATAAAATCGAGTATTCATGGGGAATTTCCCTCAAAATCAAATTTTGGGCCGTAAATCGGGACTTCAATCCAAAATGATTTTTTTAAAAATTCACAAAATATTATAATTTTTAAAAATGTATTTAAGCTATGCCGTCACCAGTTTGATCTTCTCATGGTTTTCCGTAGGTTTCTGTAATCAACTGCCTCCAGCCATTTTCACCATCATGTGATATTGGGTGTTGGATGCAACTTTCAAATCGGGATACATTGCCTTGAGTATGAGGACCCTGGAAGGGGTTTTGAGGTACACTTTGTTTCCCGACGATATCAGTTAGTCCACATTAGTATGTGCACATCTAATTATCACAACAACCCTGTGTTGGCCGTGAGCTAGGCAGCTAAAATGGACCATCTTCTACCTTATAGGAACATTTCAGGGATGTGAAGAGCTTCATCTGACACGAAGGCGAGCACTTTTTTGCGCTGCAATGCTCTCATTGAGCAGACCCGTTTCTGGCTCTAATTGGTCCACGACGCTTTTCAACCCGATCGAACCAAATTGGAGGGGGTTAGGGGTCGAAATGTGTTTTTCGAAAAATGAATTTTTGGCGATCTAGGCGTGTGGGGTATCATTTTCACCAAAATTTGGACGCTGAATCCAATGAAATGGATTTCAGAACGATTGGCACTCACCGGAAGAAGCAATGGGTCAAAATGGGTACCTACCTACCTATTTCGAATGTGTGTTTTAGTGATTTCTGGAACCTAGGCGTGTAGGGTATCATTTTCGACAAAATTTCGGACGCTGAATCTAATGAAATGGGTCTCGGAACGATTGGCGCCTTCTGGATGAAGTTATGGGTAAAAATGGATATCTATTACCCATTTTGAATATGTGTTTTTGAGATTTCTGGTACCTAGGCGTGTGGGGTATCATTTTCTACTAAATGTTGGACCCTGAGTCGATTGGAATGGGTCCGGGACCCGCCACACCCACTGTTTTCCCCATTTTTCCCATGTTGAAGAAATGAATCTCCATGCGCCTGGTCCGAAGTTCAAATTAGTCTCCATTTGCAGCTTTTATTTATATGATTTGGAGTTCCTATCGATAATCTACTCAGTTTATTGAAGAGCGATCACTGTTTCTCTTCAAATTCAGCATTTGGAGTCCAATACTACAAGTCGCAACCATAAACGTTCCCCAGTTCGTCATTCTTCACATTTTCAAACTTCCTTCTTCCTCATCCTTTACAGTTTTATAGGTATTGACGGGCAGTTATCAGCTACGGAATGTTCATTGAGTTCTTAAATCGACAAAAAATTCACTATAGTTGAGTGGAAAAAGGTGTGTCATAATAACGAGGGGCGAGACCACATAAAACTTGAAGATCCTGATGACCTCATTTTAACGACCGACATCCACTTTCAGGCCTCGATGAATCGAATTCCACGCCGTTCCAACTTGTCGTTTCCGGATTTTTTTTTTCTGATTAACCAGAATATTAAATGGAACGTAATCCTTACCAATATGGTGCGGAAAAATCGTATTGACCGTTTATATGTTATACAAATTTTGTTCAACTTATAGTTTTAAGACTGAAATTCTCAAAGTATCACCGTTGATGGCAAATATTCCTGGCAGATGAGGAGAAAGCTGGCAATATATCCTAAAATTTCATCATAAAGCAAAAAAAAAAAAAAAATTAGTTAGCCCACGTAACTGCGGAACCATGAGTAGAAAGTGACACTTCTTATTTCAAATAAGAAATTTTCCGTTGCAAGTTCAGATTCGACTATTAAAGAATTTGTTTCCCAAATTTCATAAAAATTTGATGTTTCAAACAATTTTTTGTTGTTGCGCGCAACTCAATCAAAGCAAAAAAATCAACGCTAATTTTACGTGGTATTGTTAGTTTCTACTCTTTATTCGAGTCAATTTTTGCGAAATAATGCCAAAATTCGTGTATTTTGCGTAAAAAATGTATCCGTTCATTATTCCTAAAAAATTGAAGTGAATCAAGAAACAGATAGCATCACCTGAAACAGCATTAAAAAACAATGAAAATTCATGTGCCACATGACCACCATGAAGTGGTGTGGTGAGTTCACCATTATCCACTATCTGACAATTTTGGGGTTGCGCAACTTTGCAAGCACACCAAAAAATTGCGCGCAATCAAAAATATTGTTTGAGAGATCACATTTTCACAAAATTTCGGGTAGAAAACGAATTTGCATTAAAAAATTGGGATTCCCACCTATGGTATCTGATCACCTAACCGACCATCTGTAACTTCATGGTTGGATCATTTTTGAAACATTGAATAGGAACACCTTATTGAATTAGAACCAGTCATTTATCCCGCAGACATCGGTGGACACTACAAAATGATTATGACAGGCAAGTAATGGGGAGCGGTCAACATGGGGAAAATGGGGAAACAGTGGATGTGGCGGGTCCCGGACCCATTCCAATCGATTGAGGGTCCAAAATTTAGTGGAAAATGATTCCCCATACGCCTAGGTACCGGAAATCTCGAAAAAACACATTCGAAATGGGTAGATTGGCACACATTTTGACCCATAACCTCATCCAGAGGGCCAGTCGTTCCGGGACCCGTCTCATTGGAATCAGCGTCCAAAATATAGTGGAAAATGATACCCCACACACCTAGGTAACAGATATCTCGAAAACACATATTCAACCATGGGGAAATGAAGGAAACAATGGGTGTGGCGGCTCCCGGACCCATCCCAATCGATCCAGGGTCCAGAATTCAGTGGAAGAGGAACCCGGAAGAGGTTACGGGTCAAAAACTAGATAGATACCCAAAAAATGGGTTTCTATCAGCCTATTTTGGGATTTCTAATACCTGGACTTCCTACGAACGTGAAGAGTAAGTACCGACTATTGAACTACTATTTGAGCTGACAGCCGTCCGGTTGTCATCTTTATGTTGCCTTATATCTTGAAGGAAGACGCCAAAATATACCAAGTCACCATAGTGGCTCGTGGCAGGGGCCGAGCCGCTTCAACGGCTATTTTCTCCCTCTGCGCCCTTTAATCAGTTTAATGAGCCATTGTACTTCTCGCTAGTGCGAATCACGGGCAAATTATCTGGAATTTGTCTTTGTTTCAACACCCTAATCGTCCATTCATTTGTGTAATGGGTTCGCCACGGTGGGTACGCCTCTTTCGCCTTTGTCCCTGTTGTTGTTATTCCTTTTCAAACTCAAGTTCGTATTTACATGGTGTTTTGAACCTGCACAATGAGAGAATTTCGTAGACAAAATAACAACACTTTTTCGATCAACAGACTCAGAGGTGCCTTCGCGAATAAGGACAACAGCGCGCCATGCGGAGTGTTGAGTCAACTCGTCTGCCAAAGTGAAACGAACTGTAGGTTGTGCTGCTCACCCAACTTGTCCAGAAAGGTCTAGGGTAATCTTGCCGAAACTGGGGAAGCCCCATTAACAGTCAAAATTACCAATTTGGTATAGAATCAGCATGACCATACAGCATGACCGAATTTCCACGCCGCTGATTGCTTCCAACACCGCTCTCTGTCCAACTGCCATCCGAAGATTTGTAGGATTCTTCTTTGGTAGGGCTTGTGGCACGCTCGGTCCTGCATGCACTCCTGTTTGTCTGCCCCCCTCACAGTAGTTTCTTCCCTGTCCTCTAACCTGGGGTTCTGGTCCTCTCTGCCTACTTGCTGAGTCATTGTCCATTTTCTTTTCCATCCTGTCTGTGACCCCTCTGAAGCCCTCCATGGTGGTACAGCATTGGAAGATCTTTGTGCCGTTCTACAATGACTAACCTCCTAACTTTCCAGAAATGCATCCATCAGGCTATCAATGCTGGGGCCCAGGTTGACTACGAGTCTCCTGATTTTTCTTAGGCATTTGACAGAATTCCTCATAGCACCATCCTTAGCGCACTTGAGTCTCTGGAGGTCTTTGGTAGTCTTCTTGCCTGGATATGGAGTTACCTTACGGGCCGGTTTTCCTCAGTCAGGGTTCGTGGTGCTGTTTCTGCAGCCTTCACCTCCACGTCTGGTGTTCCCCAGGGGTCCCATCTTGGCCCCATTATCTTCATCTTGGCTATTAATGGCGTTGGTGCTGTTCTCAAGGGGGTCAACTTTCTCATATTTGCAGATGATATGAAGCTCTACCTTCAAGTGCTTGATCCCTCTGAGTCCTCTATTCTCCATCATGCAGTTTGAGTGCTGTGGCTATTTTACCCATGTCGGGTTGATCTACACTTTTTAAAGCACCTGGTCCGAAAAAAGCTGCTACTTTGCAACTAAGACCTCTCTCAGGTCTTTCTGACGAGACCCTTTCCGTTTGGAAACAAGACCGTGACTTCATCATTTATTTATATTAGATTTAAGGTATTTTTGCAGTGCAAAACCCGTACTGACGTTCTAGAACCTCATCTCTGATGTTTCCAATGAATAACCTGCTCTTCAAACGGTTTCCCTACCACTATTATACTACCACTACCACCAAAATTAATTTAAAAAACCGGCGCGTGCGCAATGGAGTTCTGCAATATCTTGGAACTAGCCAAAACAGTTCCTTATTGATTCCAAACTGGGTTCCAACTGCTTCTCTTCGAACGACAAGATGGTGGATGGCCTTGCGCTTGCGCTGAACCGTTCCCGTTATTTTGGAACTGCTGTACGACTAGGTTTGGTCCATATTTTGGACCAAAAGTACCCTGGGGAAAACGCTGAAGCGCAATCCAACTCCGAGTTTCGTTGGAGCCTCAGTTACTCGGCAATATATGAGAAACGCCCTCGCACGGCACAGGGCTTCTCGCGAACCGGTTTCCGAATCTGTTATCCGTCTTTACTTGTATCTGGCTTCTTACGGGAGTCCAACTCCTCTTCAGGTATCACCGAGCCCGGACAACGGGTCCTCACCTATGCGCTGTTGAAGCCGGTTTTCGGAGGTCAGCTTTACTTGCCAGTCAACACCGCTAAGTTTTGTCGGGTTAAAATTAAATTCATTGCAATTTCCTTCACTTTCATTGATTGGGGGGAATCTCGCCAACTTGGCCAGAAGAGAAGTGGCTTCAGGAGAAGGGATTCTCATGTGGTGTGTTGCTAAAATGCGCATGCGTTCTTCACCTGCTGACTGCGAGAGCAATGAGCCCAGCACTAGACTAAAGAAAAACCCCCATAGGGGAAATCATTCGCTTTTTGCCGTACCCAAACACTTGGATCACAAATTTGTAAAAGTTATTTCATACAAATCAAACTCCTCAAGTAAAACGCTGACAATTCTTTCACAAGGGTTGGTTATTCCTTGGACCAGGAGCATGGGGACACACTCCAACCGATTCAGCGTCCAAAAATTAATGGAAAATGATACCCCACACGCCTAGGTACCAGAAAGGGGATACCCCTTCTCCCACCTGAAGTCGTGGTCTCGTTCTTGCCGTCTTCTGCATGAAAATTGGTCCAAATAGGTCGACTTGAGTCAAGAATTGAGGTCGCAATAGGCTAGAGCAGTGTATAAGGGGGGGGGGGGTAAAGGAACTCACATTCTTCCCTTATAAATTGCTCGACGTCACAACATCAGAGCAAGAAGGCATTCAGGACAGAAGTGCTCAGAGCTCAGAGCTCAGAATGATTGACGAAGTGATGACTAGTTAGAATCATTAGTCATCTGGTCCATTAGTCCGGCAGAGTGTAAGGGGGGGGGGGGGGTCATGTACCCACCAAAATCACTCTTGGCACCTGCCTTCCACTCCGCTCGTCCTCTTTTGTTGATCTCACCTCACTTTTGTACGCGTTGAACAGACGAGCGCAGGACGTAATCGGGGTCTTCACGGGTACATTACCTATGTAATTACCGATTGTAATTAGCTCTTGTTCCAGAACATCATAAATCACACTTACCGTCACACCCAAACAAACTGTACTTTTAACTGGATCGCATAAGTAAATGAAAATGAAATTCTTCATTTAATTCACTTACAAAACATGACGTAATCAATCATAAATGAACTGAAATAACAGCCGTTTGCTGGCTTTTCGATTGTCTTGGCTTTAGCCGGACAGCAGAAATGCCAAAGATGCTGTTCACAAACATACGGGTTTATGCATCTGACAAAACGGCAGGCATTTTGAGCAACTGTACAAATAAATGTGCAAGAATATAGAAGGTACCTGAAGAGTATACTTTTGATTGTGGTAACTCTGCTAATTCTTTCACAGGGGTTGGTTATTCCTGGGACCAAGATCAGGAAGACTCGATCGATTCTCTCTAATCGATTCAGCACCCAACATTTGGTGGAAAATGCCCCCCCCCCACTCCTCGTACCCAAAAATCTCGAAAATGGGGAAAATCGTGGATATGCAGTGTCCCGAACCCATTCCAACCGATTCAGCGTCCAAAATTTAGCGGAAAATATTACCCCACATGCCTAGATCGCCGAAAATCTCGCATTTTGACCCATACCCACGTTCGATGGGTACCAATTGGTCTAGGACCCATCTCAATGAAATCAACGCCCAAATCTGATGACAGGTGTATCCTGTATATGGCAATAGATGGCACTATAGATGGCTATCGATAAACAAAACGTTGATGCTCAAAAGCATTGGGAAAGCAACATGATGTTTCGATACACCGATGGTTTGTTAGGAGGGAAAAAGAAGAAAAGAAGTTTATTATAAACAAATTACAAGGAAGTTTTAAATATGTAGGTCACGGCATGGTGTAACCGTCAGCCGGAAGTAAGGGTCTTAAATATAATGCGAGACATGTAGGAGTAACATAAGAGAATTTGACACTGAAATCAACATCACTATAGGGGTGAATTGAAATTTGAGAGAAATGGAACTCAATTGGGTGGGCGAAAAGAAACGAGACCCTCCAACAGTCTAGTTATGGATTTGGGTCAGCCTGGACTGCCAAGCCAGCTCACAGAATTTAGCGACTTTTGTACTTTCACTGCCATCTAATTGCCTCACGACGTCGTCCCTTGAGAGGTTGTAGGAAGCAAAAGTCGTCAAGCGAATTTCTTGAAGTCTTGGGCAGACGCAGAGGAAATGGTACAGGTCCTCGGGAACACTGAGACTGCACAAGGAGCTCGATACATCCCCCGTGTCCACCGAGTAGGGCTTCAATTTCAAATCGAGTTCTCCGCGAACCTTGAACAGCCAGCAGACTGTTCAAAAATCGAGTCCATGGTTTGTAGTGAAGCTGGCACCTTTGAACTGGCGGTTGAGCTCTCTGTACAGGGTGAAGTTCTCCGATACGAGGGCCCTGGCCCACCAACGCTCTTTCTCTTCCCGACGAAATCCCTCCAAAATCTGTGTCTCCCTTCTGAGAGAGCTTACATCGAAGGAGTGTAGAGAGTTTGACACATCGTACTTCGAGGTCATAAGCCCGTTTTCCTGTGCCCAGATGATTCTCGCCCTTATCACCTCTCTGGCAACAATCCTTAGTAATCGACGTTCAGGCATAGTGGCAAACTTTACCAGGTACTTCAAGTGGGATTCAAGAGTGTATGCCGCAATGGAGTTCAGCTCGGTCTCAAGATGTAGCAGGTAGTTAGGTGCGGAAGAGCCTCCTCAGCCAGACCATCAGGACCCTCTCGACAGTTGCATACTCACGGAACCCCCAGCATGGCGACGCGTAGCACAGTATAGCTCGGACAATAGCTTGGAACACGTATAGCATGGACTGCAGCGGTACGCAGGAACTGGCAAACAGGGGGTCCCAGACGTAATTCATGGCAAACCTCCAATCCTCCAATCCAAACTTCCACTTCTCAGTCCTCCTCCTGCGGCCCCCGTTCTGGAATATTAGGATCTTTGACTTAGCAAGGTTCAGACTGAGGCCCCACCTCATGCAGTACCTTCTCAACATATCTGTGTTTGCCTGCAGGGATGATGGGTTGGTATCCAGTATCACAAGGTCGTCGGCATACAGTAGAACCCGAACATCTGCCTCATTAACACGAATCCCAAGCCCCAGCTCCCTCGTCAAATGCAAGGAAAGACGATCATGAGTTGGAGGTGATAAGAACTCCGATAACGAATATATTATTTCTGGATTAACTACGATTCAATTCTAACGAATTAATGTTTCATAATCTATACAGCATGAATTGTATGATAAGGTGTAATCATTTATAAAACGAGAACAGGTTCGGCTATGAAAGTAGGTGGGTATCAGTTATTTCTTTTGAAACCTCCAAAAAATACATTTTGAGAAGAAACATCGTTGTGTACACGTCGATGTTGGGGGAAAAACGTTGATGTTTTTGAATCATCGATAATTTCTATCCAAAACCATGCCTTGACATTCTCTGAATTGATGATTCACTCAAGCGCTGGTTAAGAAATAAAAATCCTCTCTACTATCTAGACACAGTTAATGGCTGGTTCCCACTAGCGACGTTAAAAAACCGATTTTACGAGAAAAGAACTTTAGTCGGTATGTAAATTACTAAGGATCTGGAGGTTGTGGGACACGATGGCGTTATGACAAATATTGGTCGGGGTTTCTCTTCCGAAATGAAACGAATTCTCTTCAAATGTCTCTAAAGGTCACAGGCGCTGAGGATTTAAAAACGTGTAGGAATTGAGGAAGATAAACGACTGGATGATAAGCCCCCTAGGTCCTCTAACAACCACTGGTGGTCATTATTGACCTCGAAAAAAATATATATATTCTCATTGTGGACTAAGAAGAATTAGTTTCGATTCCTCCATTGAATTTGAGGAGCTTAAGCTCAAAATTTATTTGATGGGGGTGAGAATTCTTCTTCATAATTCTTAACCGCACCTTAACATCCCCTAATTAATGAACTCATCTACGGTCAACAACTCACCACTCTTAATTAATTTCGAAAGGTACTAAACGCCATAAATGCCGAAATCGAATTATACTCATTGAAGGGTTTTTGGTGAGAGTTGTACCCAGAAATGAGGTCAAATCCAGGAAGAACTCACTCTAAAATCGTCAAAAGAGACGTTGAATTCTTGTTTTTATTTCAAAAAGTACTATATCCAGACCTTGAGAAGCCACTATAACCGTTTCAATTCAAAAAGTACTAGGTATTATAGGGCCGCTGACGAGCAAAAATCTATCCAACGAAGCCTTCGAGTTCAGAACCCAGATCAACCCCCATCATAGTGGATATAATTTTTGATAACGACATAAGAAAGTAACACATCCAGCCGTTATCATGGAGAATCGCCTGAAAAAGTGATAATAAATAACTGTAGAGAGCAATTAAATTTCAAAAAGTATTTTATCCCAGACGCATTCCAATCGATTTAGCGTCCAAAAATCAGCCTAAGTCGACAAAAATGCCGAACATGGTGGGTACCATTCGTTCCAGGACCCATTTCATTGGACCCTTCCCAATCAATTCAGGGTCCAAAATTTGGTTAAAATTATACCCCACACGCCTAGGAAACCGAAATCTCAAAAACACACGTTCAAAATGGGTAGGTAAGTACCCATTCTGACCCATAACCTCATCCAGAGGGCGCCCATCGTACCGGGACCCATTTCGTTGGATTCAACATCCAAAATTTTGTGGAAAACGATACCCCACACGCAAGGATAGCGTAAAATCTCTAAAACCCGTTGACATATTGACGGATATTCGCTTATTTTGATCTAAACACCTTGAAACGTCCAGAAAAAAATTTTGAGCCGAATCGGAGAGGTTGACCTTTTGCATGAAAACATAGGTTGATTATTCAAGGAATAACCAACCAAAAATCTGCAAATTCTTACACTCGGGTTGGTTAATCCTCGAATGGGGGAAACAATGGGTGTGGCGGGTCCCGGACCCATTCCAATCAATCCAGGGTCCAGAGTTTAGTGGAAAATGATACCCCACACGCCTAGGTACCAGAAATCCTGACACATACAAAATGGGTGGATACATACCCATTTTGACCCATAACTTCTTCCGGTGGGTGCCAATAGTTCTGGGACACACATCATTAAATTCAGCGTCCAAAATTTAGTGGAAAATGATACCTCACACGCCTAGGTACCAGAAATCTTGAAAACACATTGTGCAAAATGGGTACCCATTTTGACCCATAACCTCATCCAGAGGGCGCCCATCGTACCGGGACCCATTTTATTAGATTCAACATCCAATATTCAGTGGGAAATGATACCCCACACGCCTAGATAGCGTAAAATCTCTAAAACCCGTTGACATATTGACGGATATTCACTTATTTCGATTTAGACACCTTAAAATGTAAAAATTTTGGGCTGAATCGTAGAGATTGACTTTTTGCATGAATACATAGGTGCATATATGTAGGTGCATTGGTGAATACATTCATGGAATAACCAACCAAAATGACTCCAAGTATGGTACTGGTCTTTGGCGACGATGGTTTTGCCAAGCCCTTAAACAAACATCGTATTTCGCTCGTCGCAACAGCCACTTAGTTTGTATGGCAGTCGAGGCGTCACGGTCTGTTGCGTGGGAACTCGGTTTGAAGCATTTGAACTCCCAATTGGGCCGAAAAGGTTCTGCCATCCGCGTCTTTGTGGCCGTTTCAATCCCGGAAAACCTTTGAGCCTCCGAACACTCCAAGCCGCTCCTGTCATTCACCGACGTCGAGTTGGTCATGTCAATGAGAGAAACCTCAGAATGGAATGAGGTAGATGGACGATTTGATGGCCGAGTTGACCCGGATTGGTAATCTATTCGAATGAACACCTTCTGAAGAACTGGATCTATTTTATAGGAAAATCACCGGGGTTGGTTATTCCTCGGACCAGGCGAATGGAGACTCATTCCGATGGATTCAGCGTTCTAAATTTAGTGGAAAATGATACCCCACACGTCTAAGTACCAGAAATCTCGAAAACCCACTACTTTTTCAAATTCGCCGCTCTCGTGGTTTCTTACGCAGCCGCCAGAGCACTTCCCATGAACAGAAAGAGAACCTCCATTATTGAAGATTCGCCAGTTTTCCTCCCGATACCACCTGTTCGATTGTCCTTACAATTTTTATTACAATATATATTTCGTATAATCCTAGAAATGTTACCATTTTGAGCCTTACATTACAATTCCCGCCGCTAGGGTATGAACAGACAACTGCGCCCTTCAGAATAGTCACAGAGGGCGCCCTCTGGTTCAGTATTTTAGAAAACAACTCTTGGAATTCTTCTCACTTCTAATTTCGCCTTCAGGCGTTGTAAGCCTCTCTCGAATTAAAATCTGTTATGAATTTACTATGATTTAATTCGGGTTTCTTCGGAGAATTTGGAAGCGATCTAGCGAGAGGATACGGGATGTAAGTCCAAGACTTACGACTGAGCGTTAATTAGGGATACCAAGGATGAGCATGAAATACATTGAAACAAAATGAATTATAATTAAAGAAAAGGACACGTTGCAAAGGAGGATAATATGCACCAACCTGGTCTACAATTGATATAGGACAAAGTAATTGACAAAGTACATTAGACTACATGTGGAGCATAAAAAATACAATTAATACATGATACATGAAATACAATTAATGAGCAAGCGCAACGATACCGGCTGACGAAAACGGCGTCGACGTCGAAGGAAAAACGGGAGGGAGCACGCTGTCCCGAAGGTACGCAGCGAGGCTTAATTAACTTGAGTCCTTTATCTCATGGGGAACACAATGTAACAGCTTCGGTCGACTTCAGCACGGCGGCAGGTCACTTCAGAGCGAGCACAGGACGACGCCAGGATGGACTGAGTGGAATGCACTTTCACGACAGGATTACAAAAATATATGACTCCAACAGGTCGGGCGCCCCAGCAACGAGTGAGCGCTGGGCCTCTCTCCAAAATGCGACGTCTGGGCGGGAGCTGCGCGCGCATTTGGCGCATGCTCTCTCCCTTCTGGCCTTCTGGAGGCAGCAAGCCTGGGGGCTTACAGCGTAAAACAAAAAGGAAATCGGGGAAACGGATCAAGTCAGGCTGGGCACACAAATATAGGTTTATTCCAATGACAGTTCGATCACCTGAGCTTCCAAGAGTTGTTTTCTAAAATACTGAACCAGAGGGCGCTCCCTCTGTGATTATCCTGAATCGCGCAGTTGTCTGTTCGTCCCCTAGCGGTGGGAATTGTAATGTGAGGCCCAAAACGGTACCTTTTCTAGGATTATACGAAATATAATTCAGACGAGTGTTGGCCTATAAACCTTCGATAACCCTTTGAGGCACAACTGTAACCTGTACCAACAAAACCTTCCCTTAGTTGTCACCCTTTCTCATTCTCATTCTAGAAGATGCTGTTCCTTCAGAAGAATCCACCCATCCTACAAAATGTCCCAGATCTTTTGACCTTGTTTCGGCCATGAAAACCCTCTTCTATTCTAACCTTTTTCCAATTAACTTCCCTTCTGTCTTCATCAAACTAAGAACAGATTGGGTGTTGACTTCATGATCGCTCGATAATGGTCTTCAATCACGATAGCTTTCATTTGGGCTGCACTGACAACGAGTATTTTTCATTATCCACTCACCTATTATAACGCCTCGAGGAAATCAAACCGAGTTAATTAAGCGGGGTCGGGGTTACTTACAGTACTAACAACACAATGCAAGGGACGCCCTGGGGAGAGGTATTTTGAATCGAGAAGATGAAAAGAAAAGAAAAGAAAGCTTGGAGTGAACTAGTTTCAAACAGTACAGGGTGAACCACGAACCCCCTCATTCTAAAATCGTCCACAAGGATTTTAAATATCAAATTTGCGCACCCCGCGCAGCTGTCCAACAGTGGGCAAGTGACACTAACTTTCTTATTTTAAATAGAAACCCCAATTTTTTATTGCAGATTCGGATTAAACCAAAAATTATATGAAAATTTGATCTATTAACCAAATTTGTGGTTGTGCGCAACCGACTCAGCGAGCATGCAAGGTTGTACAACCCCTAAAATTGTCAAATAGTTGATGATGGTGAACTCTAAAGTGTGGCATATAAATTTTTAATATTTTTTAACGATGATCCAAGAAATGCTATCCGTTTATTGATTTGACTCAATTTTCGCGAAATAATAACTAAAATTTGTTCAATTTGCGTGAAAAAATCACCCTTTTTGGCGCTTGTGTTTGTTTTGATTTATTTTTAACTCCAATGAACACATTTCGAAATAATTGGTAGAAGTTAACTTTGGGTAAAATCCGATTCTGTTATAAAAAGGCGGCTAATTCCTTCACAGGGGATGGTTATTTCTCGGACCAGGAGCATAGAGACTCGTTCCATTTTGACCCATAATCTCTTCCAGTGGGTTCCAATTGTTCTGGAACCCATTTCATTGGATTCAGCGTCCAAAATTAAGTAGAAAATGACACCCCACACGCCTAGATCGCCAAAAATCTCGAAAATCTGTCATTTAAAGTGCACATAGTGTCTACTTCGGTTGTGAACTAAATTATATTTGCTGTGGGCATACACAGAACCTGTCAATTCTCGGCCAGTAATCGAAATGGAATTGCCACTTTCTGCTTAGGTAAGCATGCAGATATATCTAATAAGCCGCGACATGGCTTTCAGCCAGCGCTCTTTGACCTCTTGTTTGCAGGCAAATTAAAATCCCCCTTGCAACCAAATTTGTTTAGGTATTTCAGACGCACGTTCGCACACGTGCAGTTTTGGTGATGATCAAATGAAAAACGATTCTCAAAAGTGGCGATGGCTGGTGGTGGTGACGTCCATTTTGGAGTTCGGACGAACCTCCTTAAGATTAACGCCTTCTTTCATGATCCACTTGTAGAATTCCTCGGCAGGAGCGTCGTGATCATTTTCAAAACTAAAATCGAAACATGTTCGCCTCGTTAAATCGACCACAAGATCCGAAGAACCGGTAAGATCATCGAGGGAGTTGGAGTACGTGGCCCAACTGGAAATATGTCTCGTTTCACACCTGAGATGCTAATTTACAAAAAGAGAACTTCATTTTTGTTTTTGGCTCTTCCTGTAACTATTGTGCAGATCTTGAGTGTCGCAAATAAATCAGCTTTTAGTTGTTTACTACCATACAAGTAAATGTAATATTTGTATAAGGTTGAATGTGATGTCCATATACTGAAGACAACAAGGAATATCGTTTTACCGGAAAGTTGTGCTTTGAAATCCTAAACGTGAGAAATGGAATACCAGTTGATAATAAGTTGAAATGAATGAATTAATTTACATTGAAAAAACAGGATACAACGATTAAATTCTAGGGAGTGCACCTTACAAAATAAACCACGTTTTTACTTCAACTTAATGTCCATTAACATTCGTCGTTGTCAATTGGCAGTGGACAAAGCTTCACAACGGGTCGGTTCACTGTGGTTTTATCGGCCATGGTCACAGTAGCAAATCGAACGAGGTTGTCATTCCCAGGATGGACTTCAGAGACACGTCCCAAACGCCACTTGAGAGGGGGAAGGTTGTCTTCTTTGATGATGACGAGTGTGCCAATACATACATTATTTTTGGTCCTTCGAAGCCGGATATTCAGCATTCACACATTAGTTTTGGTCCTTCGAGCCGGATATTCTGCTCCGAAACAAAGTGGTGAGTCCGTTCCGATTTTGACCCTCAACTTAACACCATTTCCCACACCATGGCAGAGGAAACGAGGATGTTGATTGCAAAACGAGGTCGAATCAAAGCCAGTCTTACGCGGATTGCAAATTATGTTGACAATTTCGATCCGAAAATTCAGGAACTGTTTGAGTTATCAGCGCGTATGGAGGTATTCAATCAACTATGGCCGCAATATGAGGATATTCAAGACAAGATTCTCATGGAAAATCCTGAAGACACCGACGCCGAGTCCTTTGAGGAAATTTTTTTCAAGACAAAGGGAAAATTACTTAAATTTTTCGAACCCTCTCCCAAGTTAGACCAGATCACACCCGAATCAACCAGCTCCAGTAATAATGGTCGCTGCAACCATGAACGCGACCAAGCTTACTTCCAATTGGAAAAAATTAAATTACCCGAATTTGATGGATCGTACAGTAAATGGCTGAATTTTCGAGATACGTTTCGTAGTTTAGTGCATGAGCCTCCATCAATTCCTCCGATTTTTAAATTTCATCGACTAAGGTCCCTACTCAATGGTGAACCATTGGAATTGCTCCAATCACTCGACGTAACGATCGACAATTATTCAAAAGCATGGGATTTGTTGTGTTCGAGGTATGATAATGTCAAGGTTATCGTCCAGACCCACATTACCACGTTGTTCAATCTACCACGAGTTGATTCCTCTCACTCCAAGTCACTACGTACATTGACTCTTGAGCTAAACAAGACCATCCAGTCCCTTAAATCACTAGGACAACCAACCGACAAATGGGATGCTATCATTATTCATTTGGCATCCTCTAAGCTCGATAAAATGTCTCTCAGGGCATGGGAGGAACATTCAGTGAAATTCGAAAATTTTGATTATATGGAATTGGATTCGTTTCTGAAAAACCGTTGCGCTGCATTGGAAGCAGTTGAATCCAAATTTATTCCTGCTCAAGACAAGCAAACGCCCAATCCAAAAACCAAACAGCATGAGTCTAAATTCCGATACAAAGCCCGATCTCAGGATGGACAGTGACATTATTCGTCTGGTGACAAAAAGGAGCGCTTCGTTCGTGAATTGAACCACCTGAGCACCTTTCAACATCACTTGGTATACTTTAAATCACACGTTGTTGGAACAACAGGAAGCCTCCATCATGCGTGAATTGCTCCAACTTCAGCTCCAAATTCCCTGCCTGGACCTTGCTGATGCTACTGAGCCAAAATGGGACGATTGGTTGTTGGAATTCAAGAATTTCGTGGCAGTAGCTTTCGACCAGATGACTGAAAAAAAGAGAGTCAAGTTCCTTTCTTCTAGGCTGATTCATTTTTTGCCGGTGTTTAAGGCCCTCAGAATAGACCTTGACAACATCACGTTCAATGATCTAATTGTATCGTTGACACGCTATTTCAAGTCGTTCAACTCTCGAATGACGTTTTACAGTCGACGTCAAGATGACAAGGAGTCTTTTGAAGAATTCGTGTCGGACTTGAAAATACTCAGTTTACCTTGTGGATATGGCAACGAACGGTTGGCACTCGTGCGGGACATGTTCATCCTTAATATGAACCCAAGGTATGCTGCAATCAAGCAGCAGATCCTGGAGGATTTGAGACTTCCGTGTGATGAAACAATTATCTTGGCGAATGCGCTTTTGGCACGTGATCAGTCTGCCTCGTCAGGAACGATCCCCCGTCGTAGCCTAGATTCAGCAACAGCAGCAACAACACCCCTTGGAGAGATGTCCCCCCTAGCTGATAATCTTGAAGGCAAGCGAGCAGGGTCTAAAAGAGGCTCCCGTCGCGATAATACAAAACGTGAATCCAACTCGAGTTGCTCGGCTGATGATGTGAACGGCAAAGGGCTCATATCTAAAGGAGGAGTAGCATCTCCTAAATCCGGCCACGGCTCCTCCAAGTCTGAATGTGGCGCAGGCGGATCAAACTCAATCAGCAAAGAAACTCGTGACAAGTGCATTACCGTGAAGGTTCATACATTGAACCAACAGGGGTAATTCACGTTATCAATGAGGATAACTTGGAGCGCCGCCGAAAAATTCACTACGCTATTGAAAATTCCTATCACCGGCCGATTCATGAGGCCCGCAAATCATTTTGGTGCGCGGCAAAATTCATGGACTGTTGGTGTCGGGTGGTAATTACGGACGTTGACCGAAAAATAGCTCTGGTCCGGTTTATTGACTGGGGTAACTCCTCTTGGTTCCCCATTTCAGAGTTGATGTTGTTACCTAATGTAGCCAATACAGAGAAACCACTTTCGTTTTCTATTAAAGTAGATCATCCAGATGGTATATTTGAAGGCGATTTGTTGAAGGTATCTTTGATACAAAAGGATAAAAATGGGGTATGGTTTACTTGGTTGTGCACATCTGCTGGAAGTCATGAACGCCATGAGAAGTCCAGCTTGGCACTGGAGGGATCAGCGGACCGTCCGACAAACAGTGCAAGTGGTCAGAGTAACCCGAGCAGCAGCAACTTGGACGATGAGCCATCAGAGAATTCCAGAATGTTCTCCGACACCCCGTTACGTAAGTGAACATCTTTCCCTACAATAAATCCTCCCATTTTCCCCGCTAACTGGTGTTTCATTTATTCCTCCCGTTGGCGTATCGTCACATGGTAGCAGAACATAAAGTTCACAATCCCAAACCCCTTGTACCACATTACATCGGTTTTTTTTCCTTCCCTGCTATTACTACTCTGCTTTAGTAACACCCCCCCCCCCCCCCCCGTAACCGATAACATTTACTTATTTCATTCAATAGCCGCCTACGGCATTTGTAATCCCCGCCCACGGCATTTGTAATCCCCCTATAAATCCAGCCTATAAATCCAGCCTACGCCCAAGTTCCCCAGATTCAATCGTCTCGATCTCGAAGACGCTCCACGGTGTCTGTACGAACAGGTTACACAATCCTAGTGTTCCTTTCGTGTCGTTCAACAGACGAGAACGAAAACAACCAAACGCCCACCCACTCTCCGTCCAGTCGCTCGTAGCTCAGAGGTAGCGCGTTCGCTTCCGGATTCGAACGGCCCCAGTTCGAATCCTCGGAGGGTCCCTTATCATTTTTGACCTGTCGCCCAACCCTCTTTTCGTCTTTTAATAGCGATAAATTCCGAACAATATTTGGAATAGTTCGAATCCTCAGGACGGGGAAAGATTTTGGCACTTTTCTGTATTTTTCGATCTCCTTGATCCCCAAATTGCAATTCCACGATTACAAACATTAGTTTTATTCCCCAAATCTATTATTAAATTATTTCAAAACCAATTATTATTTTAATTAACCATGGCTACGAAGCTCCCTCCATGCTATCAGTGCCACACCGACATTACTAACGAGGAGGCTTCAAATCCAATAATATGCTCACAATGCTCGGGCACTTGTCACTCAGGCTGTTCGCCTATGACCTACGAGTCGTGGAAAAAAATGAGTTCCACAAATAAACAATCGTGGAAATGCCCGGCATGTCGTGCAAAACCGGCCACTCCAACCCCAACAACCCCTGAACTCCTCCAACTAGTTGCACTTTTATCCCAGAATATAATAACCCTGACTGAACGACAAAATCAAGCAACCCCACACCCTCCCCCACCATCCAATCCTATGTCCCTCTTCACACTACCAGAGGCAATCATGTCCCAGGTTAATAACCTCCCAGTGTTCTATCACGACAACCCGGAGTCTGCTTTTCACTTCATGGTGGCTCTCCACAAATTGAACGCAATTGCTCCCTCCCTATTTCCAAACATCCTCCAAAATTTAGCAGTAAAACCCAGCTTCACCTACATCGCCCAATACATTGCCTCCGCCACTGCAACCTCCTTTCAGGACCTCTCCACCAAGATGCAAGAAACTTTTTTCAATGATATAACTATGCCCTCCCTTCAACAGAAGTACCTCCACCGATTGCAAGGCCCGACTGAATCCTTCCGAATTTATGTCGCTTCCATCAAGGCGGCCAATGCAGTGCTCGGAAAGTACGACGACCAACAGCTAATTTCATGCATATTGGCACGGGTCAATGACTTCACCCACCGTGATTTTGGTTTTGCTGGAAAGCCAAATACACTGACAGAATTGGACGCCCTTGTACAACAAACTGATGAACGATCCCTAATACGACGTTTAAGTCAACCCACGACCCAACCACGCCCTCATCAATACAGTGCTCGAGCAAACCCTCAGCCTGGCCGTAGCCAACACGGCACTGGTCAGCCATGGCAATCTGCCACCCCCCAGACTGGCGTCCAGAGCCAACGGGCAGCGTGGCACGGGCGCAAATCCCCCCGAAATAATTCTAGGGGTTCCCAAAACCCACCACCCCTTATGTCCCTTACAGTACCACCCCCCCTCCACAGACCAGCCAAAAAACTAGTCCCACTACCACCAAGCGAGGGTGCTAATAGTCATAATTCTCCTGCGACCTTCGCATCATTATTCAAACAACCCTCAATTGAATCCCCCCCTCTTCTCCCCGTAACTCTTGGCCATACCCCCACCCACATGTTGATTGACACAGGAGCATCTGTGTCGGCCGTCAATCAGTCCTTCTTTAACGCTCATGTTCGAATCAAAAACGATCAATCATAGTCCATGCCACCCAATCACTTTGGTCATTGGGAATGGGGAACGGGTCACTTCCCACCTTGTGGCAACCCTTCCCATCACCATACAACTTGCCCGCACATATGTTACAGCGGAGCAACCATTGTGACCCTTATCCCCCACCACCGCACGGACCCTCTGGCTTAACTTAATCTAAAACCCCACCCCCCTTCTACAGAGGTCAACCATCACTCTCTCGTCAAGGTTTTCATCCACCTTGTCCGCAGTGGCCAACCACCGACACCTGTAGGGCGCTACAGCATGCCCAATCGTCATAGCGGTGGTCGGGCATCCTGCGGGCAGGGACGGTTTTGCCTTCGCACACTTGCCATACCTCTCAAATCAAAAAAAATTCTGGCCCCCAGTCCCAAATTTTTTTTTGTCGCCAGAGGGGGAGTGTGATGAACCTTGAAGCGGGAAGTCCGTAAGATAAAGAGAGCGATAAGATAAGAGGATATATAATAGCCCTGACCGAATGTGAAAGTCAGTCAAGTTCCATCTTTTCAACCAGAACGTTCTCCGACACCCCATTACGTAAGTGAACATCTTTCCCTACAATAAATCCTCCCATTTTCCCCGCTAACTGGTGTTTCATTTATTCCTCCCATTGGCGTATCGTCACATACCTAAAGTAGCCAATACAGAGAAACCACTTTCGTTTTCTATTAAAGTAGATCATCCAGATGGTATATTTGAAGGCGATTTGTTGTAGGTATCTTTGATACAAAAGGATAAAAATGGGGTATGGTTTACTTGGTTGTGCACATCTGCTGGAAGTCATGAACGCCATGAGAAGTCCAGCTTGGCACTGGAGGGATCAGCGGACCGTCCGACAAACAGTGCAAGTGGTCAGAGTAACCCGAGCAGCAGATACTTGGACGATGAGCCATCAGAGAGCGTTGGACAGAGCGGGCGCAATAGCCGAGAAAGTAGAGGTTATTGGGATGAGTGGCCCCTTCAGACCGAGGTTCCTGTCGTGATGGACCTACTACCCAGTTGCTGGAGAATGGTTCTCCTCCGGACCCCATACCTCAGAAACCCAGGTCAAATGCGGACATTGACGACGCTCCAGTGAGGCGCCCTTACTCGCCACCGATACCATGGGACAAGTTTACCGACATCACCGTGATGTAATCCGGCCCGAAGGACCAAAATTAATGTATGTAATGAATGATGATATGAATGAAAAATTGAATGAACACTTGAAAAGAACTGACTGACTATTTGACTGATTATATTTTAGAACTAGGTGCACCCCGTGCCTGACGGAAGGGCGACCAAAATGTAACTGCTTGATAATTAGACTGAGTACATATGAGAACATGGAGCACCCTGTGCCTGATGGTAGGGCGACCAAAATGTAACTGAAGGGAAAACCCTACTGCGACTGTACTACAGAGGTGGGAGAGAAGGGATGAACTAAGCGGGTCTAGTCTACCTGCTATTCGTGGTGAGACGGAACACCAGTCTGAAACTGTTCAAGTTACGACGAGGTCACCAGTGGAGTAGATGTAGAATCCACATCAGCGTTAACATAAAGCGTTAACACTTGACCGAGATTGAGTTAATACTTTTGGTTGGTTATTCAAGGAAAGTGCAAAAAGTCAATCTTTCATATTTTTTCTGGACGTTTCAAGGTGTCTAGGTCAAAATTCGAAAATGTTCGTCCGCCGTACGCCGATTCTGGTAGTAGGAAAATTTCTAAAAATCTGAAATTTGGGTCAGGGACCCGGTTCCAGCTTTAGTTGATCCTAGTTGATTTAATGATCGGCTCCTCCAAGTCTGAATGTGGCGCAGGCGGATCAAACTCAATCAGCAAAGAAACTCGTGACAAGTGCATTACCGTGAAGGTTCATACATTGAACCAATAGGGGTAATTCACGTTATCAATGAGGATAACTTGGAGCGCCGCCGAAAAATTCACTACGCTATTGAAAATTCCTATCACCGGCCGATTCATGAGGCCCGCAAATCATTTTGGTGCGCGGCGAAATTCATGGACTGTTGGTGTCGGGTGGTGATTACGGACGTTGATCGAAAAATAGCTCTGGTCCGGTTTATTGACTGGGGTAACTCCTCTTGGTTCCCCATTTCAGAGTTGATGTTGTTACCTAAAGTAGCCAATACAGAGAAACCACTTTCGTTTTCTATTAAAGTAGATCATCCAGATGGTATATTTGAAGGCGATTTGTTGAAGGTATCTTTGATACAAAAGGATAAAAATGGGCGCAATAGCCGAGAAAGTAGAGGTTATCGGGATGATCGGCTCCTCCAAGTCTGAATGTGGCGCAGGCGGATCAAACTCAATCAGCAAAGAAACTCGTGACAAGTGCATTACCGTGAAGGTTCATATATTGAACCAACAGGGGTAATTCACGTTATCAATGAGGATAACTTGGAGCGCCGCCGAAAAATTCACTACGCTATTGAAAATTCCTATCACCGGCCGATTCATGAGGCCCGCAAATCATTTTTGTGCGCGGCAAAATTCATGGACTGTTGGTGTCGGGTGGTAATTACGGACGTTGACCGAAAAATAGCTCTGGTCCGGTTTATTGACTGGGGTAACTCCTCTTGGTTGCCCATTTCAGAGTTGATGTTGTTACCTAATGTAGCCAATACAGAGAAACCACTTTCGTTTTCTATTAAAGTAGATCGTTCAGTATTTGTTCTGCTCTCGGACAGTGAACATCTATCCGGTGCGTTATCTTATCTGAGTCCGAGTCTCTCGCCTTTGTTGTGTTTGCAGGCCCGTGCTTGTCATGTTGTCTCCACGCGTAACCGATAGTCCACTGGCAAAATCGTCTGATTGTGCTAAGTGTTCTCGCGACTTGCATTCGCCCAAAAAAACTGTTACGTGTGTCAAATGCAATTTGGCATACCATCCGCACTGCACACGACTAAAAACTGTTGACAATTACAAAAAAATGGCTAAGAGGGCCAAGGAATCATGGCAATGTGATCGATGCAAGAACTCAAAAGAGGCCGAGGCGTCGGTGGAGTCCGAGGTCTCTGACGAAGAGGATGAAGAAAAGCTAACAGACTCCCAGATACTCAGAGAACTGATGCGAAAAATGACAGCCTTAGAAAGCAAAATCACGAAAATTGAAAATTTTGGTGCTAAGCTCAGCGAACCTCAGGGATCAGTGGAGTTTATGAGCGCGCAGTTCGATGCCTATGAAAATAAAGTTCGTGAATTGGAGGCAGATAATAAAAATCTCAAGGCGACGGTCACAACATTAGCTGCAAAAGTGGACACCCTTGAGCAGGAAGCCCGTAAACCATTTTTTGAGATTCGTGGGATCCCCGAATCAAGAAACGAAAACTGAAAACTGGGGTATGGTTTACTTGGTTGTGCACATCTGCTGGAAGTCATGAACGCCATGAGAAGTCCAGCTTGGCACTGGAGGGATCAGCGGACCGTCCGACAAACAGTGCAAGTGGTCAGAGTAACCCGAGCAGCAGCAACTTGGACGATGAGCCATCAGAGAGCGTTGGACAGAGCGGGCGCAATAGCCGAGAAAGTAGAGGTTATCGGGATGATCGGCTCCTCCAAGTCTGAATGTGGCGCAGGCGGATCAAACTCAATCAGCAAAGAAACTCGTGACAAGTGCATTACCGTGAAGGTTCATATATTGAACCAACAGGGGTAATTCACGTTATCAATGAGGATAACTTGGAGCGCCGCCGAAAAATTCACTACGCTATTGAAAATTCCTATCACCGGCCGATTCATGAGGCCCGCAAATCATTTTGGTGCGCGGCAAAATTCAGGGACTGTTGGTGTCGGGTGGTAATTACGGACGTTGACTGAAAAATAGCTCTGGTCTGGTTTATTGACTGGGGTAACTCCTCTTGGTTCCCCATTTCAGAGTTGATGTTGTTACCTAAAGTAGCCAATACAGAGAAACCACTTTCGTTTTCTATTAAAGTAGATCATCCAGTTGGTATATTTGAAGGCGATTTGTTGAAGGTATCTTTGATACAAAAGGATAAAAATGGGGTATGGTTTACTTGGTTGTGCACATCTGCTGGAAGTCATGAACGCCATGAGAAGTCCAGCTTGGCACTGGAGGGATCAGCGGACCGTCCGACAAACAGTGCAAGTGGTCAGAGTAACCCGAGCAGCAGATACTTGGACGATGAGCCATCAGAGAGCGTTGGACAGAGCGGGCGCAATAGCCGAGAAAGTAGAGGTTATCGGGATGAGTGGCCCCTTCAGACCGAGGTTCCTGTCGTGATGGACCTACTACCCAGTTGCTGGAGAATGGTTCTCCTCCGGACCCCATACCTCAGAAACCCAGGTCAAATGCGGACATTGACGACGCTCCAGTGAGGCGCCCTTACTCGCCACCGATACCATGGGACAAGTTTACCGACATCACCGTGATGTAATCCGGCCCGAAGGACCAAAATTAATGTATGTAATGAATGATGATATGAATGAAAAATTGAATGAACACTTGAAAAGAACTGACTGACTATTTGACTGATTATATTTTAGAACTAGGTGCACCCCGTGCCTGACGGAAGGGCGACCAAAATGTAACTGCTTGATAATTAGACTGAGTACATATGAGAACATGGAGCACCCTGTGCCTGATGGTAGGGCGACCAAAATGTAACTGAAGGGAAAACCCTACTGCGACTGTACTACAGAGGTGGGAGAGAAGGGATGAACTAAGCGGGTCTAGTCTACCTGCTATTCGTGGTGAGACGGAACACCAGTCTGAAACTGTTCAAGTTACGACGAGGTCACCAGTGGAGTAGATGTAGAATCCACATCAGCGTTAACATAAAGCGTTAACACTTGACCGAGATTGAGTTAATACTTTTGGTTGGTTATTCAAGGAAAGTGCAAAAAGTCAATCTTTCATATTTTTTCTGGACGTTTCAAGGTGTCTAGGTCAAAATTCGAAAATGTTCGTCCGCCGTACGCCGATTCTGGTAGTAGGAAAATTTCTAAAAATCTGAAATTTGGGTCAGGGACCCGGTTCCAGCTTTAGTTGATCCTCGAAACTTGTGGGGGGGTCAAAACTGATCTTTTTCTGAATTGAGCGTTGGTGAGTGGTCCCTCAACGCTGCTACATGGTATCTTATTTTACCATTATTTCAACCATTTTATTTTGTTTCAGGTACGTTCAATCGGCTGCAATTCGCTATGTTTGGAAGCAGAGAATATTCCCAACTCAGGTAGGACGTTGTCCAGTAGCTCTGTTTTAGTAGACCATACATCGAGCAAACCCATTGTTCTGGGTTGCCTGACGAAACAGGCTCTTTTCTCCTCAGGTAGGCGGTTTGGTTGATGGGTACAACGAGGGAGAAGATTTCTTATTACGCGCCCTTCGCCCTTGAACCTTCTTCTTCCAAGCTCATCATAACCCCTTCCCCCATCATCCACCGTTTCTTTTTTCCTCCGTTTATTTTTGTCTTTCGTGTACCACGGAAGAAACCTTTTTTTCCATGTCGTGTACGATGCAGCCTGTGCAACGCTCCTCAGAATTTCTCGACCTGAAAAATTCGATCAGAGCCCATTCATCAATTACAAATGACAATCAGACAATCACCCTGCCCACTGCCCTAAAATTGATACGTAGCGAAATATGTTCAAGATTTATTGGGATCCAGGAGTGATGATTTGCCGCTGAATCTCGCACGCTGAACCGTTTTACGCTTTCAATTTTTGCGAAATAAATGGTATATAATAAATGGTCCCGCGACATTTGGCTTGTCTACGACGCAAGGTACAACGAGTACTTCCGACAGGTGGTAGATTTTACGGCCAGGCAAGCCTACATGGGATCACACGCCAACAGCCACATCGAAAGAGTCCTTTGCCAGTTGAGGCTGGCCTACAAAAAGCGACACTCCGCATCCATGAGCACATCTACAAGCTCGATCACAACACTGCCAGATCTGTAACCGCCTGGAGAATGAAACTCTGATACACTTCATCTTTGATTGTCCTGCTCTAGCGGCCTACCGAAGTTTCTACTTGTCCTTACACTTGATGCAACCTAAGACATAAGCAGCCTACTGGATACCCTAGGCGACCAGAAGAAAGCAGTTGATATCTTCAATTTTAGTTATAGGAGCCTTATGCTTAGAGCATTCTGCTTAAATGAATAATGGTTCCGATCCCAATCAAAGTCACTGTGCTGCAACTAGTGAGAGATCTGTTAAGGCTGACTCTAATATTGGAATGAAATTAGTCTTATGTCCCACTTATCTCCTCTGCATTGTCGTCATCCCTTTATTTTTTATCTTTTCTTGATTTTATTATCAACAGCCCGAGCTCTGGAGCCAATAATCAACGATTTTTACAAATGGTACTACAAATACTACAAATACTACTACTAATAAATGATATAAAACAGAATGATTATTGTAGTCGGGTAATGGGTGTTTTCATTTTCTGCACCCTTAGGCGTAGAACATAAGGTAAAACGCTGTAAATTGTTTCATTGGGGTTGGTTATTTTTCGGACCAGGAGTATGGAGAAAACAGTGAGTGTGAAGTGTCCGGAACCCATTTCATTGAATTCAACGTCCAAAATTTAGTGGAAAAAGGTACCTCACACGCCTTGGTACCAAAAATCTCGAAAACCCTTCATGTTAATGTTAATCAACCTATGTTTTCATGCAAAAAGTCAATCTCTCCAATTCGGCTCAAACATTTTTTCAGCCCGATCGAACCAAATTTGGGTGGGGTAGGCGTCAAAATGTGTACTTCGAAAAATGGATTTTTGAGATTTTTTGCAATCTAGGTGAGTGGGGTATTATTTTCCACTAAATTCTGGACACTGAATCCAATTAAATGAATCCCAAAACGGTTGGCGCCCTCTGGATGAGGTTGTGGGTCAAAATGGGTACCTATCTACCCATTTGTAAAGTGTGTTTTCGAGAACTTTGGTACATAGGCGTGTGGGGTATCATTTTCCACTAAATTGGGGGCCCTGAATCGATTGGTACAGGATTGGGGCTTGCCACACCCACTGTTTCCCCCATGTTGAAGATATGAGCCCCCATGCGCCTGGTCCGAGGAATACCCAACCCATGTGAAAGAATTTGCACTTTTTTTGAAGTAGGTAGATAGATACCCATTTTGACCCATAACCACTTCCGGTGGAAGATGATTCAGATTTTTAAAAAATGTTCTGCTACCAAAGGATTATTCAAGGAATAACTAACCAAAAAGAATATGTCCATCTGCTGTCCGGCGTCCACGCCGTTTTTGGTAGTAGACAATTTTTCTAAAATTCTGAAATCTTGGTCAGGGACCCGTTTTTGGCTCAGTTGGTCCTCGAAACTTTTCCGCCCAATCCGACAAAATTTGGGGGTAGAGGTCAAAATGTGTATTTCTTGAGCTTTTTGGCGATTTAGGCAAGTGCGGTATCATTTTCGACTGAATTTTGGACGCTGGATCTAATGAGACGGGTCAAATTTGAATGATAGATTTCCACAAGTTAGATGAACCATCAGCAGCTTTGTTACCCGCCGGTTGCATCACCTCGAATGTTACACAGTTTCTCCACGGATTGTGATTATGCCTTCATCTGCCTCTCGAGGAAGGTGAGTTGGGACTCGAAAAAGAAGCTGAGAAGGATAGAAAAGTTCCAAAGGAGAGATGGATCGTGGATAGTGAATGAGGGGGGGGGGGGCACGTGACCACATCACTTCGTGACGGCCATTAGGCTTCCAGGGGGGCCCCCGGTTGCCTATGCCGTCCAAATCGAAACTCCGGGCAGCTGACTACCATACAGAACCACTTTTCCACAACTGGTCGCAGCTGAAATCTTTCCCTTCATTTACCCCGCTCCCTCGACGGTTCGATAATGATGTAAAATCTTTTCGACCTTTATTCGAAAACGTTGGTCTTTGTTCGCCCTTGCTCCAATATCGTGATCCGGGGTTTTTCTTCGGGGATGTCGACTCAAAACGTGGTTGGAGGCTATTGCTCGAAGCTTCTTACGTGGCGGTGCATTCGTTATGAGGCTATTATTTTGATCTGTTATTCCCATTGGCCTGCGAAAAGGTGATTGGCAAGACGGTTTCTTTGAAGCACATGAACATAACGCAGTGATAAAACCCGTTCCACATTGGTTCAGGATCAATCTAAGAAACTAAGTCTTGCATTGCATGAAGAAGGTTTACAGCATAACCCTCTTTTCCTTTTTCCGAAAATTTGAGTTTGTGATTCTGACCCATACTCCCTTGAACCGTTGAAGAAATTATTTTAACTCATAACTTACTAGTCATGTAACTACTGGGTCCGGCAGTCAAACCTGACGGTTTTTAAGTGGGGATAGGTGGTGGTGGGGGTGACTGGGCGGGTGGGGATGGGCGCCATCTTGTTCACCTTGAGTGGAAGTTCATTAGTTCAGTAACAATGGAGCGTTGGACCGCTGAACATCGTGCGTTTGTAGTTGAGACGTTTTTTAGAAATAATGATTCTGTGATTCTAATGCAAAGGAGTTTCCGTATACGGTTTAACATTCCCCCTCGTGGTGCGATCCCGTCACAAAACACAATTCTTCTGTGGGTTCGGAACTTTCAGAACACTGCGTTTGGAACCACAAGAAGGAGAGGAGGATCACCTCGAACGGTAAGAACTCCTGCTAACGTTGAGGCTGTTCGACATGCTTTTGAACGGAGCCCTCGTCGTACAGAAAATGGTGGTCAACATTTAAATGACGTAATTTTTGCGCCGTAAGCTATTTTTCAATTTTTTTTAATACTAAATGTAATTTCCAATTCTCCTCTTTACAATAAAAAAAAATATATAAATATATCTCAACAGCTTTTTAATTTATCCAATATCAAAAACCGTCAGGTTTGACTGCCGGACCCAGTACATTAGGGGAAGCATCTGTCTTGCCTAATAAACTCTAATTTGCTTTAATTCACTAGAACATACTTGAAGACATGAAAGTATACAACACTTTGATGGAAAAATCATCAACAGACAATTGAATAATGACTCTATGCAGACCACTCAAATTTCTTAATCAAAAGATAAAAAGGCTGCAAATTCTTTCACAGGGGTTGGTTATTCCCCGGATCAGGAGCATGGAGACTCGCTTGATTGAACGTCCAAAATTTATTGGAAAATAATACCCCACACACCTAGATCGCCCAAAATCTCGAAAACGCATTTTGACCCCTGCTCCCCCCACTTCCCCCAAATTTGGCCCGATTGGGCTGAAAAGTTTTGAGGACCACTAGAGCCAAAAACGGGTTCCTCGCCAAAATTTCAGTTTTTTGAAAAATGTCTACCACCAATGACAGAGGTTGGCGGATGGGCATTTTTGCTTATTTTGATCAGGTACCTTGAAACGCCCAGAAAACGCCCATTTTGGGCCAAATCAGAGAGATTGACTTTTTGCATGAAAACCCAGGTTTATCATTCATAACCAACAAAAAAACACCCTTCTCCGAACTATTGTGGCTTCCACCCCCACCTGCCACAAGCTTGTTCTACTGTTCTGTCCTACCACCACTTCTTGCTCACCACCCCAAACTCTTACCAATACAACTCATCCAACTCCCCCTCCATCAAACTCCCCACCCTCTAACATTAATTCAGCCCGGCATACATGAATCCGTAAAATGCCATTCTTACCCTTAGTAAATGGCTTAACAATGACTAATTCGTTCTCTAATGTAAATGATCATTTTTTTTTGTTTTTTAACTTTTTTGATACATAAATTCATTTATGTCATCATACATTCATGTCCATTCATATCCATCAAGTCGTAACCTCTTAAACAGAGCTTATTGAAACCGAAAAATTCTATGAAACATAACTTTCTGAACCAATATGCGCGTTTGTTATTAGTCTTTTTTAATTGTTAACAAGTGCCTTGAAAGTTTTATCGCACAGGAACTCGACCAGTTATTAATCCCCCAATTTCAACATCAAATCTTTCACATAATATTAAAGAAAAAATAAATAAAATAAAAATTGAAAATATCTAGGAAAATTAGTATGGGTTGGAGGGAATTCACTTTGTCCCGCGTATGATTTACTAGTGAGGTTGCGTTCAGGTAATTGATGAAGATGTTGAGTAATTAATTAATTAAGAAGTGCGATGAGGATTGCATGCAAGCCTAATCCCAAATTATCAGTACCTCGTTCACCCTTTTTGCATCTGTAACGGGGCGGCAGAGTCCAAGCGCCCCGTCAAGAAACTTCGGCGGCGGGGTACGGATCGAGCCCTCTCCCCTCCAAGCGCCTGACCCAGCTGGGCGAAAGGCGTGTCCTCATCGGATTGGTCGGGCGACGGGTGGCGAGAGACACCCAGGGAGTAGGAGGAGGGGAAGGCGACTTGACGAGCGGACTGGGGAAAGGCTTTGGAGTCAGTCGTGTACGAACTCAAGTGAAACGAGGTTGGCCCCCCCTGCTCGCCATAATCTCGAGAGGACGAGGCGAGGCAGGGGCGGGGCGGAGCAACCGGAGCGGAACAACCCAAGCGAAACAACCGACGCGAAGCAAATCAACCCCTTGTGAAGCCGGTGTTGTGAACAAGGGGAACAAGTGTATCGTGGTTCCTTCAGGGTGAGAACTCGGGAATTGGGAGATCAGCCAATTCCTCTCCCGTAACAGTGGGCCCTATTACGAACTGAAAATCCCCCGTCGGACCCGAGTGTTGATTCGTTCGCGCCCGATCGACGGCCAATGGTCCGGGTTCCCCACGCACCGCCAGTCGTCGGACCTCCGTCGGAAAGAGCCTCGCCTCCTCCGGCCTGGACGGCGTTCCCCTGACCGAAGCCGAGCAGCGAAGAAGAGAACATCACCCTGTTGTCTCCATCCTAAGGAGTTGGTACACGTAAGTGGCGAAATACCTCTATCTCGTGAAGAGAACATCACCCTGTGGTCTCCACCCTAAGAAGTTGGTACATGTAAGTGGTGAAATACCTCTGTCTCGTACCCTCGCAACGCGAAAGTCGAATCTTCTAAATCTGGCCCAAGCCCTGACGTGTAGTCACCAGAAAGCTGATCATATAGCTGTAGATTGTACCCATATTATTTTGCATTTTTTGTCTGTCCTACATTAGGAAAAGAGAAAGGGATTAGGGGAGGACACTAACAAATCACTTTCACTTTTACCGTTATTCAATCCAACCTTCTTGAGCCTTCAGCTACCCGTAAATTCATTTGGCCTTCAGCCCTTCACTTTTGCCTACTCAATAATTAGGTTACGTAATAGTCAATATCCTTCTCGGCCGAGACATTCCGTATTTTATATTTCTGTCAATTGCGTTTATTATAAGTCAATATTGAATCCTTGTCTTTTCAATCACGAAACCCCATTCCTCAGAGCTTGGTAAATTCTGGTGTACATATTTGGACAACATAGAATACCCTTCAGGTGTACTTGGCGTCCATGACCGACCATTGCAGACATTCCGGACGGTAAGTGAAAGTCTTTAATTTCCCACTATATACTCGCCTGGGTCTATTTTTGGATCCCTAGCCCGTTAAGTGAAAACGACGGGTTACACATCAAACTTGAATCTTCCTTGATAGGATAGGGAATAGCAACGAGTACCATACTCCAAAAGCCAATTACGTTCTCCTGTTTTGGTTGGTTATTCCTTGAATAATCAACCTATGTTTTCATGATAATGGTCAACCTCTCCGATTCGGCTCAAAATTTTTTTCTGGACGTTTCATGATGTACTGGTCAAAAAAGGTCAATGTCCGTCCGCCGTCCGCCGTCCATTGTCCACGCCGTTTTTGGTAGTAGAAAATGTTCTAAAAATCTGAAATTTGGGTCAGGGGTCTGTTCTCAGCCGAGATGGGTCCTCGAAACTTTTCAGCCCGATCGGACCAAATTTGGAGGGGGTAGGGGTCAAAATGTGTTTTTTGAAAAATGGATTTTCGAGATTTTGGGTGATTTAGGCGAGTGGGGTGTCATTTTCCACTAAATTTTGGACGCTGAATCCAATAAAATGGGTCTCAGAACAATTGGCCCCCACTGGAAGAAGTAATGGGTCAAATTGGGTATTTATTACCCATGTGGGTGGGTGACTTCAGCCGAATAGACAAACAAAACACATCGTCATATCCTGTTGTTTATAACCAGCTGTTAAACTTAGCAACCAATTTTGAGCAGTTGCCTACAATCCTTTTTACTGTCCGAGCTTTTTATCCGTACCATTCAATTCAATTTAATACAATTATTATAGCCTTCTAAATTACCTACGTTTTCTCAATATTATATTAGTAAATTAGTGTCGTAGTGCCCCATAGATACACCCATCTTGAATATGTGTTTTCGGGATTTCTGCTACCTAGGCGTGTGGGGTATCATTTTCCACTAAATTTTGGACGCTGAATTCAATGATGTGTGTCCCAGAACGATTGGCACCCACCGGAAGAAGTTATGGGTCAAAGTGGGTATTTATCCACCCATTTTGTATGTGTCAGGATTTCTGGTGCCCAGGCGTGTGGGGTATCATATTCCACTAAATTTTGGACCCTGAATCGATTGGAATGGGTCTGAGACCCGCCACACCCACTGCTTCCCCCATTCGAGGAATAACCAACCCGTGTGTAAGAATTTGCAGATTTTTCCAAAATGTTACGCCTTCAGCAACTTTTCTTGAAGGGCATTCCACCACCAAGTATTGTAGGAAACTAAATTTCGTTACATTTGTAACTTCAGAACTCGGCTGTCCTAAGGTGTTCCCTTCTTGTCGCGCGTATGGAACATTTGATGCATAATAAAACATAGGATAATAAATTAAATGAATAAACGAGGTGGAATACATCATTTTGTATCATCTTTTCCTATTTCCAGTCTAGTTGTATTCAATTTGAAAAACTCTTGCCTGAAAACTATCCATAATGAGGTGTTCAGTGTAGTTACAACAAAAATGAGTAAATATTTTGAGGCGTTTTCTCTTCTTTTACATCGTCTCGTACACTTACTTTCTTCTCCCTTTCAACAACACGATAGCAACCCTATTATTGGCTCTTATTTCCCCCTCGGTCTCACGTCCTCGTACTAAACACGGTTCCTCCGAGTACGAGTATAATTTTAAAACGGTCAAAAATGACATTTGGGCTTTCACTTCCTCGAGCTTTTCATCCACTTAACAGAGGACGAGGCATCGTCCTTTTCTTCCACCATTTTCGAAAGGAGGCCGAGTGTACACGCACGTAGATTATTACGAGGACAAGCTCTCGTATGGTCGATGATCACTTTCTCTGGCGCTTCATAGACAAAATTTCGTTCGAAGGATTTCTTAGAGGAGCTCATTTCACGATGTAATGCCTATGTAGCTACTAGTCTGCCTGTCCGAGTCCAACTGCCCCTTTGGGATTGCTGTTGATTTTGAGCCCTTACTAGGCCTCAGTGCCTGTCATAAGGACTTCCTCAACTGAAATGCTCAAAAACCGGTCTAACTACGCACCAGGCATCAAATAATTTTGAGTCTATTTTTTCAACGATGAACGAATCAACGAACCCAATGAGACAAGTCCCGGAACGATTAAAGCCCCCTGGAAGAGGTCACGGGTCAAAATGGGTACTGATTCACCTATTTCGAATGTGTGTTTTCGAGATTTCTGGTACCTAGGCATGTGGGGTATCGTTTTCCACTAAATTTTGGACGCTGAATTGATTCAAATGAATCTCCATGCTGCTTGTCCGAGCATTAATCTAGACACCTTGAAACGCTCAGAAAAACGCAGCAAATTCATCCACACGGGTAGGTTATTTCTAGGACTAGGAACAGTGGTTGTGGTGGGTCCCGGATCAAATTCAATCGATTCAGGGTCCAAAATTTAGTGGAAAATGATACCCCACACGCCTAGATAGCCAAAAATCTCGAAAATCCATTTTTCGAAACACACATTTTGACCCCTACCTCGCCCAAATTTGGTCCGATCGGGCTGAAAAATTTCCCGGATCAACTAGAGCCGGAAGCGGGTCCCTGACCCAAATTTCAGATTTTTATAAAATTTCTTCAACCAAAAACGGCGCGGACGGCAGACGGACATTTGACTTTTTTGATCTAGATAGGTTGACATTTTGCATGAAAACACAGGTTGATAATTCATGGAATAACCAACCAAAATAAACATGAAACTTATCCCCTCTCCCTAATATTTTTCAGAATATAAATCTATCTAGTTTTTATTGAAAAATAAACATCCTACGCACGCGTCGCACAACGATTTTTTATTTAGAAGCGGATGGTAGTTCATGTTCAGCGGATTCATTTCCATTTCACTGTTACCAACTAGAAAACGTCTCAAGTTTCCCATAGGCCAAAGGAAATGCAAATCCTCGGCTTAGTAATTAAAGTCCACTAACCTTCTGTGAGAATCGAGGACCACTTGTGATTTCATTATGCCCTGAGAGAAAATGAATAGGTCGATGAACAATGGATAACACAAAATTAAATCGAGAGAAAAAAAAAGAAGTAATAGCAGGCGACTGGAATTAAGAGTTGAGGGCCGCCCACTTTATTATAGTTCGCCATTTTGAGCCTGAATGTAACCAGGCAGTATGAGTGGGTAAATCCACACTCGTAAAAAATATTACTTGTTGTTAGGGACGTTCCAATACCACTATCGATACGATATTTGGTATCGAATTAGTATCGAAACAACGGTATTGATATCGATACAGCATTGAAAGGAAAGTATCGATATGGGTAGTATCGAATGAGTACCCACATTTTATTGTATATAGTATTGAGTATACACTGTGGTGGATTCGGAAGCTAAAAATTCCAGGCAAAATCAGACGTTTGTAATCATACAAAAGGTTTAATACAAAAATTGTTACTTAAAGAATTATAAATTGAAATACTAACACAAATGTAAAACAAGCTGCTAGCTAACAAAGTTTTTTTCTATTCTATTCTACTACTTATGGAACCACTCTTGTCACCAATGCTGCCCAAGAAGAAATACAAAAGTAACTTAATAACATTTAACAAATAATGAGATATGATAACCGAACAATCAATTTTATTTTTTATTTTTTAAAAGCTTCAATGTTCTTTTCATCAGTGTCTTAATCGACCTGACTGGTTCGATATCGATACTACAGTATTTGTTTCAATACTAGTATAGTATCGGATGATTCGATACCAATACGATGCCAGTAGTATCGAAACAAGAGTATCGATACCTACCCCTATCGGTAGTATCGGAACGTCCCTACATGTTGTTACTGTTGTAACAACTGAAGAGAAGAAACACGTTCTCAAAAGTATACAATAACAACGTTCTAAAAATACATTCAAAATCTATGACCATTACAAAGGTACGCTTATTTTCGTGATTAAATTAATTAAGATAAGTAAATAATGATGCTTATTTTGAGTTTAGGCTTAGTGCTAAAGCTGTAACATTATAAAACAAAATTTAAAAAAAAAATCAAAATACAATGCACTTGATTATTGAATAACGCATTGATAAAGCTGAGATGTGACAACGTCAATGTCAAAAAGGAGCAGTACAAAATTTTTTTAAGGTTGAAAATACATGTTTTTCGTTAAAACACCTTGATTTGACGTTCATTTCATTATTTTCATTATTTATTATTATTTAGCATTTATGTCTTTTTCAACCTTGGATTTCTGCTTAGCAGAACACAGTACGTAAATTGAGCCACTTCCGGACCCTCGGAACGGTTGGCGACCTTTGGATGAGGTTATGGGTCAAAATGGGTATCTATCTACCCATTTTGAATGTCTTTTCGATATTTCTGGTACCTAGGCGTGTGGGTCATCATTTTCCACTAAATTTTGGACGCTAAATCGATTGGAACAAGTTTTGAGGCGCCTGGTCCAAAAAATAACCTACCTCTGTAAAAGAATTAGCAATTTTTTTTTATTTTGGTTGGTTATTCCTTGAATAATCAACCTATGTTTTCATGCAAATGGTCAACCTCTCCGATTCGGCCCAAAAATTTTTTCTGGACGTTTCATGGTGTCTAGATCAAAAAATATCAATGTCCGTCCGCCATCCGCCGTACACCGTCCGCCGTACGCCGTCCGCCGTCCGCCGTCCACGCTTTTTGGTAGTAGAAAATTTTCTAAAAATCTGAAATTTGGGTCAGGGGTCTGTTCCCGGCTTAGGACGGTCCTCCAAGCTTTTCAGCCCGATCGGACCAAATTTGGGCGGGGTAGGGGCCAAAATGTGTTTTTTGAAAAATGGATTTTCCGTGTGGAGGCGTGTGGGGTATCATTTTCCACTAAATTTTGGACGCTGAATCCAATGAAATGGGTCCTGAAACGATTGGTGCCCTCTGGATGAGGTCACAAGTCAAAATGGGTACCTATCTACCCATTTCGAATGTTGGTTTTCGAGATTTCTGGTACCTAGGCGTGTGGGGTATCATTTTCCACTAAATTTTGGACGCTGATTCGATTGGAATGGGTCCGGGACCCCCTACACCCACTGTTTTCCCCATTATCCCCATGTTTAAGAAATGATTCTCCTCATTGACATTTTTTGATCTAGACACCATGAAACGTCCAGAAAAAAATTTTGAGCCGAATCGGAGAGGTTGACCATTTGCATGAAAACATAGGTTGATTATTCAAGGAATAACCAACCAAAAGGTCAATGTCCGTCCGCCGTCCGCCGTACGCCGTCCGCCGTCCACGCCGTTTTGGTAGTAGAAAATTTTCTAAAAATCTGAAATTTGGGTAAGGGGTCTGTTCCCGGCCTAGAACGATCCTCCAAGCTTTTCAGCCCGATCGGACCGAATTTGGGCGGGGTAGGGGTCAAAATGTGTTTTTTGAAAAATGAATTTTTGAGATTGTGGGCGATCTAGGCGAGTGGGGTATCATTTTCCACTAAATTTTGGACGCTGAATCCAATGAAATGGGTCTCAGAACGATCGGCACCCACTGGAAGAAGTTATGGTTCAAATTGGGTATATATTACCCATTTTGAATATGTGTTTTTGAGATTTCTGGAACCTAGGCGTGTGGGATATCATTTTCCGCTAAATCTTGGAAGCTGAATCCAATGAAGTGGGTCCCAGGACGACTGGCACCCACTGGAAGAAGTTATGGGTCAAATTGGGTATATATTACCCATTTTGAATATGTGTTTTTGAGATTTCTGGAACCTAGGCGTGTGGGATATCATTTTCCGCTAAATCTTGGAAGCTGAATCCAATGAAGTGGGTCCCAGGACGACTGGCACCCACTGGAAGAAGTTATGGGTCAAATTGGGTATATATTACCCATTTTGAATATGTGTTTTTGAGATTTCTGGAACCTAGGCGTGTGGGATATCATTTTCCGCTAAATCTTGGAAGCTGAATCCAATGAAGTGGGTCCCAGGACGACTGGCACCCACTGGAAGAAGTTATGGGTCAAATTGGGTATATATTACCCATTTTGAATATGCGTTTTCGAGATTTCCGGTATCTGGGCGTGTGGGGTATCATTTTCCACTAAATTTTGGATCCTGAATCGATTGGAATGGGTCTGGGACCCGCTGCACCCACTGTTTCCCCATTTCCCCCATGTTGAAGAAACGAGTCTTCATGCGCCTGGTCCGAGGAATAACCAACCCCTGTGTAAGAATTTGCAGCGTTTTATGTATATGACCAAACTATACTTGTACTAGAAGAAGAAGCGGTTTAAAATCAGAAAAATACCCACAGAGAAACGAAATTAAATACAAAACAAACGATAGAGCAAACGAAAATACTCTACTCAACAGCAACAGCACAGGTGTGTTGGTTTGTGGACTGTGAAGGTGGGTCCTGCTAAATTAAGGAACACTACTGTTCTTTGTTAAGTATTCACAACACACATGATTATTGTGGACCCAACAATTTCTATTGATCTTGTTGACGGTACCATGGGACAATCTTACCTTGGTTTAATGATAATAAAATATTTATTGATGACCGCTCTGATGAAAAAATTGGTTTCCGATTATCGGATTTAAAAATCGATATCAGGACAATACTATTAGAAAAATATCGATACAAAAATGTTGGATATTGAAACAAAAATATCGATATTTTTAAATATTGGTTACATTGCCATGTTTCTAATAATGAATACCCAGGTGCCAGAAAAGTAGTCGTAATCCCTGAGAATGGAAATCCCAAAAATGATAATATACGACATTATTATGATGTGGCCACATTTGACAAAATTGGGGGACATAGGCAGGAAAGATTGAGGAACTTAAGTGCCAAAGCCTCCCTCCCCAAACCACCCACTTGCTAACCTCAAACATCCACCCCAACCCCTTCTGTCAGCTCTTAACCTCTTCCTAGTCTCACCTTCCCCTTTTCCCTTGCTTATATCAGCTCCTAAAATTCCCTTCTTACCAATGGCGCTTACCACCAAATATCTTAGAAATGATGGATACCTCCTCTAATGTATGAGTTTGACATCGGAGTAGTTCAGTCTCAAATACCTCAAAAGGTTCTGTCAAGTGATGCAGTTCTGGCAACCATAACGTTTTCTATGACGTCACAAATCTACTCTCAACATCGCCTTAGTGACTGAGTATTCTCTCTTTGGCTGTAGACTCTCTAAAATGGCATCGCGGTGTTCCATATCAAAATTATAGCCCTCAACAACAGAATTGCCCTAGACGGCCTTTTCACGTGTTTTTGCATCGGTTCATCTGAAAGAGCAGTGATGGGACTCGGTCAATTTGAACATTTCTCATCCCCTTGACAGCTGTTTGAAAATGCCAACAAGATGAGAATGGACGCGTTGGTGGTTTAATGTATGATGAAGGTCATAAGTGTAAAGGTTAATCCAATAAATCAAACGACAGTATCGATAAGTTGACGAACGGTGTAAATCAAGGCGGAGACGCCCATGAATTTCATTTTGGATCATTGTATGGAAATGAGAGGTGACAAGGGTGAGCTGGATTGGCACTCATCGTCAAAATTTCAGCGCTCGTCGAGGAAAGAGTATCAATGTTGTTTTCCTCGACGAACCTCAAATGAATATTTAAAACGAGAAATCATTTTGAATAAGAGTTGTACTTTCGCGATTGTTTGAATTAATTGTAAGTTATGTGACGGTAATGCGAATATTTTTGAAAAGGGAATCCGCTATCGAAGTAACTGATTGTTTGTTGACAAACGTATTTTATAAAAACGCTGCAAATTCTTTTACAGGGGTTAGTTATTCCTCGGACCAGGCGCATGGGGACTCATATCTTCTACATGGGGAAAATGGGGAGCCCCAATCCCATTCCAATCGATACAGGGTCCCAAATTTAGTGGAAAATGATACCCCACACGCCTAGGTACCAATGTTCTCGAAAGCGCACATTCGAAATGGGTAGATTGGTACCCATTTTGACCCATAACCTCATCCAGAGGGGACTAATCATCCCGGGACCATTTAATTGGATTTAGCGTCCAAAATTTAGTGGAAAATGATACCCCACACGCCTAAATCGTCAAAAAGCTCGAAAATGCATTTTTCGAAATACACGTCTCAGCCCCTACCCCCCAAATTTGGTCAGATTGTGTTGAAAAGTTTCAAGGACCAACTAAAGCTGGAAACGAGTCCCTGACCCAAAGTTCAGGGAGCCTCATTTCTTCAACATGGAGGAAATGGGGGAAACAGGGGGTGTGGTGCGTCCTGGGCCTATTCCAATCGATTCAGAGTCCAAATTTAGTGGAAAATGATACCACTCACGCCTAGGTACCAGAAATTTCAAAAAGCCACATTCGAAATGGGTAGATAGATACCCATTTTGACCCATTACCTCATCCAGAGGGGCGCCAATCATTCCTGGACCAATCTCATTGGATTCAGTGTCCTCAATTTAGTGAAAAATGATACTCCACATGCCTGGATCGTCGAAAATATCAAAAAATCATGTTTCGAAAAGCACATATTGAACCCTACTCCCTCCTAATTTGGTCCGATCGGGCTGAAAAGTTTCGAGGACCAACTAGAGCCGGAGTTCCTGACCCAAATTTTAGATTTTTAGAAAATGTTCCACTACCAAAATTATTGGACGACAGACGGTCATTTGCTAAAACATAGCTAACAACCAGAAACTGACGATTTTGCGGGAAGACAGTACGTGATTATGAGTAAACGTAAGATACTGGCCAGTTTACTTTGAATTGGGTAACCGTCCACCCGCGAACAAAGCAGAGGTTTTATCCTCGTAGTTTGGGGAATATGGACATAGCGAACCCGTTCATTGGAAGGTTTAAACGTTTGTAGGGTTCTCCAGGGTGGTCATCCGTTCAAGAGAGACGGGCGCCAATCAGACTAGAAAACCCCGAGAAACTGTCCCAAACTCTGGACAATGACGGACGAGTTGGATTCTTCATGAGCAAGACCCATTACAACGCCGAGTGGGTCAAATAGAAGCAAAAATGGGGGGAGGAAAGACTCGGAAGAATCTTTCCAGCTTCGTCATGTTCAGTCGGGTGGTCTTGGACGCTCGATGGCCAATTCGGTGAATCACGCTCAATCCACGATTTGTCGACGTCTCGACCGACCTTTTGTTTGACGAGAAAAAAACGCCATGAAAGATGAAGAAAAATTGCAAGGCGGTCGATGGTGATTCAGCTGATTAGTCACTCGTGCCAACTGTTCGTTGGGTTTTGGTTGTCTGGTGACATCTTTGGAGAAATCAAAGTGTTCCTACGAGCTGACGAGGTCTGTGGCCGGAGCAATATGAAATAAGCAACAACAAGAACATGAAGGGTGGGTTTTGGGTTTGAGCCCGCAGGGGTGGAAACACAAGGGGTTTCGGCCCATCGGATTTGGAAAACATTGCCGGTTGCAGCAATCCCATCTCCTGCACGATGTATGTCAGCCATGTCGTTTCAACGCTGCTGGAGACAATAGCCACAAACTCTGCTACCATGGTTGATAATGCTACTGAATTTTGCTTGGTCGATTTCCAATTTATTGGTGTACCATTAATTTCTACCACAAAGCCTGAGGTTTATCTCCTGTCGTCCACACTGCCTGGAACCAAAAATCCTCTAATAACACATCCTTGAATTTTTAAAAAATCTGAAATTTGGGTCAGGGGTCTGTTCTCGGCTTTAGTTGGTCTTGGAAACTTTTTATTCCCATCCCCAATAGACCCATCCTCCAAAATGCGGTTCTCGGAAAACTTGAAATTTTCAAAAAATTTCAAAAATTTTTTCATTTTTGCCTCGCCATTAACAAAATTATGCAAAATAAGGTCCATCGTCGCCTCCTTGCGCATAAATTAATACATTCGATTGATTGAATCGGTGTGTATGTTGGGAGCGATGGTCCAATGGGCATCAGATGCCCAACTGAAATTTCCTTTCAGAGATAATAGATTATATTATCTCTGAAAGGAAAGTTCAGTTTTACAAAGCGCTGCAAAATCGTTCACAGGGGTTGGTTATTGCTTGGGCCAGTAGCATGGGGAAAACAGTGGGTGTGAAGTGTACTGGACTCATTCCAACGGATTCAGCATCCAAAATTTAGTGGAAAATGATACTCCACACGTCTAGGTGCCCCAAAAACCCTGAAAACTCACTTTTGAGATACCCATCTTGACCCATACCCACCTCCAGAGTGCCTCATCACAAAGGATTCAGCGTCAGAAATTCTGTGGTAAACGATACATTGGTGGAAGACTAGTACCTTCTACATGTTTGGTGAACGCTGCATCCCTTCTCAATGGTCAGTTCTCGCCCTTCCTCGGCCGACACTAGATCAGAGGGCAAGGTACTTACTATGAAGCATCCCCTATTTGTTTCGGAAATTATTCTCGGCCTGGCCCGCGTACCGGGGACATAAATGTGTAGGTAGATACTCATCTAGACCAGTCTGGCGCCCATTTTGTATTCGGTAGTAGGAATTTTTTTGAAATTTTGGTCAGGTACCTGTTTTTGGCTTTAATTGACCCTTGAAACATTTTCAAACATTTGAAATAGCCCGATTGGATCAAATTTAGGGAGGGGGAGGGGAAAATGATAAATTATCGGCGATCTGGGCGTGTGGGGTATTATATTCCATTGTTGTAGATTTCCTGAAACGTCCGGAAAAAAAGTTTTGGGGCCGATCGGATATGGTCGATTTCATTCCCGTGCCCAAAGAATGACAAGAATAACAAACAAAAACCGTCTATAAACACAAATATCATTTTAAAACGTTGAGAAAATGGAGGAAAACCAATCGATTCAGCGTCCAAAATGTACCCTTCATACCATGTGCATCGCACCACTTTGCCAGGTACCTCAGTTCTCCAGGCAGTTGGTCTATGGCTGCCAGGCGTCAAACTCACTGAGTACGATCACCTTCCTAAATTTTCTACAGAGTACGGATCGTAAAGGCTTGAGTCAGTTTGAATTTGCAAATGTCGCTAACGATCAGAAGGAAATTCAAATCTATAAATTCGTTTGAGCTGTAAAAATTAGCATTTTGTTGCTTTTGACGGTGAATATTGGCGTATCAGACCCACCCTCTCCCGGCTCTCTCGTGTTGGCTGCGCTCAATCACCTTCAAATCTGTTAGATGAACAATGTCAGGCGTTTAACTTGTAAATTTCAGTCGTTTTTGTAACCCGAACACCCTAAAAAAGAACAATTAGTCGCAAAGAACGCAGTATAATGCTCCAAATTGCATATTCCTGATGACTACGCATGCGCTCATTTCCAAAACACCTTGAGGTTATTCAGGTAACAATATTGTGTGGATAATTTAGAAAATAAATGAAAATATAAGACACCCGATGAACCTGATTGCTCCTATTGTGTGGGTTGTAACCATTTTTCACCTCGGATCAACCAATTAATCATCACGGAGAACCAGGAGTCACGAAGGAACATGGCCGCGAACATCAAAATTCAAATGGTCTCAGAAGAATGAAATATGATGTCAGAGGCGGAGACAGTTAAGATTCGGAAATGAAGCTATTGTGGTTGTCAATCACGTCCCACTTCATCGTTTTGGAGATATTTCACGTCCCGTAGACAAAACGACGGTGTTGAAGCCGTTTGAGGCCCAATGAGGTCATCAATAACGTCAGGAACGTGTGATCGCGAGGAGGCGTAATGATCGGTTCTTATAAGGAGAAAATAATTTCTTCTTCGATGTCTTAGTCAATTCCAAAATGGTAGAACGAGCAGCCAAAACAGCTGCTGGATCGTGCTTGTCGAGAATTTTGTTGCGAATTAGAAAAAATTGCTCAGGTTCATAACAAACAGTTGACAGTTGCAATAAAACCACAAACACAAGCATAGTAGGTAGTTTGGTTTTGAAGGAGAATAGTTTCTTATCGTTCCTGTTTACCCAATTTTTAAAACTTTATTTGTCACAAAAACTTTTTGATCTAAATTAAGATGTTTGCTTAATCGATTCAAACCACAAACCACTCACGCCTAGGTACCAGAAATTTCAAAAAGCCACATTCGAAATGGGTAGATAGATACCCCTTCTGACCCATTACCTCATCCAGAGGGGCGCCAATCATTCCTGGACCAATCTCATTGGATTCAGTGTCCTCAATTTAGTGAAAAATGATACTCCACATGCCTGGATCGTCGAAAATATCAAAAACGCTGCAAATTCTTACACAGGGGTTGGTTATTCCTCGGACCAGGCGCATGGAGACTCATATCTTCAACATGGGGAAAATGGAAACAGAGGGTGTGGTGGGACCTTGACCAATTCCAATCGATTCAGCGTCCAAAACTTAGTGGAAAATGATACCCCACACGTCTAGGTACCAGAAATCTCAAAAACACATATTCAAAATGGGTATTAGACACCCATTTTGACCCATAACCTCATCCAGTGGGTTCCAATTGTTCTGGAACCCATTTCATTGGATTCAGCGTCCAAAATTTAGTAGAAAATTGTACCCCACACACCTAGTTTGCCAAAAATCTCGAAAATCCATTTTTCGAAATACACATTTTGACCCCTACCCCACCCAAATTTGGTCCAATCGTGCTGAACAGTCTCAAGGACCAATTAGAGCCAGAAACGGACTTCTGACCAAAATTTCAGATTTTAATTAAATTTTCTACTACCAAAATCGGCGTTGGGGAACTCGAATATATCCCGAATATTATTATTAATATTGCATGCAAACCTTACAGGAGAGATCTTGCTGTTCCAGGATGTGACACGAGTGATGGCACCTTTGAAGGATAGCTCCTTCACCTTTTCCAAAGGGCTATTGAACGGGCCTGGTCAGAACAACTGCTTCCTCAACTCTGCAGTACAGGTAAATCCAAATATTCCATCTCTTAACAGATCCTAACAGTTGATACTTGATTTGGGCTGAGTATGTGTTACCCAGGGTAATGAGAGCTCGACAAAATCATGCGGCTTGATTAAATAATGAAGCTCCAATATTTATGGATGCTCACACAGTTTCCATCCTAATGGTGATTAGCTGATCAATGTTTGGCTGCATTTTTGTACTATTGTAAGCCCCCAAGCTTGCTGCCTCCAGAAGGCCAGAAGGGAGGGAGCATGCGCCAGGATTCACATGCAGCTCCTGCCCAGACGTCGCATTTGGAGAGAGCTCCAGGGTTTCACTCATTGCCAAGACGCCCAACCCGGCAGTCGTTGTCAAGGCGCCCCTCAGCGCCCAACATGTCGGAGTCGTTATATATTTTTGTAACCCTGTCGTGCAAGTGCAACTCACTCAGTCCATCCTGGCTTTGTCCTGTGCTCGCTCTGAGGTGAACTCTGCTACCATGCTGAAGTCGACCAAAGCTGTAATATTGTGTTCCCCATGCCATGAGATGATAAAGAACTCAAGTTAATTAAGCCTCGCTGTGTACCTGCGGGACAGCGTGCCCCCTCCCATTTTCCCTTCGACGTTGACGCCGTTTTCATCAGCCGGTATCGTTGCGCTTGTTCATTAATTGTATTTCATGTATATCATCATTTCATTTGTATTAATTGTATTTTATGCTCCACATGTCTAATTTACTTTCTCGAATTACTTTGTCTTGTATCAATTCTAGCCCAGGTTGAGGCATATTCTCCTTTGAGTCCTTGTTTTCAATTTTAATTCATTTTTTATTAATGTATTAAAGCCTAGTTCTCAATAGCTCAATAGCTTAATAGCTTATGCTCATCCTTGGTATCCCTAGTTGCTCAGTTGTAAGTCTTGGACTTACATTGTGTAACCTCTCGCTAGGTCCATTCAAAACCTCCGAAGAAACCCGAATTAAATTATAACAGATTTTAATTCGAGAGAGGCATACATTTGAACAGTCTGAAAAACAACATAGTGGTGTGTTGAAACTTGAGATAAGAGACTGATCAAATGTTGACAGTTGGTTTGTCAGCTTTTTTGTGTACCTCTGCAGTGCTGCTAGCGGTGGATGTCCACCACACTACAACCAGTGGGTTTCTTTGGTCTATGAAGTAACAATGAAAAGTGAAAACTTATGAAGCTCTGTCTGTTATCGCGGATGACAATTGAACAGAGATAATAACAATAGAAATTCTCGAATAATGGAAGGCGATATATGACCTGAAACGAAATGATGGTTTTGGTCTTTCATCCCAATCATACGCTTCGTCATCCAATAAGCCAAGGCGAAGACGAAAGTAAAATGTCATCATCTCTCGTAATTTGGTTAGTCACGCTTTAGGTCCTAAGTGATCTAAGAGGGGACCCCGATTTGGAAAAAACAAAATAAATATTTGCTCAGCAGTTAATAATGGACCGGTGAGACTCAAAACACGAGCCACCAAAGTAAACACGGGTCGAGGTGGTGGTCCGAGTGACGCAGCGGTTTTTGACAAGTTTCCAGGAAGGCAAGAGGCAGCTCTCCTGCTCAGTAAATCCAATTTATGGCTTCGTTTGTCAAATACGCGCTGGTCAGTGTTCGCAGAATTCTCTGTCAAATCTATATCTTCTAGAAAAATGTACTGTTACTTGCCAAAAAAAGTGGTGCGCAAAATGCCAGGATTCCAACATTTATCATTATCACTAACAATATGGAGCCTGCCCAGGTCCAGGTGACTTTGGCCATTCGTTGGGGCTCATAATACGCCACTGTATAGCTGGGTTTACATGGACGCGGTTTCTCCGTTAGCGGCAACTGCGGTAGAATGGTGGGGGAAATACGTTTTGAGTTTGGGTGTTCACATGGATGCGGCAAGCGCGTTTGTGGAGCTGATTGGTGGCAAATCGGGGATAACAAAAATGATATAACATGTGACGACGAAAACAGCTGGGAGAGCTACGTCGAGACCCACTGCGCATTCGTGACTGCGGCAAACATCAAAATAAAGCTGGGTTCACATGGACGCAGGGGCAAACGCGTTCGGCCATCTGATTGGCTCCACAGGTCTATCACAGCTGCCGCAGGTGAACTTTTGAAACGGTCTGGATACATCAAATTATTTTGATATTTGCCGCAGTCACGCATGCGCAGTGGGTCTTGGCGTATCTCTCCCAGCTGTTTTTGTCGTCACATGTTATATAATTTTTGTTATCTCCGATTTGCCACCAATCAGCTCCACGAACGCGCTTGCCGCATCCATGTGAACACCCAAACTCAAAACGTATTTCCCCCACCATTCTACCGCAATTGCCGCTAACGGAGAAACCGCGTCCATGTGAACCTAGCTTAATTTGATGTATACAGACCGCTTCAAAAGTTCACCTGCTGCAGCTGTGATAGATCCATGGAGCCAATCAGATGGCCAAACGCGTTTGCCCCCCAATGGAAAAACCGTGTCCATGTGAACCCAGCTTACCTGATGTCATCTGTCATTTTAGAGATATTTTCCAAAATTCTCGCTTTTACTTTCCAATACTGCAAAGTCGTCTTCTAAAAGGCGATGTGCTTGATATTTTCACTCTGATCATTCCTATTCCTGTTGGGCCCTTGTTTACTCTAGTTTAAATTTATCTCGTTCTCTTCCCTTGTAACACTGGCCGTGCGCTTCTTGTTTGCTCTTCCAGAAAATTCCAATCCTTTTTTCGGGTAGTACTGCAAATAATCTGTTAGCCACAGGCATGAATCACTGACTTGAGCCACATGGTCGCCTCGAGTCTGGCCTGATATCGAGGATGCACAATAGGAAATGTTTCAAGTTATTTGAATTTTGTCTCTAAAGTACCTGCACAAGCTTCAACAATTACGGGAAACATGACAACTAATATGCTTAACATTTAGGAAATGTATGATGAGTCACTGAATTTGAAATATATGCTAAATTCAAGTAGAATCCATCACTCAGCACCCGACATTTTTAGGGTTTTTTGCGATTTTGTTAGGAAGCCATCATTTTTGTTGGTGACCTTCAGATTCAGCACACCGAAAAACATAACAATCGTCGAGAAACCTTCTACCCTAATTATTTATTGTAAAAACTACCATTCGACTGAGCTAGATAAACCGAGGCTGAGTGTCTAGTTTTTGCCCAAATGCCGAAAAGTTGCTCATTTTCAGCGCGCTCAAGCGGTGGTTCCCTGTACTCAACAATTGAAGGTGACCAGTGCATTTTGAAGGAAATTTTGTCTACTTTAATTTTCTTAATAATAATAAATTCAGTAGGTCGCATATTTTTCAACTTATAAGCAATTTTGTGAAAAAATTCCGACATTTCTTAGGGTTTTTTGCGATTTTTGTTGGCAACCTTCAGATTCAAATTCAGCACACCGGAAAACATTACAATCCGTTGACAATTCTTCTACCCTAATTATTTATTGTAAAAACTACAATTTGATTGGGCTAAATAAACCGGGGCTGAGTGTCTCTCGTTATTGCCCAAGTGCCGAAAAGTTGCTCTTTTTCAGTGCGCTCTAGCGGTGGTGCCGTGCACTCAACAATTATAAATGACCAGTGCGTTTTGAAGGAAATGTTGTCTACTTTAATTTTGTAAATAATGAGAAATTCAGTAGGCTGCATATTTTTCAACTTATAAGCAATTTTGTGAAAAAAGTCCGACATTTCTTAGGGTTTTTTGCGATTTTTGTTAGGAAGCCAATATTTTTGTTGGTGACCTTCAGATTCAGATTCAGCACACCGGAAAACATAATGATCCGTTGAGAAACCTTCTACCCTAATTATTTATTGTAAAAACTACCATTTGATTGAGCTAAATAAACCGGGGCTGAGTGTCTCGTTTTTGCCCAAATGCCGAAAAGTTGCTCTTCTTCAGCGCGCTCTAGTGATGGTGCCCTACACTCAGCAATTAAAGGTGACCAGTGCGTTCTGAAGGATATTTTGTCTACTTTTATTTTGTATATAATGAAAAATTCAGTAGGTTGAGTAGGTTGCAAATTTTTCAACTTAGAAGCAATTTTGTGGAAAAAGTCCGAGTTTTTTGCGATTTTTGTTAGGAAGCCAATATTTTTGTTGGCAAACTTCAGATTCAGCACACCGAAAAACATGAGAATCCGTTGAGAAACCTTCTACCCTAATTATTTATTGTAAAAACTACCATTTAACGGGGCTAAATTTACAAGTCACGTGGCAACTCATGTGCTACGGTCTTGGTTGGCTGTGAAATTGCTATTGTCATTGGTGGTCCTTGTCCAGTAATATCCTTGTGATCTTCAATACTTTCAATGCTTACGCGAATTTCCCTATTTAATTTCACAACTAACACACTGAACTGGGAATGGTCGATGAATATTGTACTCAGTATTCAGCGCACTTGTCTCAGAACCGACGCGAGCGACGTGGTGGTTCGATACAAAATTAGATCTTTTTGCGGTAACAAGTTCCTGGCACTTGTAATGGGCTAGAAATAGAAAACAATCTCTTTTCGATCGAACTGCTGCAGCTGTCACCGTGGATTTCCTTATTGTTCTCGTTGGTGTTTTTGGTTTCACAGCCAACGCGGAATCGCTCGTGGGTGGCTTGGCCTCCATATTTTCCCATTCCTGCCGGTACGAAGAGCGAATTTCCGTGTTTCCAACCTCTTTCATCGCCTTGGCTTCAAAACTATTTTCTCCCGATCAATTATTTTGTCGAAGGCTCGCGGGTTTGTAGTAAAACGTGGCAAATTATTACACACGGGTTGGTTATTCCTCGGACCAGGCTCATGGAGACTCATTTCTTCCATATGGGGAAAATGGGGGAAACAGTGGGTGTGGCGGGTCCCGGACTCATTCCAATCGATTCAGGGTCCAAAATTTAGTGGAAAATGATACCCCACACGCCTAGGTACCAGAAATCTCGAAAACACACGTTCAGAGTGGGTAAATAGGCACCCATTTTGACCCATGGTCTCATCCAGAGGGCACCTATCGTTCCGGATTGCATTCATTCGATTCAGCGTCCAAAATTTAGTGGAAAATGATACCCGCACGACTAGATCGCCAGAAATCTCAAAAATCCATTTTTCAAAATAACCATTTTATAATTTATTTTATAATATCCACCCCTACCCCGCTCTGAATTGGTCCGATCAGTATGTAAAGGGCCTTTGAGGACCAACGGGTCCCTGACCAAAATTTCAGATTTTTAGAAAATTTTCTACTACCAAAATCGGCGGACGGCGGACGGACATTTGTTAATTTTGACGGAATAACAAGCCAAAAGTCAAATGTACGTCCGCCGTCCAGGCCAATTAATCGCCAGTAGAAAATTTTCTTAAAATCTGAAATTTCGGTCAGGGACCCATTTCCGGCTTTAGTTGGTCCTCAAAACTTTTCAGCCTGATCGGACCAATTTTGGGAGGGGTAGGGGTCTAAATGAATATTTCGGATACTTCTTTCTCGAGATTTTTGGCGATCTAGGCGTGTGAGGTATTGTTTTCGACTAAATTTTGGGTGCAGAATCCAATGAGACGGAAGAGGATATGGGTCAAAATGGGTATCCATCTACCTACTTTGAAAGCGTGTTTTCGAGATTTCTGGTACCTAGGCCTGTGGGGTATGATTTTCCACTATTTTTGGACGGTGAATCGATTGAAATGAGTCTTCAATTACCTGGTCTGAGGAACAACCAACCCCTGTTAATGAATTTGCAACGTTTTTCCATTTTTGGATAATATTCGATTTTCGGAGACCATTCTGAGCTTCCTAGGACCAACCGTTCGCCTCCTAGTTTTAAATTCCGTGCTATATGAAAGTCGAATTCTTTACAGAAGGATGATCTATACAGAAAATAATAAGCCGTCGTGACTTGCACTGCAAATTTTGCAGCCCCCCCCCCCCCCTTGGGCTCCAAAAGATCGATGGTCGAATCAAAGATGTTTTAAACCATTGATGTAGGCATGGATTGATGCCTTCGTTTCGATGTCTCATCCCTAGCTCGCAGGGGACCTGAAATCATTGGTTAAAACCGTCTCGAGATCGATTCCTGATTCCTGTGTATCTTGAACATCTTGTAATATACTGCTTATGACTCAGTTTTACGGGTTTTCGTCTCATTTCCCAGCTAATTTCTTAATGTCTGACAGCAGTGTGAAACGAAGACGTGCGATGTTTCGGGTTACCTCGTCGTTACAACACCTTTTTATTGTACCTTTTAAGATACCCATCGCTCTCATCAGATAGCGCGATTATTCATCACTAATTCGGGGAACGCGAGACTGATTCTGGTGAAGCCCGTCACGGCGAGGAGGCACACAAAAAGATAAAAAGAGGACGAAAGAGAAGCTCAAAAGGTGCGAGATGACCCGAGGTGGGCAGCAACATTACACGGTCCTTTAGCTCCGCAACAGGCCATTTACAAGAAGAAGAATTTAATTAAGCGTCGCAGAGAGTCATTAGGGTCGGAATGAGTCAGGCTTATGGCTTGGGGTTTTCAGGTGGGAAGAAAAAAGTGACATATTGGAAGCATAAGTCACCCTGAAGACTTCTCCCTTGATGGTGTCTTGTGAGCGAGGGCGAGTAACTGCCCGTAAAATCGGCTGTAGAACGAAGAAGACGATAACGAGAGGGTTCTGCTCCGAAATACGTTTTGGATGTTATGAGCGCTCGTCAAACTGAAATCCGCTTAGAAGAATAATTATTACCGCGACCCTTGTCAAAATTGAACCAGAGCAATAAAACTATGATGGCAAATCTCGGTTCATTAGAAGTCTTCAGTTCCGAGTAATCATCGTTTTCAGCCTTGGCAAGAAACCTCTGGCAGTTTCACGGCGGCTTCCAACAGGTCATTTTGTTACTTTTGGTGTAAAATTACCTTTCAAATGTTTATAACAACGAGCAGATTAGCTCCTTGAGTGTTGTGATGGACGGCGTTTCTATATTCTTACGAATTTCAATGTGCTAGTGAGGAATGAAGAGTTGAGTAGGCGAGGAAGCATGGCCAAGGATACCCCATAATGGTTATATAAGATGGTCCAGAAATTAAGTCTGCCATTCAACTTTTGGTCAGGGACCCGTTTCCGGCTCTAGTTGGTCCTCGAAACTTTTTAGCCCGATTGGACCAAATTTGGGTGGGGTAGGGGTCAAAATGTATATTTCGAAAAATGAATTTTCGAGATTTTTGGCAATCTAGGCGAGTGGGGTATCATTTTCCTTTAAATTCTGGACGCTGAATCCAATGAAAAGGGTTGCAGAACTAGTGGCAACCACTGGATGAGGTTATGAGTCAAAATGGGCGCCTGTCTACCCATTTCGAATGTGTGTTTTAGAGATTTCTGTTATCTAGGCTGTGGGGTGTCATTTTCCAGTAAATTTTGGACTCTGAATCGATTGGAATGGGTCCAGGATTTGCCACACCCACTGTTTCCCCCATGGCTTACTGACTCCAGAAAACCAGAAGGGAGGGAGCATGCGCCAGGATGCGCGCGCAGCTCCTGCTTGGTCGTTGCATTTGGAGAGCTCCTGCGCGCACTCGTTGCCAAGGCGCCCAACCAGGCAGTCGTTGCTGAGGCGCCCCTCGTCGCTGAGGCGCCCAACATGTCGGAGTCATTTATAATATGTAACCTGTCGTGCAAGTGCAACTCACTCAGTCCATCCTGGCTTTGTCCTGTGCTCGCTCTGAAGTGAACTCTGCTACCGTGCTGAAGTCCGAAGTACCGAAGCTGTAATATTGTGTTCCCCATGAGATAAAGGACTCAAGCTAATTAAGCCTCACTGTGTACCTTCGGGACAGGGTGCCCCCTCCTGTTTTCCTTCGACGCCGTTTTCGTCAGCCAGTATCATTGCGCTTGCTCATTAAATTGTATTTCATGTATATCATAATTTCATGTATCATGTATTTATTGTATTTTATGCTCCACATGTTGTCTAATGTACTTTGTCAAATTACTTTGTCTTGTATCAATTCTAGCCCAGGTTGAGGCATATTCTCCTTTGCAACGTGTCCTTGTTTTCAATTATAATTCAGTTTGTATCAATGTATTTTATGCTCATCCTTGGTATCCCTAGTTGCTCAGTCGTAAGTCTTGGACTTACATCCTGTATCCTCTCGCTAGGTCCCTTCCAAATTCTCCGAAGAAACCCGAATTAAATTATAGTAAATTCAAACACATTTTAATTCGAGAGAGGCTTACACCTATCTACCCATTTTCGAGATCTCTGGTACCTAGGCGTGGGGTATTATTTTCCACTAAACATTGGACGCTGAACAGATTAGAATGAATCTCCATGTTCATGATCCGAGGAATAACCCTCCTGTGAATGAATTTACAGCGTTTTGCCATTTACCTTCTACCTGCGGTAAATTGGCTTTATTGAAAATGAATACGGAAATATACTTGTTGACAGCAGATACAGGAGCAATATTCTCCGAGTAGTAATTCTTTCCCGATACTGTTTTGACGGGTAATTTATTATACCAGGAGCCAGCGGCTTCGCTAAAGGTGACAACGTTTGAATCAACCAGTTGATCGGTCGATCAAAATAACCTTGTGATGAAAAAATACTCGCCTCACAAGCCCAAAAGGGAGAAAGTCGTGTAATTGCCTGTAATTACACGTTGTAGCGAGTAGAGATCCTGGCGATGATGCTACCACTAGTTATGAGTGGGCTCCATAAACTAGTCTGTTTTCATTTGGTCGGTTCGACGAGGAACCTATCATTATCGGTAGACCCATACTGCACCTTCCTGTCATCTCGAGTATCTCAGGGGCCCATCGAGGAGCTACTCATCGAGCTAGAGTTGGAGCAAAGTGAATCTTGGGATAATAGGTACATCCGTTGGATTCTGACTCGTTTTGTTTGTAGCCTAAACGATTGAATTTGGTGCGATTAAATTTGAAGCCCGTCCAAATTATAGCCAATGAAGTTGAAGCTCTTAAATCCCAGGTGGAGTATTTTGGCTTCTTCTGCATTTAAATTAAAAATTTATCCCCAGGCAAATGTCGCTTGTAAGCTCGTTAAGGTGATATAAAGATATAATTGAGGTAACCACAGTATGGGGATCTGCCATGATCTTCCAAATTATTAATGGCCAATATAAAATCTTGATAAGGCAGAAATGGTATTGTAACCCGCCGTTTTCACCTAACGGGCTAGGGATCCAGAAATAGACCTAGGCGAATAAATTAGTGGGAGACTAAAGACTTTCACTTACCGTCCGGAATGTCGGAGATGGTCGGTCATAGACGCCAAGTACACCTGAATTTACCAAGCTCTGAGGAATGGGGTTTCGTGATTGAAAGACAAGGGTTCAATATTGGCTTATAATAACGCAATTGTCAGAAATATGGAATATGGAATGTCTCGGCCGAGAAGGATACTGACTATTACTTAATCTAATTAGTGAGTAGGTAGAAGTGAAGGGCTGAAGGCCAAATGACTTTACGAAGTAGCTGAAGGCTCAGGAGTGTTTGATTTGGAATAACGGAAAAATACAAGTGATTTACTAATGTCCTCCCCTAGTTCCTGTTACTTTTCCTACGACAGACAAAATACCAAATACTACGGTTACAACGTACAATTCTCTGATCAGCTTTCTGGTGACTACACGTCAGGGCTTGGGCCAGATTTAAAGATTTGACTTTCGCGTTGCGAGGGTACGAGACAGAGTTATTTCGCCACTTACGTGCATCAACTCCTTCGGATGGAGACAACAGGGTGATGTTCTCTTCACGAGATAGAGGTATTTCGCCACTTACGTGTATCAACTCCTTCGGATGGAGACAACAGGGTGATGTTCTCTTCGCTGCTCGGCTACGGTCAGGGGAACGCCGTCCAGGCCGGAGGAGGCGAGGCTCTTTCCGACGGAGGTCCGACGACTGGCGGTGCGTGGAGAACCCAGACTATTGGCCGTCGGTCGGGCGCGAACGGATCAACACTCGGGTCCGACGGGGGATTTTCAGTTCGTAATAGGGGCCCACTGTTACGGGAGAGGAATTGGCTGATCTCCCAATTCCCGAGTTCTCACCCTGAAGGAACCACGATACACTTGTTCCCCCAGGTCACTTTCACAACACCGGCTTCACAAGGGGTTGATTTGCTACGCGTCGGTTGTTCCGCTTCGATGTTCCGCCCCGGAACAGGTTGTTCCGCCCCGGAACAGGTTGTTCCGCCCCGAAACAGGTTGTTCCGCCCCGAAACAGGTTGTTCCGCCCCGCCCCTGCCTCGCCTCGTCCTCTCGAGATTATGGCGAGCAGGGGGGGCCAACCTCGTTTCGGAGATCCCAACTTTCCTTCCCTTGAGTTCGGACACGACTGCTTGATGTTCCTTCTCCCAGTCCGCTCGTCAAGTCGCCTTCCCCTTCTACTCCTCCCTGGGTGTCTTGCGCCGCCCATTGCCCAACCAATCCAATGAGGACACGCCCAGCTGAGTCAGGCGCTTGGAGAGGAGAGGGGTCGATCCGTACCCCGCCGCCGAAGTTTCTTGACGGGGCGCTTGGAATCTGCCGCCCCGTTACACTCCTCCGATCTTTGGAGGCCGAGGTCTACCTCGGCAATTTTCCTTCCGGTGGGGGTGACTGGTGCGATGGGCATTGCGTCAGGTCGTTTTCCGGCTGTCGAGAGCATGATGGCGCTGATGTTCCAAGGTGGTGCAATGGGCGAGATGTGTCTTCCACTGGTCTTATCTTCTACTTCCCTACTATGCTGTGAAACATACAAACCGGCCCTTTCTTTAGTCTACTCTCACACTCCAACTCACACATTTCACACCCTAGATTTTGCTGCCCTTAAGAAGGAAAAGGAAAACAAAAAAAGGGGGGGGGGGGGACCCAGGGAGTCCTGTCACGACTCATGAGGTACGGTCATTAGTAAAACAAGGTAAGTACTTGTGTTGTGCATTTTATTTCCAGATCGGGGTTCATCATGGCTTCGTCCTCGTCTGATGGGCTGCTGTTTTGGTGCATGGTTGCGAATTCACTTGTTAAATAAAGAATAAATAAATAAATAAATAAATAAATAAATAAATAATTAAAAAAAACAATTATAGAACCGATAGATCACTTTCTTGCGCACCAAGGACCGATAATTTCCCCACGAATCGAGAAAGGACTTCCCAGTTGGTAAGAGCTATGACGGGTCTGGAATCGGGATGTCAATTGGAGCTGAGGGCTCCCGGAACAGTCCCGGAACAGACCCGGAACAGACCCGGAACAGAAGTCCCGGAACAGTCCCGGAACAGTCTCGGAACAGAGGGCCTCGGAACAGTCTCGGAACAGAGGGCCTCGGGACAAGTCTCGGAACAGTCCCGGAACAGAGGGCCTCGGGACAAGTCTCGGAACAGTCCCGGAACAGACCCGGAACAGTCTCGGAACAGAGGGCCTCGGGACAAGTCTCGGAACAGTCCCGGAACAGACCCGGAACAGTCTCGGAACAGAGGGCCTCGGAACAAGCCCCGGAACAGTCCCGGAACAGACCCGGAACAGTCTCGGAACAGAGGGCCCCGGGACAAGTCTCGGAACAGTCCCGGAACAGACCCGGAACAGTCCCGGAACAGAGGGCCTCGGAACAAGCCCCGGAACAGTCCCGGAACAGCGTCGGAACAGAGGGCTACAGTGAGAGTGATGCTACTAAATAAATGAGCCAGTATCTAAATTTCGATTTTTGGAAAGAAAAAAAAATAAAAAAAAAATCCTAGACACGGATTTGAAGTCAATTGACTCCTCACTCGCTTCCTCACACTCGGGCCGATTTGTTTGTTTCTTACAATTTTAAATTTCGGAATCTACAACTAGCACAATTTGAATTTCAAGATTATAGAACGCGACCCAATTCCTTCAGAGCTTTTTCTCACCAATATTCACCTGGTCAAGATCACTTGTTGTGGATACGACAGAAATCGAGATTTCTGAAATATCCCACCGCTTGCCACCAAAAGATGTAACCCGCCGTTTTCACCTAACGGGCTAGGGATCCAGAAATAGACCTAGGCGAATAAATTAGTGGGAGACTAAAGACTTTCACTTACCGTCCGGAATGTCGGAGATGGTCGGTCATAGACGCCAAGTACACCTGAATTTACCAAGCTCTGAGGAATGGGGTTTCGTGATTGAAAGACAAGGGTTCAATATTGGCTTATAATAACGCAATTGTCAGAAATATGGAAATATGGAATGTCTCGGCCGAGAAGGATACTGACTATTACTTAATCTAATTAGTGAGTAGGTAGAAGTGAAGGGCTGAAGGCCAAATGACTTTACGAAGTAGCTGAAGGCTCAGGAGTGTTTGATTTGGAATAACGGAAAAATACAAGTGATTTACTAATGTCCTCCCCTAGTTCCTGTTACTTTTCCTACGACAGACAAAATACCAAATACTACGGTTACAACGTACAATTCTCTGATCAGCTTTCTGGTGACTACACGTCAGGGCTTGGGCCAGATTTAAAGATTTGACTTTCGCGTTGCGAGGGTACGAGACAGAGTTATTTCGCCACTTACGTGCATCAACTCCTTCGGATGGAGACAACAGGGTGATGTTCTCTTCACGAGATAGAGGTATTTCGCCACTTACGTGTATCAACTCCTTCGGATGGAGACAACAGGGTGATGTTCTCTTCGCTGCTCGGCTACGGTCAGGGGAACGCCGTCCAGGCCGGAGGAGGCGAGGCTCTTTCCGACGGAGGTCCGACGACTGGCGGTGCGTGGAGAACCCAGACTATTGGCCGTCGGTCGGGCGCGAACGGATCAACACTCGGGTCCGACGGGGGATTTTCAGTTCGTAATAGGGGCCCACTGTTACGGGAGAGGAATTGGCTGATCTCCCAATTCCCGAGTTCTCACCCTGAAGGAACCACGATACACTTGTTCCCCCAGGTCACTTTCACAACACCGGCTTCACAAGGGGTTGATTTGCTACGCGTCGGTTGTTCCGCTTCGATGTTCCGCCCCGGAACAGGTTGTTCCGCCCCGGAACAGGTTGTTCCGCCCCGAAACAGGTTGTTCCGCCCCGAAACAGGTTGTTCCGCCCCGCCCCTGCCTCGCCTCGTCCTCTCGAGATTATGGCGAGCAGGGGGGGCCAACCTCGTTTCGGAGATCCCAACTTTCCTTCCCTTGAGTTCGGACACGACTGCTTGATGTTCCTTCTCCCAGTCCGCTCGTCAAGTCGCCTTCCCCTTCTACTCCTCCCTGGGTGTCTTGCGCCGCCCATTGCCCAACCAATCCAATGAGGACACGCCCAGCTGAGTCAGGCGCTTGGAGAGGAGAGGGGTCGATCCGTACCCCGCCGCCGAAGTTTCTTGACGGGGCGCTTGGAATCTGCCGCCCCGTTACAGTATATTCTGCTTATCACCAGCTGACTGATAAGAGCCCTCTCTTGACGTCATGGCTCCCTCTGGGGTCACGTCCTCAGCCTCCATGACACA
>CM034009.1:2289458-2316003 GCA_019603395.1 Cyrtorhinus lividipennis
TACCCATTTATCCCATGCTCCTCGTGTCCAATGTATCGCCTCTATTGTTTCCCCCGGGCGTTGAATATTGACCACTCGGGACAGCTCAAATTGCTCCCTGCAACAACTACCTACCTAGCGGAGAAGAATCAACTACTACCAGTCATATCCTTACTTTCGTTGAGATATGATCTACCTGTCGTGATAGAAGAGAAACCTCAAGAAACACAGAAGAAATTACTCTCACCATACAACAAGCAATACTATTTTATAATGTCATATCAAGTCATATCAAAATAATGAAGTTCACCTCGCAGTTGGCAACACTGCGAGGCCTTCTTGATTTATCTCTCTGATCTGCGTGGCGTCTTTCTGGTCTCTGGCATGGCGGTCCTAGTTTTGTGTGAGAGTGAAGATTATAATTCGTTCAATGACTAAGTGTTGTTCAATTATCAATCCATGTATAATTCATATTCATAGATCAATAGGTAAACAAGAAGTGGTTCATTTCATGTGTATGGAATTCAGTGAAGAAAACAACACGATATTTGCGCGGTACCGAGAAGAGAAGGTTAAGAAGAAAGCGTACGGTAATGTAACCTTGCATTTCCCAAGTGTAATACGATCGTATCTGGCAAACTTGGCCAACGAAGTTGAAGTAAATTGCATAATCGAGTTGTATGAGCAATAGTGTAATCCGATAAATGGAGAGAAAATCGGCCGACGGCCGATGCGAGTATTTTTTCCAATAATGAAACGTTATGGCACTTTTGAATGTTTATGGATACACAAATTCCGTTCTGTTTTCTGCCTATGCTAGGTCCATCCCTCTCCCTAATAATCCTTTTCAGCGTTTTCGGGTTGCGTAGAGTAGGTTCACCGGAGAGCATCGTCGGAGCGGAGAGAAACCACTGGACCGAGAGCATCCCGGAGTTGAGAGAATTTCATTTTGACACTTACACAGTACACACTCAAAGCTAGGTGATGTGAATGTTTTCTTTGTGTGAATGACTTGTATGTGCCTGGACCTAGTTTCGAGTAAAGTCATTGATGCAGGGCCCATAGATTTCGATGCAGTCAAGACTTAATAACGCCAGGCAAAATGTCCAACTGGTGGGAGTAATGGATGCGTGAAGGAGCGCTTAGTGGGTAATAGTTCGAGATTCTAGCCCTTGGAACCCGAACGCACGAACGTAAAGAGGATGGGATCCAGCTAAGTGAGAAACCGGATTTCCTAGGAATCTGATCCGCTATGTGTTACTCAAGTTGGCTTGAGTAGATCAGGTCTCACTCGAGCTGTTATAGTTGTTATACTATGACTGACCTACGTTCACCAGAGTTGTCAGCTTAGTGAATGGGTACACCTCACCTGGTAAGTTGGAAAATGCTCGCAAATTTGTTAATGGTAACTGTTGCTTGAATTTGGTTCAGTGCTGTTGTATTATATACTCTCCATAAATGGGTCACGACGGCAGTTGCTGATGATTGGTCATCAGACTAACGAGTAAGTCAGCAGTGGGACTTACACCTGCTTGGGTATCATACGGTAATTCTGGACATGACTTCCAGCTCGTCACTGGTGGTCACGTCAGGTAAAGGGTTGGACACATGTCTGCGTGTACGTCAGTTATGTCTTAAGGTACATATCTCATTATTGCGAAATTTGAGGTATGAGCTCAAGACCTTTCACACTGGCCGTTGTGGGATCGGGAATTTCTAAAACCATAACGCACACCGGACGCTGAGATTTTAAATTACGGGTTTACTTTTCTGAATTTCTATAACAAAATTCGGATTTTTGTTGCTTTGTGATAACATGAAACTACCTATTTGATTGGAATGTGTGGCAATTAAGCTTTCCCAGGCTTTTTCTGTCTCCTAGGAATTGTGGAATGTCCATGGCAGAGGAAAGTGATACAGAAGGACAGAGGAGATGTCCCCTGACCTGATTGGAACTATGGGGATGGCATACGCCTCAGGACGCCCAGATAAGCCTACTGGAAAGAAGATTCAGCTCTACCTCTCAACAAAGTGTTTCTCGCCAATCTCGGGATACCAGAAGACCCACACAACCACTCTCATAAAAACTGGGTGATAGAACTTGCTATAACTGATAAGTTTTGGAACTTGAGCAATGTAACTTTCCCAGGTTTTTTTTCTGTTTTCCTAGGATTGCGGGAAACCTTGGCAGAATAAAGAGACGGAAGGCCTAATGGAGTGTCCCATGACGGAGATATGAATACATCCCTGCTTCAGAAGGTTTGCGATCCTTGAAAAATGGAGGAGCGACATACTGCTCGAATGGATGCCCAGTTAAGCCAACTGGAAAGGAGGCTAGTCAGCTCTCCCTCTCACAAAAAGCTTCGCACCATCGCGGGATTTGCAGAACGGACCAGAGATCAGAAGCAGGATGCCCTGATCTCGGGATAAGTCCAACACAAGGAGAATGCAGGAAGATCTGAACCAACCCTCAACCTCTCAGCAGACCTGGAACAAGCAGAGAGACTTAAGAGATAAAATCGCAGCATCTACCTGAACGCTTTGAGAGATTGAGAAATGAGAAACACCTTGGCTTCAGTGTACTCAGGTCAGCTTCAGCACAACGGTCTGAAAACATCCGTTTCCCAGTCTGTGGACTCCCAAACTAGAAGATGCCAGAGTACAACGTTTGGAAAGGAATGGTGTGACACACACCAAACAGCCTCTTCTAACCTCCACCTTGGTCTGAAGAGTGAACAGGGAGTGGCATTGCGCGCTCCATATGCCTTACCTGACGTCACAGCACTCTATCTGTTTTTGGTAATGGAGGACAACGTCTGGACGGACAAGATACAGACCCCACCGAGCCACTACTGCTTCGAATGATCGAGATATGCTGAGTGATGATAAGTACGGAAGATCAGCTGAACACATAGTCAGTGGGAGAAACAAAGCTCTGTCTGCTCGGACCTCGGTGGTTGTAAGGTGCCACTGGTTCAGACCTCTCACCACCGCCAATCAACATCAAGAATGGAACATGATGGAGGCAGCCATGGGGAAACCTGAGATCAACATGTTTCAACGAAGGCACCATAAAAGGAGATAAAGAACAAAAGCAGCAACCTCATGAAGTGAAAAAGCAACGAAATACACAGGAAGTAGCTGTCCACTGTTGGACAGGTGACAAGCCTGGACAGTTTACAGAAATTGCTTCAAGCATCGAAGAACATGCTACAACGAAATGAGAGGAGCACAGTCTGGGACGTTCGCCGCAGCAAACCCCCAGAACTATGAAATGAAGTTGGAGAGCGCCAGGATGCTTACCAGCCGTTTGAAGCAAAAAGCACTCAATTTTCCAGATCGTCGGTGATCAGGATATTCCAGAGATCTGATGTCTGGGTGGCTTATTGGACAAAACGGGAAATGGGCCTCTGATATTGCCTGTTACCTGAGGGAGTCTCAGGAAGGGACACTGCCACATCTCTGAGGGTAAGAAAACTTTCTTAGCAAATTGTACACTCGGGGGCAACCCAACCTCTAACTAATGACCTTGACCTTCTATCCAATGTTACTAGTTAACCATTCCCCAAGTTTTTAAAGGTGCAAATGAAAGTAGGGATGCAGATCTTGTGGTAGAATATAAAGGGGACGTAGTATTTGATAATAATGGCAAAAAGTATATGTAGAAAATGTTTCCGTTTGCTCCAGGACTTAGATCTAACTTGTTCTCAGTTAGGAAAGTAGTTCAAACGGGATCAAAGTTGTGCTTAAAAAAAAAATGATTCAGTGGAGTTTTGGAATGAAAAGACAAATGAAATAATTAGGACAGGGTCATTTAGGGACAACTTGAGGTGGTTAGAATTTGAACTTGATCAAACCAACACCCTAAAAAGGCGTTGCAGATATACAACATCCCACAGGAAAAATAAGCTTCGAAATAGGCCACAATGCTACTGAATGTAAAGAAAACTCAGGGGTTGTTGTTACTGTGGGAGGAGCAAAATGAGGAAGAGTCAACTCTCTATCTAGCTCAAGTAGGGGTCAACCAAAGAAACTTCCTGATAAATAGTCTAGTAATGAACCTGAAAGAAACATTGACCCTAACACCCTTGATAATAGGATGCACCATTTTGACCAAGAAAGGCTCTCGCAAAACTTCAGGCCTAGCCTGGAAGAAAATCCTGCTGTGCTGTGGCACCTAAGGCTAAATCATGCATCTAATGCTACCTAAACTTGCCGTTAAAAACATTAGCAAAATGAGGGAATCAAAGTAGGGGACGACATTTTGAATGTCAAGACTGCTTAGAGGCTTAGACAGTTAGAAACCCACATAAACAGTGCGTGAAAGAGTAGAGAAACTTTTTGTGAGGCTACACTCTGATGTAATTATATCCATCCATCAACTTTCTACACTGGGCTCGGTAATAGTCACATTTACATGTGATTTTTCCAGGTATGCATTTGCATATCCAACTCATGACAAGAACAAGTTCATTTAGCTTTTTGGAAATGTCTGACAGAAATCTCAGTTATTACTAAGGAAAAACACATGGTAATCTCCCTTTGGATGGATGGTGGGCTTGAGTATCAGACAGCTGAAATAAGGAGCTCCTGAGTTTAGAGATATCTCTGTGCAAATCTCACCCCCCTCTTACTCCTGACTTGAATTTGCTGTAGTGAAAGACTTCTTGAAATTGAGAGTGAATCGAGCAAAGTCCCCACATCATTTGGGGGATACGCATGCCAATGCCTCAAACTGCTCTTGCCCTTTTGAGTTGCGCACAAGAAAATCCTAATCACTGGTATATTAAGAGATTTTGGTGCTTGGCAGTATTATGTTGACAAAAGCTAAAACTAAATTTGGACCTAATGCTGGAGCTTATGTGCTGGAATGTGGGGAAACTGATTATTTGCCGTTGGATGAGAAAATGTTGTTGTCAAGTGCGTAGATCTATAGTCTATGGAGACTACAATCGATTCCTCTGATCCAACCTCTTGTGAGTCTCGGTATTTGAAGTGAGAATAGTCCCAAATTTAAATTGTATTATTCTATGCAAAGCCAACCTCAATTGTAGAAGCTGTTTTTTCGTGATTCAATTTCTGGGAGGGAGCTATTTGTGATGAGCTAGAGTCCCACCAAACAAGGGGACTTGGGAGCGTGTACCAAAAACTTCACTAAACCAAGGGACATGGGTCATAAAATCACAGAAAAGTAAGGCTGATAAATCATACTGATACAAGAGTTGGCTCATAAGTAGAAGTCTTTGCAGATATTAACTACTATTATGTGAGTGAAATTTGTTCCCAGTCTCAAGGCTGGTTGATGTACAATTGGTCCTAGCCATGGCCAACAATTCAATTTGGAGTTTCCAGCTGGACATTAAGACTGCATTTTTGAATGGAGAACTAGAGAAAACAGTCTACATGGAATTTCCGGATGGAGTTGTTGAATTCTCCGAATTTCCAGAGACTTTAGAAAAAACTCACATGTGTAAATTAGTTAAATCTTTGTATGACTAAAAGTTTCGCCTAAATTGTGGTATAAAAAATTTAGCTATGTAATGGACAAATTGGGCTTCCTGAGATATTCACATCAGAATGTATTTTTAAATGGAAGCAAGAGGAATTTAGCCGTTCTCTTAGTGTATTAACCAGTCATCGTTTGTATTGGAGATTCTGGGAAAATTCGTTCCCCGTCCCTCAAAGAATCGCCAATTTCGCCATGGATCCTTCAATAATGTCACTCGCGGTTCAGTGGAACAATTGTGGTGAATACCAAATGCGTACAGACTATTGGGTTATTGGACTGTACTTACTGACACGTCCTGACATAGCTTTTGCAGTAAACTTTTTGAGTCGAAAGCACAAACTTTACCGAACAAGACTGGCAGTATGTGCTTAAATATTCCAGTACTAAAAGGAACTGTGGGTCTTGGCCTACTGTATTCAGGAAACATAGGCATTGTTGGTTATGCCGATGCGTCTCTGGGGACTAATGCTCTAAACGGTCATTCTACCACGGGGTATATAGCTCATGTTTTTGGGGACTTGGTCATGTGGAGATCAAAGAAACAGTCACACGTGGCTCTATCAACGTGTGAGGCTGAGTATGGGCTATGTCCAGCGTATGTACTGACTTGGTGAGCATTAGAAACATGTTTATGTTTTTAGAATGATGTGTGATCAACCTATTCTTATATAGATTGCTGTCCTGCAATTTCAGTGGCTAGGACGGACTCCAAGGCACTTAATTACATAGTAAAACCAGTTATCACTTTGTGAAGAATTTCAGATGGGAAATGTGGACATCCAGTGGTGTCAAATCAGGCGATCTGTTGGCTGAAGTTTTGACAAACCCCTCTACAAAGAAAAATTATTGAGTATTTCAGAAACATGCTGTTGACTCTGTGCTAACTCAGCCTTATTGCTTTCAGAATGTGGCAATAAATGTCCCCCCATCAAGCGAATGTTGAGGAACACGCTGGCCTTTAACTAAAAGCTTGTACATGTGGATTGGGATTCGTGAACTGTTACGGGAAGCTAACTGAAAAAGACAGAAAAATATTGGGATGACAACTCGGGTAATCCAAGTAAGAACACAATACGCTCTGAGAATCTGGTGAGTTCCTATTGGGATAAATGATACGGATCAATCATATGATGCTCTTTAAGGTTGAACCTTGGTGGTTCCCTGTGAGCTTTTCTGCTATTGTGGTAGCAACAGTGAGCTTCCCACTCGTGGTGGAGGGCGTTGATATTTGACCACTCGGGACAGCTCAAATTGCTCCCTGCACAACACCTACCTAGCGAGAAGAATCAACTACTACCAGTCATATCCTCTTATTCGTTGAGATATGATCTACCTGTCGTGATAGAAGAGAAACCTCAAGAAAATACAGAAGAAATATTACTCTACTCCACATAAACAACAAGCAATACTATTTTATAATGTCATATCAAGTCATATCAAATAATGAAGTTCACCTCGCAGTTGGCAACACTGCGAGCCTTCTTGATTTTCTCTTCTGATGCGTGGCGTGGCTTCTTTCTGGCTATGGCGGTCCTAGAGTTTTGTTGAGAGTGAAGAATATAATCTTTCAAGTGACAAGTGTTGTTCAATTACAAATCCAGTAATATTCATATTCATAGATCAATAGGTAAACAAGAATGGTTCATTTCATGTTATGGAATTCAGTGAAGAAACACCGATAATTTGGCGCCCGGTGACAAGGTGGTTCTATGCATATTGTTGTACTGAAATGAAAATGCATTCTTCCATATTCCATATCCTCATAAGCGCTATCTCCGCAGAAGTTCATAAATCCTTCACCCCACGATATAAATACGGACTCGCTCCACTACCGCCACGATATCCTGCACGCTCTCATTCTCTTTATGATTATAACCCGACGCTTATCAATCTTATTCTCTTCACTTGTCGACTGTTTTCTCAGAAAAGTCTCATTTTTTTCTCGTGCGCCGCGATATCTTCCGTATTTTCTTGGCGACACTGTTTCTCATATCTTCTCTCTCAAGTGAGGCTGCTTCACCTCAAATTGCATCCGAATGAAGTAGTTTTGATGACATTTTGATATCCCGTCATTGTCCAAAGGATTCCCCATCACCCAAAAATCAGAATTAGAGGTATGCTCGCCTAAAGGGCTATGCATCCGCCCTTGCTGCAAGCAGCAACTGGCAGGGAATAATGGTCCCTTCGTAAAATCCTTAGACCCGGCGCATGGAGACCCCTTCCAATCGATTCAGGGTCCAAAATTTAGTGGAAAATGATACCCCACACGCCTAGGTACCAGAAATCTCGAAAACACATTCAAAATGGGTAGATAAGCACCCATTTAGACCCATAAACTCATCGAGAGGACGTCAATCGTTCCAGAACCCATTTCATTGGATTCAGCGTTCAAAACTTCGGAAAATGATACCCCACACGCCTAGATCACCAAAAATCTCAAAAATCCATTTTTTGAAATACACATTTTGACCCCTCCCCACCCAAATTTGGTCCAATCGGGCTGAAAAGTTTCGTGGACCAATTAGAGCCCAGAACGGACCCCTGACCGAAATTTCAGACTTTCAAAAAATTTCAAAAATGTGTATTTCGAAAAATACATTTTTAAGATTTTTGGCAATCTAGGTGTGTGAGGTATCATTTTCCACTGAATTTTGGACGCTGAATCCAATGAAAAGGGTCCCAGAATGATTCGCGCCCACTGGGAGAGGTTATGGGTCAAAATGGGTGCCTACCCACCCATTTTGATTATGTGTTTTCTAGATTTCTGGAACGTAGGCCTGTGGGGTATCATTTTCCACTAAATTTTGGACGCTGAATCGATTGAAATGGGTCCAGGACCCCCCAAACCCACTGTTTCCCCCATTTTCCCCATGTTGAAGAAATGAGTCTCCATGCGTTCAGAGGAATAACCAACCCCTGTGTAAGAATTTGCCGCGTTTTTGATCTATACACTTTGAAACGCCCAGAAAAATCGGAGAAATTGACCTTTTGCATGAAAACATAAGTTGATTATTCCAGGAATAATTTTTCCAATTACCGAAAAGTAAAGAATGCTGCTAACCCCCTACAACCACGCCACTGCCCTGCTTGGTCCTTGGAATCATTCGACAACCAGTGGGAAGGTTACAGAAGAGCCCCGCCGTGTCCATATTCGTTTGAGGTGATTTTTTCAGAGAATCAGCCTGGGGGTTGCCTTCTGCACATCCCCAATCCGCATGAGTGTGTCATGCATTCCATATGCATTACATACAGAAACGAGTACTTTATAATACTGTAAGCCCCCAGGCTTGCTGCCTCCAGAAGGCCAGAAGGGAGGGAGCATGCGCCAGGCTGTGCAAGCAGCTCCTGCCCCCTGATGTCGCATTTGGAGAGAGCTCCAGGGCTTCACTCATTGCCAAGGCGCCCAACCGGGCAGTCGTTGCCAAGGCGCCCCTCGTCGCCGAGGCGCCCAACATGTCGGAGTCATGTATATTTTTGTAACCTGTCGTGCAAGTGCATCTCACTCAGTCCATCCTGGCTTTGTCCTGTGCTCGCTCTGAAGTGAACTCTGCTACCGTGCTGAGCTCGACCGAAGCTGTAATATTGTGTTCCCCATGCCATGAGATGATAAAGGACTCAAGTTAATAAGCCTCGCTGTGTACCTGCGGGACAGCGTGCCCCCTCCTGTTTTTCCTTTGACGTCGACGCTGTTTTCGTCAGCCGGTATCGTTGCACTTGCTCATTAAATTGTATTTCATGTATATCATAATTTCATGTATCTTGTATTAATTGTATTTTATGCTCCACATGTTGTCTAATTTACTTTGTCGAATTACTTTGTCTTGTATCAATTCTAGCCCAGGTTGAGGCATATTCTCCTTTGCAACGTGTCCTTGTTTTCAATTATAATTCATTTTGTATCAATGTATTTTATGCTCATCCTTGGTATCCCTAGTTGCTCAGTCGTAAGTCTTGGACTTACATTGTGTAACCTCTCGCTAGGTCCATTCAAAACCTCCGAAGAAACCCGAATTAAATTATAACAGATTTTAATTCGAGAGAGGCTTACAATACATTGGAGTGGCATACAGGCGTACATTTGCCTCGCATCGAGGCATAAAAAAGCTCATCCAATGAGCCAAGGTCGGCTAGGCCTTATTAGGAAAACTAACCAGCACGTGGAGACGTTATATCACGTAGGAACATCTTAGTTAAAATCTCGAAAGCTTTGGATGATGCTTAGTCGGAGAAAGCCGTCGATGGAGAATTCAAGGTCCTGTAATATTCTCCTAAACTGCGATTATTGTGACGCGGCTGATTTAGACCCCGATGATTATAATAATACGATTTTAAAGGTTAGATATTCTTGAACTGACGATTTTCACATTCTCTACGTTCTGTAGGACGCTTTGTCGTGTTACTCGTGTTCCACGCATCAAGATCCCTCATCTAACAGGTTGAACTTGAGATCCTTTGATCCATAAGTGTTGACCAGGAAATCATCTTGTGAAGGGTTCATAATTGAAACTGCTGGGGATTTTAATTTTCCATCTCGCGTCGTGCAATCCGTAAATAGCTGAAGCGCAGTAAAATCCTCACTTGATACTAGTGTGAAGTTATTGCGATTCGTGACTAGAATCGAGGTTTTTACATATGAAAATCATGTTCCACACTGTGTAAAGAGGTGGGTGAACTAATTTAACAACTTCACGGTGAACGAGGAACTGGATGGGCGAAGCAGGAGACCCGTAATGGAGAATAGCTATTTGTCATTTTACGATAGCTCACGTCATATTCTTTCATATTACGACTTAAACCCCCGTAATATCCACCTCTGCTCTTAGCTAAGCCAGGCCCAAGGTCTCTTTTGATACTTCCCATTATAAGGCACGCGAAACCCGGATCGTATAATACGGTGAAGTACGTTTCCGGTGTCTTGTATCGTCGTTTTGTCTTTGAAATTTCCAAAAATTTTCGATTTAAAATATTGGTTTACACCAGGGGCGTAAGAAGTCTTGAATACCGCACTCAACCTTAAATCGAAAACACTGCAAATTCATTTACAGGGGTTGGTTATTCTTCGGATCAGGCGCACGGAGACTTATTATAATCAATTCAGCGTCCAAAATTTAATGGAAAATGACACCTAACACGCCTAGGTATCAGAAATATCGACAAAACACATTCAAAATGGGTATATAGGTACCCATTTTGACCCATAACCTCATCCAGAGGGCGCCAATCGTTCCAGGACCCATTTCATCGGATTCAGCATCAACAATTTAGTGAAAAATGATACCCCACACGCCTGGATTGCCGAAAACCAACATTTAAAATGGGTGGATAGGTACCCATTTTGACCCATCACCTCTTTCGGTGGGCGCCAATCGTTCCGGGACCCATCTTATTGGATTCATCGTCCTAAATTTTGTGGAAAATGATACCCCACACGCCAATGGTTCCAGAAATTTCAAAACCCGCATTCGAAAAGGATAGATAGATACCCATTTTTACCATAACCTCACCCAGTGGGCGCCAATCCTTTTTGAACCTGTCTTATTGGATTCAGCGTCAAAATTCAGTCGAAAATGATACCCCACGCACCTAGTGCTAGAAATATCGAAAACCCACCTTCAAAATAGGTAGAAAGATACCCATTCTGACCCATAACCTCTTCTGGTGGGTGCTAATCGTTCCAGGACCCAACTCATTGAAGTCAGCGCCCAAAATTTGTGGAAAATGATACCCCACACGCCTGGGTACCAGAAATCTCAAAAATCTGCATTCGAAATGAGTCGATTGATACCCATTTTGACCCATAACCTCTCCTAGAGAGCGCCAATCGACCCGGGACCCAATTTATCGGATTCAGCGTCCTAAATTTATTCGAAAATGATACCCCACAAGCCTAGGTACCAGAAATATCGAAAACCCACATTCGAAATATGTGGATAGATACCCATTTTTACCAAAACCTCTTCTGGTAGGCACCACTCGTTCTGGGACCCATCTCGGTAAACACCGAGAAAAAATTCCACGTAATTTTGTAAGCTGAAATGATCGTGATAAGTCTAAAACCAAAATAGTTACCTCACTCGTAAAGAAAATGATTTTAAGTCATTTAAAAATTAATACTTCCGATACTTCTGGGGACATTGGGAGTTGAGAGTAATTTCTCATGTTGTTTTGGAAGCTAAATTCATATTTTTATAATAAATTGGTTTGTGGGTCTCAGTGATGAATTTTACAGTAAAAAGAGTGCAGATTTCAATAACTCTCCAATTCTATGAGTTAGCTATCAGTATCACTGCCCATTATCACGTCAGCGTCAATTTTCAGTGTTTCAAGGCTGATACTTGAGCTAAGTTAGAGCAGACATTTTGCAGGCAGCTTATCAAGGACAGGATGTAGCCGCTAGCCACGTGTCTCAGTAGACTTCAGGGTTATAAGAGGCGGTGTATTTTCCATTTACGCAGTCATTTCTATTCCTCGTCATCGCTGAGTCGAAGGCGAATGAACCGTGAATAGCCCCTCTGTTACATACGGATACACATAACGGAACCTTGAAGGTCTGTTTCGACATAGGGCATTGTGCTGGAAATAGCTAAATTATGAAAGCGCGTACTTCATCACTCGAAGAAACACTGAATTTAATTGAAATAGTCATCAGTCCATACCTTCTCGCCTAAATAAGGCGACGACCTTCAATAATAAAAATCATCTCATAATTCGAGCCCGCATCTTGTCTTAAGGATGGAAAATATCGAAATAATAGGCGGGTATACACCACCATGGCAACCTTATGGGAAAATAATGAACGGAAATGGTCGAGGATAATGAAATGTTGGCGGTCGGAGGAGTTTCAAAAATTGACCATAACGTCTGGAATCGGACGTTTAGTTGAGCGTCATGAAACGTACGAGTCAATCAAAAGCGCATTAGCTTCCATTAAGGGAGTGGTTAAGTTGAAAGTGATGAAGGTTATCAAAAAGATTGATTCAACAACGAGAAATACTAAAGAATGTCAATTGTTGTGAACTTGAAGGTCCGCCAAACAAGAGCCTCTCCAAGTCTCAGGCATCCTAAGGCAGGACAGGCAAAGTAGAAAATAAGCCATAAACCAACAACGCAGTCATATCGCTCCATAACACGTGACTCAATGAGGAAATCTTCAGTCAATAATGGAATACAGACAATCAATACCAATTTAGTCAGTCAAAATGCACGCAAAGGTCAATCTCACCGATTCGGCAAAATGGAATTTCGAAATTTTCGGCAATCTAGGCGTGTGGGGTATCATTTTCCACTAAATTTTGGACGCTGTATCCAATGAGTCGGGTCCTGGAACGATCAGCACATTAAGATGCTTAGTCAGCAAGTGGTAACGGTAATTTAATTTACTTGATTCAGAAAGACAACCAAAAATTTATTTACGATGATAAAAAATGGCTGAAAAATCTATATAGGCGTGAGGTAAATTTCATTCATGCATAGTAGTTTAAACCTGTAAGCCCCCAGGCTTGCTGCCTCCAGAAGGCCAGAAGGGAGGGAGCATGCGCCAGGCTGTGCAAGCAGCTCCTGCCCGGATGTCGCATTTGGAGTGCTCCAGGGCTTCACTCATTGCAAAGGCGCCCAACTGGGCAGTCGTTGCCAAGGAGCCCCTCGTCGCCGAGGGGCCCAACATGTCGGATTCATGTATATTTTTGTAACCTGTCGTGCAAGTGCATCTCACTCAGTCCATCCTGGCTTTGTCCTGTGCTCGCTCTGAAGTGAACTCTGCTACCGTGCTGAAGTCGACCGAAGCTGTAATATTGTGTTCCCCATGCCATGAGATGATAAAGGACTCAAGTTAATAAGCCTCGCTGTGTACCTGCAGGACAGCGTGCCCCCTCCTGTTTTTCCTTCGACGTCGACGCCGTTTTCGTCAGCCGGTATTGTTGCACTTGCTCATTAAATTGTATTTCATGTATATCATAATTTCATGTATCTTGTATTAATTGTATTTGACGCTCCACATGTTGTCTAATTTACTTTGTCGAATTACTTTGTCTTGTATCAATTCTAGCCCAGGTTGAGGCATATTCTCCTTTGCAACGTGTCCTTGTTTTCAATTATAATTCATTTTGTATCAATGTATTTTATGCTCATCCTTGGTATCCCTAGTTGCTCAGTCGTAAGTCTTGGACTTACATCCCGTATCCTCTCGCTAAGTCTCTTCCAAATTCTCTGAAGAAACCCGAATTAAATTATAGTAAATTCAAACACATTTTAATTCGAGAGAGGCTTACAAACCTATATTACTTTTCCCACTTCTTTCGGAAAGGAACTTCATTATTTTAATAATGCCAATAAAACTACAATATTAAGCCGTTTGATTGATGTTTGAATTTCTGATTGAATAGAAACTGTTGGACTCTGCTGCCGAACAGCTTCTATTGAATCCATCCGCTTCCTTTATTTTGAAGTGAAATTGTGTGTGTTTGAAGCGCAAATTGCGAATAAATTGTATTGTAAGTTAGGAAAATAAGTGCATTCCTTGAGTTTTGATGGGCAAAAGGGAAAAAAAGTTGCAAATTCATTCACAGAGGTTGGCTATTCCTCAGACCATGTGCATGTAGATTCATTCTAATCGGTTAAGCGTCCAACATTTAGGAAATTTCGAAAAGGGAAAAGTCGAAAATGACATCCCAATCTCGAAAATCCAGTTTTCCCACCCTTCTCACGTCCTCCAGTTTGGTCCGATCGGGCTGGAATGTTTTGAGGAACAACTAGAAGATGTTTAGAAAATTGTCTACTACTAAAATCGGCGTGGACAGCGGACAAACATTTTTTTTTTTTAATTTATTTTTTTTTTCTCCCATTTTTTCCCATTTTTTTTTTTTTTTTTTTTTTGACATCTTGAATTGCTCAGTAAAAAAAAAAAAAATTCAAGGAATAACCAACAAAAATTGCCAAAAAAGGTTAGGGTTAAGCGGACCAACTTGACGACTATGGAGTTTAAATTGCGACAAGAGGGAAGAAATGACGTTTGTCAACACGGTGATCGAGAAGAACGTGAGAAGACAAGAACGACTCTTCTACGGGTCTTCTACGTTGCTGGAGTCAGGCTACCAAGGCAGAGATGTGTACCACTCATGGGACGGGAAATTGAAAAGGGAGAAGTAAATTAATCACGAAATTACACCTTAATTTTCGGTCGTTCCTCAAAATTCTCACCGCGTTGGAGATTGGAGGACCGTTTTGACGAAATCAAACAAACCCGCCGGAAATGAACGACAAGGGACCCTGGGTCACGTATAGGACGAGCGGCCTGTGTGGGCTGATGGTGTCTGTAATGACAGGTTGTGAGCCGCTTCGTCGATCCTCGAGCCTCGGAGTCAACAGTTTATCCCTTGTCCCACGATGGTGTTGAATGAGGATCCTCGGTACTGCAGGAGTGAGCGACAGGACACGATTTTCTGACGATGTCTGAATTACATCCGAAATAACTAAATGGCGATAATCCGACGACACGCACGCTCAGCAGAACGTGAGGGTTGGGAATGGGAGCCTCACGGCCTTACGAGATATGTCTTGATTAAGTTCCCAACTGAATATAAGTTGTTAGGAAACGGATTTTTAGCGCAGTTTCTTTCAAAATGATGACTGACAAACCAAAATCATCAACATGAGTTCCTGAAAACGTTGCATGACGGTGATGTGGCAAAGCGCAGACCAAAATAGCCAAGCAGGCTGGTCGTTGTTGCGTATCCTTTCCAACGAAGTTCAAAATTGATTTTACTACTCTTGCGTCAAACCTTTTCACAAAATTAAAGTGTCTAAAACTAACCTCACGAGATTTACATTGGTCAAAAGGAATAATGGTCCAAGAGAGGTCATGCTGAACATTTTATCGGCAGAACTTTTAACACATTCAATGCTGAATAAAAAATGCTGAAAATTCTTCCGCACGGGTTGGCTATTCTTCAGACCAGGCGGATGGAGACTAATTTCTTCGACATGGGGTAAATGGGGGAAAAAGTGGGTGTGGCGGGTCCCGGACCAATTCCAATCGATTCAGCGTCCAAAATTTAGCGGAAAATGATACCCCACACGCCTAGGTACCGGAAATCTCGAAAACACACATTTGAAATGGTTAATAGGTACCCATTTTGACCCATAACCTCATCCAGAAGGCGCCAATCGTTCCGGGACCCATTTCATTGGATTCAGCGTCCAAAATTTAGTGGAAAATGATACCCCACACGACTAGGTACCGAAAATATCGAAATGGGTAAATAGGAACCCATTTTGACCCATAACCTCATCCAGAAGGCGCCAATCGTTTCCGGACCAATTTTATTAGATTAAGCGTCCAAAATTTAGTGGAAAATGATACCCCACACGCCTAGGTATCAGGAATCTCGAATAGCCACTTTCGAAATGGGTAGATAGACACTCATTTTGACCCATAACCTCATCCAGAAAGCGCCAATTGTTCCGGGACCAATTTCATTGGATTCTGCTTGCAAAATTCAACGGAAAATGATACCCCACACCCCTAGGTACCAGAAATCTTGAAAACATATATACAAAATGGGTAGATACCCATTTTGACCCATAACTTCCTCCGGTGGGTGTCAATCGTTCTGGGACCCAATTCATTGGATTCAGCGTTCAAAATTTAGTGGAAAATTATAACCCACACGCCTAGATCGCCAAAAATCTCAGAAACCCAGTTTTGGGTCAAAATGGGTATCTATCTACCCATTTTGGACTTGTGTTTTCGAGATTTCTGGTACCTAGGGGTGTGGGGTATCATTTTCCGTTAAATTTTGGAAGCAGAATCCAATGAAATGGGTCACGGAGCGATTGGTTTCTTCTGGATGAGGCTATGGGTCAAAATGGGTGTCTATCTACCCATTTCGAAAGTGGCTTTTCAAGATTCCTGATACCTAGGCGTCTGGGGTATCAATTTTCACTAAATTGTGGGCGTTGAATCCACTAAAATGGGTTCCAGAAAGATTGCCGTCCTCTGGATGAGGTTATGGGTCAAAATGGGTGCCTATATACCAATTTTGAATGTGTTTTCGAGATGTCTAGTACCTAGGCGTGTGGGGTATCGTTTTCCACTAAATTTTGGACGCTGAATCGATTGAAATGGGTCCGGGACCCGCCACACCCACTGTTTCCCCCATTTTCCCCATGTTGAAGAAATAAATCTCCTGGTCCGAGGAATAACCAACCCGTGTGAATGAATTTGCAGCGTTTATTTTAGATTCAGCGAACTCATCCAGTAACTAGAGAGTTAGGACCACATTGAATATTTTAGGCGCAACGGCCCAGGTGCCTTATGAAAGAACCTTCGCACGTGTGTAGTGATAAATCATTCTATCGTGGGTATTTTTCAAAACTCTCAGATTCGTCATAGAAATCCAACAATCAGCGTCATCGTATTAAATCACATCACGTTCGTTGCGTTCTCTATGATTCGGACGAACGGGCCAATTCGTTACAAGCGACTATCCTTCTAACAAGCGTAGAATTAGTGTGAGACCCTACTTCATTCGAAAAAAAAGAGCCAGTTAAAAAGGCCAGACTAATCAGGCGGAAATAGTTTTGAACGGAGAAATAGACGTGTTTCTAGTGTGCTCGAGATGTTGAAATGACCGCTAAGAAGATGATTAGCGGTTAGCGGCACCGGTAAGTAGTGACCATTTAATGTTACAGGAGGTGGCCCACGTGAGTGTAACTGGAGAACTCGAAGGAAATAAAAGGAGTGTTCGAACAAGCCTATCGAATAGGATAGACCGCTCAAGAGTATCGTGTGATGTTTCAGTCCTCGTCCTACACGTTTTATAGCGTCTACAAGTCGGGGAAGAAGGAGCCAGCTGAGAGAAGATGCAACGTCTCTTTTGAACGGAAAAATAGAAAATCGTCGAATTTGTCCGATAAATCGCAGATTTAAGTACCGAACAGATGGTGTTAAAAGTCGATACTAAGCTCCTGAACGTCCATGAAAAAGATGTCAATGTAAAGTGGTTGAGTGCTTTTGTTAGGTACGTCGTGGCTGGAAGAGGCATAAGAGCCAGGAGCACCTCCACAGACCGAGACATGCGGTTGTTGTTTTGTAAAAGATTGAATACTTGTGGAAAAGAACGCAGCCATTCAATCATTCTTTCTTTGCTAAGGACACCAGGTTCTACAGGGTGGTGCAGAGGAAACGCATGTTTTGGTAGGTTATTCTTGATTGCTCCAAATTTTGACATTTGCGTTTCAAGGTGTCGAATCGATTGAGCCCCCAAAATTTGGTGGAAAATGATACCCCACACGACTAGGTACCCGGTAATCTGAAAAACCCACATTCGAAATAGGTAGATGTAGGCCCATAACCTCTTCCGGTGGGCGCCAATCGTTCCGGGACTCGTCTCATTGGATTCAGCGTCCAAAATTTAGTGGAAAATGATACCCCACACGCCTAGGTAACAGGAATCTCGAAAATCCACTTTCGAAATACTTAGTTAGATAGATACCCATTTTGACCCATAACCTCTTCCAGAGAGCGTCAATCGCTCCGGGACCAATTTCATTGGAATCATCGTCTAAAATTTAGTGGAAAACGATATCCCACACGCCTAGGTACCCGATAATCTTGAAAACCCACTTTTGAAATAGATTGATACCCATTTGGACCCATAACCTGTTTCGTTGGGCGCCAACCGTTCCTGAACGGAGGACGGACATTTGCTAATTCTGATCTTGACACCTTGAAACGCCCAGAAAAATTTGAGCCGAATTGGAGAGATTAACTTTTTGCATGAAAACAGCATGAGTTTCTTCTGCACTGAATCAGCCACTCCTCCACCTGACATTGCCAGACAACCAGTAGGGTTGGTTCAGGAATGCTCACGCTTCTTTGCCCACAGTTGGGCTCTGTGCGGTCATTTCCAGTGCCAATTTTACTATCTATTGCCAGGTCCCTGATAGGTACTGCTTCTGGGCATTAGGACCACTTATGTCCATCAGATGCAGCGCTTCTGGCCTTGCGCACAGCCCTCCATGCCATGCTACCATGCCTTGTTGCACTTGTTCAGCCAAGATGTCAACTCTGCGTGTGACCATTCCTCATCTCGACATAATAGGTAGTCCCAATATATGTTACGGAGGACAAGTACACAATTTCTGTTGTAAGCGCAAAATCCCTCAATGGGGATGAGGAGCGTAGGCTGGAGTATGCCACGAGTTGACCTCCGAGTCGTGGGGCGGTAAAGGCACAGCAAGCTCTTCGTCGTCATCATGGTAATACCGCTTCTCGTCGCTGTAGGGTGGTGTGAGCAGCGACTGAAGCAGCGGGCCAGTCAGTGGCGTAACAGGGTTGACTGGCGCCGGTGAGAGGAATTCCCCAGCGTGGCGAAGGACTGTTGGCCGACACAGGTTGGCTGTCAGGGTGGGTGATGAGGCAGAGTAGGACGCCAATTCGCGACTGGCAATTCTCAACCACCTGCAACAAGAACGAATTAGCGGTCATTGCCTGACATTTGTTGTTCCTTGCTGGTGACTGATGGCAAATCAAACTCACCTTTTCTTGGGAAGTTCCCGTTTTCTTGGGGACACGTGCGTCGACGAAGGCTCAGTCAGGAATAGATTCTTGACGGGTCGGCTCCTGTCAGCAGTGGACATTCGCGGAGTTTTTCAACGGCGACAGTCGCAACGGTGATTTGAGCGGGCTCCACGGCAAAAGCGTACCACCACACCTGCCAACAAAAAGGAAAACCGTTTAAAAATTATGTCACGTTTGTAATCTATTATCAAGACAGCAAACGAACATTTCCTTCACCTGACAAAGCGGGAACGGGGGTCGCGGTGTTGGTGAAGTTGGTCATATCCGCCAATTCTCGGTCCAAAATTATGTTCGTCATCGAATGAATATCGCAGTCTTCGGATTTTGGAGTTAGCGGTTCCAACTCGCTTTTGGTCGCCTTTGGTGTCGTCAGGACGTCTTTCTTCTCCACGGTTTTGGTCTCCCTTTCTGCTCGATACCTGCGATAAGAGATGGAGATAATAAATAACCTGTACGCAGCTAATTCTTCCACAATGGTTGATTGGAGGAGGATTATGGTGAAAACAATGAGTGAGGAGTGTCCAGGAGTCATTCAAATCGACTCAACGTCCAAATTATGGAGGAAAATGATACCCCAAACGCCTGGGTTGCCGAAAATCTCAAAAACCCACATTTGAAATAAGTTGAAAGGTACCAATTTTGACCCATACCCAACACCACTGGGTACCAATCCGTCCGGGACTCATCTCATTGGATTCAGCGTCCAAAATTTAGTGGAAAATGATACCCTACCTGCCTGGTTCTCACAAATTCCAAAAATCAGGGAAAACACATATTTACCCCTACCCCGCCCAAATTTGGGGCAATTGGGCTGAAAAGTGTCGATGACCAGAGCCAGAAAGAGGTCTTTGACCAAAATTTCAGATTTTTAGCAAATTTCCACTATCAAAAACGGCGTGGACGCCGGAGAACTTATCGGTATAGGTTAAGTATACCTGGAAAAATTAACGCCGTCCGCCTTTTTTGGTTGAGGAAAATTTGCTAAAAATCTGAAATTTTGGTCAGGGACCTCATTCCCGCTCTAGTCGGTTCTTGAAACATTTCAGCCCCATCGGCTTAAATTTGAGGAATTTGTGGGTAAAAATGTGTTTTTTGAAACTAGATTTTCGGGATTTTTAGGAAATTTGGCGTATGGGGTATCATTTTCTATTAAATTTTGGACGCTGAATTCAATGAGACGGGTCCCGGAACGATTGGCGCCCACCGGAAGAGGTTATGGGTCAAAATGGGTATCAAAACACCCATTTTGAATGTGTGTTTTCGAGATTTTTGGGAACCTAGTCGTGTGGGGTATCATTTTCCACTAAATTTTGGACGCTGAATCGATTGGAATGAGTCTCCACACTCCTGGTTCGATGATTTGAGCTATTATTGGCATCTATTCGACTTATGAAGATTCAAAAACAATTGTTGTTTACTCTCATTTGGACGATTTAAGGGGGGGGGGGGGGTTGAGGGACACCCTATATTGTCTAGTTCTTCAGCACTCACTTGATCAACCACTGGCGAACGTCTTCCGACTGTGTTGATTGGTCAAAGTCCAAAGTTGTATCTTCAGATCGAACGAGCGGAGCCTGCGGGTGAGTTGGACAATGACGGTTGGCGTGCGTGAATCGGCTGTTGCAACTGAAACACAAAAGTAAATTAATAAAAAGGAAAACCCCACGGACAATTACAACGAGAAAAGCACAGTTTTGCACTCACCCTTCAACCGAACAGACAAAAGGTCGTTCGCCGGTGTGGAGACGTTGATGGGTTTTGAGTTGTCCACTTTGCTTGAATTTCCGTAGACATCCTGGATAGTCGCAGGAGTACGGCCTCTCACCTGGACAAAAACATAAGAAATAAAATTTAATTTCACGGTTGAAACCAGGAATTTTTTGCTCATTTGGGTTTCGGGCGTGTGGGGTATCATTTTCTAATATATTTTGGACGCTGAATCCATTGGAATGATTCCTGGATAAACGAATTTCGGTCATTATTCCGCGAAATGTGAGCCGAATCAAAAAACAGTTACAATTTCGTGAATTATCGTTAAAAATCAATCATGTGCTAAATATAGAGTTCCCAAGGGTCCGAAATTTAGTAGGTTTGTGCCTCAACATAGTGCGATGCGATGGTGAGTTTGCGGGACACTTGAGCAGGTTCAAGCTTGCACCAGAACTTCCTTGTGCATGTGGTGAGCCTACTGAGACTGCGGACCACATCATCCGGGACTGCCCCAGCTTTACGAGGGAACGGGACCTGTGCCAGCTGAGCGACATCCAGAGGAGTGAAATCCTGGCTACGGAGGAGGGATATAGCAGGCTGATACGCTTCGCTGAGATGGTTCTCCCGTGCTGCGGACCCGTCATCTGCAGGCTAGAAAGTGGACGCAGCAGCAGGGACCTTCAGCAGCGCTAAGTGAAGCTCTCCGCCCCCTGGTCAGATGGGGCATAACAACTGACCCACCCTCTGGTCGGCAGGGTGTAGCAAATGCTGACCATACTAAGGACCGCATCCTAGATGCTACTCTCTGGGTGGAACAGGTACTTGGACCACTTGGGAGAAGAGGGAAACCTCTGGCATTTCATGAAACGGTAGTGACAGGTACAAGCCTCTGTCACGGGCTATCAGCCAGTTAGCCCTTTAGGAAGTAAGGGTCGTCAGGTACTGACAAACCTGTATCCTTCCAAACTGGTACCGCGGGTGGGGAGGAGCCCCTGGCCACTGAGGCAATGCTTCGGCAAAGCCTCACCGGCCAGCCTCCCCAATTGAGGTAGGAAACTACAGTCCAAAATAATGGACCGTTCGCGGGGGTCGTGGTTGAGGCATACCCTAGCCAGAGGGCTTCACCCTATGAAGGTGCCTATAATGGGGAGGCCTGTGCTGCATACATTCGTGCAGGATGTACCAATACAGACTGGCTCTGGGAGTTGAGATGCAACACTCGGGAACCACACTGCTTAAGTGGTAGTGCAAGCTAGAATGCACGAACTACCGCAAGTCGGTACTAGGGGGGAAGCAGTTTACTACTCCCTACTATCCAAGCACTGCTGAATGAAGGGACCATCATTCCAGTCTGTTCAGACTGTATCCTCACTGCATGCAGTGGGGGGGAGAAGCATAACTCGTGGGGTGAGCTCTCATCATAATTGTGGCTCACTTCCTTGCATTGGGGTGAGAAACACATTGGTCCAAAATTTAGTGGAAAATGACCTACCCCACACGCCTAGATCGCCAAAAATCCCTTTTTCGAAACCCACATGTTGACCCCTAACCCACCCAAATTTGGTCCAATCGTGCTAAAAAGTTTCAAGGACCAACTAAAGCCGGGAGCAGACCCCTGACCAAAATTTCAGATTTTTAGAAAAATTTCTATTACCAAAATCGGCGTGGACGGCGGACGGACATTTGCAAATTTTGATCACAATTTTGATCTGGACACCTTAAAACGTCCAGAAAAAATGTTTGGGCCGAATTGGAGAGATTGACTTTTTGCATTGGTTGATTATCCAAGGAATAACCAACCAAAATTGGGATTCCCAGTTGAAATAATAACATGTCAGTTGCGCATGATTGCGCATTTAAGCGGGGTGCGCAAATATGTTATTTGAAATCCTTACAAAATATAGAAAATAATAAAAAATTAGAAGATTCATTAAAAAAAAATATTTTGTTTACTCCCATTTGGACACTTTAGGGGGGGGGGGGGACTGGTGGAACACCCTGTATTTTCTCACTCAAGATACAACATTTTCATACCAAAGAGTTTTCATACTAAATAAATGGTTGACGGAAATCGTTCCGTTACAAATGAGTTACTTACACCGCAAAACTAGTTAAAATATTACCATTATTTAGTATTTATTATTAATTAATTATTATTAATACTAATAATAGCTCCGTTTTCGAAACTTATTATAAGTTCTCCTTCAATCACTGTCAACAAATGGCATTTGAACCGCGTATACAATTGCTGAAAATTTAATACGTTTAATAATTTATATTACCTCAGAAAAACATTATTTTAAATTCCTTGTTATGTCCTCTCGTGTTAAGGTTTCTAGCTGTTCCTCGTTTATTTATCCGACAGGTGATGAGACCCCCTCCCTTTTCCTCAATTCAGTTGACCACCTGCTCCCGACCGAGCAGATTTTTTTTCTTAAAAACTTCAAAACACTTCTTAACACGAGGTATTTCAAGCGCTCATATCGATTTATTTATAAAACGGAATTTAAATTTAATATAAATATTTGAATTTTTATGCGAAACCAAATAGCGTTAAACGCTAAAATGATTAAAATGAATTATTAATCGTGTTTGTGAGCTTGAAAATAATCAATATTTCATAATTTTAATCAATATTCCCTCACAAAGACGAAAATAGTCGTTTCAAGGTAAACAAGGTGAAATATAAGGCAGAGAGCGCCGAATGCCACGGAATGGCGGGAATTTCACTGATAGCGTTCACGTTATCACAATTAATTACCAATTCGTGAGGATTATTTTTGTTTTAATTGAGTTTTTGTGTAGTAAATATTTGTAGAAATAAGTTTAAGGTGAATTTTGAGGAAGTTTTGTTCAAAATGACCAGAGGAAAAAATGTTGGAAAGGGGGGGGGGGGGGTGCGACTAAAGGTGACCTTTAAATTTAAAGGCCAATCGAATGATGGTTTAATGGTGTTTTATGTTGTAATTTAGTTTTATTGATAGATAGTTGCGTGTTGGGTGTTATGTGAGGGGGGAGTGTGAGGAATTGAAGGGAATTGTGTGTGTTTTGGGGGGGTTTTTAGGGGATTGTGAGGTCTGTGGTGGGTTTTGTGAGGAGAAAAATTTACCTGTATGTACGCGACGATGTGCTTGAAGGGATTTGTCTCGAGGAAACACTCTTGAACACACTTCGCATCGTATTCCCGACGCTGAAGTGGCTCCTTCCATCATCAGGTTGGTGATCATGGCAGCTTTAGGACGACCACGACGAGGTTCGGGTTTATTTTCGGCGTTGCCGGAGTCCGAACCGGGCGACGAACTTTCCGGATATCCGCGGTAAAGATTTTCCGACATGTTTGGGGTGAAAGGGACGGATTCCCACCGAAAACAAACGCCGAAAATAGTGTCAACGCGCCGAATGGGATTCGAGATTTGTTCTAAACACAACAACGGAACTCACTTTTGGAAAAGTACAAACGATTACTAAATAATCCACAAAACACGCACAAAACGCGAATTTCTTCCGGAATTTTCCCACGAATTCCCTCCGGAGGGGGTTTTACAAATTAAAGGGAAAAACGAGGACGAGCCCGCGTTGAGCCGAAGACGCACACGATTACAGAAACGAGGACATAACAGAGTTTCGGTGCCTTTGTGTGAGTTTGAGGAGTGGGGAGGACGAGGTCGACGAGAAGAGGACGCGGGAAACACGAGGTGGACGCAGAGAACCGGCAACGCCGCAACGGGGACGACATACGGAAGGAACTCACCTGGCGGGGTGCGTCAGTATCGATTATCTCTTCACGATGCTTCCATATATCGATTATTCGCCATTACACACTAAACCTCGCTATGTTGATCTCCTTTATCCCCAATATGGCCAAATGTCCCTTTTTGCAGGGATTTCGACAATTTACGAGTTAACTGTTGAGTGAAAGCACAGCAAAAAACGATAAAAGACGAATTTGAGATTGTAGAGTATAAGAACACTAATAACCACTATACATTTCCGATTCGTTTGAATCGATGTTGTGTGCGCTATAGTCTGAAAACAATCGAGTAATCTTAAAACTAAGAAACAAGAATAACTATTTTTCAGCTGTAAATGTAGTACACATATTATGTGTAATTCCCACCAAAAAAGTACATTTTAAGAAGAAATATCGATGTTAAGTAAGAAACATCGATGTCTAAAAACCCTCGAAAAGTTAATGAAAAATATCGATGTTTGAGGAAAAACAGTCGAATGCCACATTTGCAGATATTCTTAAAATAAACTGCTATGTGTTAAGAGAAATCATCGCGGAGACAACTGATAACTACTGAGTATACTAATACTAATATACATTTCCGATTAAGTCAATCGATGTTTTGTGACTGTATAATATTACTTCAATATAAATTCAGAGTAAGCATTTATGAGACAAGTATAACTATTTTTCAGCTGTAAAAGTAGTTTTATATGTGTAATTCCTGCCAAAAAAGTACATTTTAAGAAGAAATATCGATGTTAAGTAAGAAACATCGATGTCTAAAAACCATTGGATTCAATGTGAAACATCGATGTTTGAGGAAAAACGTAGTCGAACGCCACTTTTTGCAGTTATTTCAAAAGGAAACTAGTGTTCAAAGTGTTAAGGGAAATCATCATGGTGACAAGAAAAGACTATTGATAACTGATAATATTAGTTATCAGTAGTATATTATAATATATTATAATCAAATGTATATTATACATTTCCGATTCAAACCAATCGATGTTTAGTGACTCCGTATAGTATTACTTCAATATATAACCAGAAAACAATCATGTAATCTTAAAATTATGAAACAATAATAACTATTGTTCAGCTGAAAATGTAGTTATGTGTGTTATTCCTACTTGAACTTCCAAAAAAGTACATTTTATGAAGAAATATCGATGTCGAGTAAGAAACATCGATGTCTAAAAACCATTGGATTTAATGTAAAATATCGATGTTTGAGGAGAAACGTAGCCGAACGACGCTTTTCGTATACATTTTAAAAAAGAAACTGTTAAGTGTTAAGAGAACTCGTCGTGGAGACAAAAAAAGACTACTGATAACTAATATACATCTCCGATTGAAACTAATCGATGTTTTGTGTCTCTGTATACTATTACATCAATATAAAACCAGAAAACAATCGAGTAATCTTATAATTATGAAACAAGAATACCTATTATTCACCTGTGAAAGTAGTTATATGTGCAATTCCTACTTGAACTTTCAAAAAAGGACATTTTAAGGAGAAATATCGATGTTAAGTAAGGAACATCCATGTCTAAGAACCATTGGATTCGATGTGAAATATCGATGTTTGAGGAAAACGTAGTCGAATGCCACTTTAAACGTGTGTAGGTTACAGTTTTGGCCATTTTAGTGACGTCAAATCGAAAACACGAAAAAAAAAAAAAAAATCGTAAACCGTGAACTATTTGGGAACAAAGTCTCTAAAAATAAAAGTTTTAAAGACCAAGTTTGTTGCAAAGAGTTGTAGAATCGATCCCACGAAGGCTGTGAACTATGAGCGTCAAAATTTTCAATTTTCCAGATTTTGATCTGCAAAAATGAGAATGCTTGATGCTAGTTGGCCATTATAAATATCCCTACGCAATTATTTAGGTAACTCACCACGTTGAATACATATAAATGACAAAGTAATCTTAAAATTATCGTTACAAAACGTCACGTAAACGTAATATAAGTGAGTATTGATAATCTCAATGATTTTCAAGAAGTGAAAAAGCGATAGATAATATAATTT
>CM034009.1:2316013-2422884 GCA_019603395.1 Cyrtorhinus lividipennis
CCAAAAAAGTACATTTTAAGAAGAAATATCGATGTTAAGTAAGAAACATCGATGTCTAAAAACCATTGGATTCAATGTGAAACATCGATGTTTGAGGAAAAACGTAGTCGAACGCCACTTTTTGCAGTTATTTCAAAAGGAAACTAGTGTTCAAAGTGTTAAGGGAAATCATCATGGTGACAAGAAAAGACTATTGATAACTGATAATATTAGTTATCAGTAGTATATTATAATATATTATAATCAAATGTATATTATACATTTCCGATTCAAACCAATCGATGTTTAGTGACTCCGTATAGTATTACTTCAATATATAACCAGAAAACAATCATGTAATCTTAAAATTATGAAACAATAATAACTATTGTTCAGCTGAAAATGTAGTTATGTGTGTTATTCCTACTTGAACTTCCAAAAAAGTACATTTTATGAAGAAATATCGATGTCGAGTAAGAAACATCGATGTCTAAAAACCATTGGATTTAATGTAAAATATCGATGTTTGAGGAGAAACGTAGCCGAACGACGCTTTTCGTATACATTTTAAAAAAGAAACTGTTAAGTGTTAAGAGAACTCGTCGTGGAGACAAAAAAAGACTACTGATAACTAATATACATCTCCGATTGAAACTAATCGATGTTTTGTGTCTCTGTATACTATTACATCAATATAAAACCAGAAAACAATCGAGTAATCTTATAATTATGAAACAAGAATACCTATTATTCACCTGTGAAAGTAGTTATATGTGCAATTCCTACTTGAACTTTCAAAAAAGGACATTTTAAGGAGAAATATCGATGTTAAGTAAGGAACATCCATGTCTAAGAACCATTGGATTCGATGTGAAATATCGATGTTTGAGGAAAACGTAGTCGAATGCCACTTTAAACGTGTGTAGGTTACAGTTTTGGCCATTTTAGTGACGTCAAATCGAAAACACGAAAAAAAAAAAAAAAATCGTAAACCGTGAACTATTTGGGAACAAAGTCTCTAAAAATAAAAGTTTTAAAGACCAAGTTTGTTGCAAAGAGTTGTAGAATCGATCCCACGAAGGCTGTGAACTATGAGCGTCAAAATTTTCAATTTTCCAGATTTTGATCTGCAAAAATGAGAATGCTTGATGCTAGTTGGCCATTATAAATATCCCTACGCAATTATTTAGGTAACTCACCACGTTGAATACATATAAATGACAAAGTAATCTTAAAATTATCGTTACAAAACGTCACGTAAACGTAATAAAAGTGAGTATAGATAATCTCAATGATTTTCAAGAAGTGAAAAAGCGATAGATAATATAATTTGATTTGATAAACAACTAGATAAAAGAAGATAACCATTATGAGTGTTTAGTTGAGCCATTGCTCGCTACACAGCGCTGTCAACTAAAGGTTTTTACTGACACCAACTGAAGTTTATCACTACTGCGTTTGAGATAACGTTTTCACGTAATCACCTTATCCCAAGGTGCCTACTTTCATATCGCTTTTAAATTATTTTCCCCCTTCGAAATTAGGCAATACGCTCATCTAAGTCATTTCTCTCCGCACGGGTCTGCCGCTGACTGGAATCCTTTCACTTGTTGAAGGTAAAACATTGAAATTTGTATTGGATTTTATCTTTGAAGCGGTGGTGACTAATTAATTTATTTAATTAATGAACAAGGTGCCAGATTTGAGTGATAATTTCACTTATAATCTCTCCTGCTCGTATCATACTGATAAATTAGACTGTTTCTAGCGTTTTGAGTTCGTTCTGATGACCTCGTGGGATCACTTTTTCACTATTTTTTAGTTCTATTTACACCGCATCTTCCTTCTCCGAATGAAAAACCACTTCTATATAGTCCAGAATTAGAACCACTAACAGAAATACCTCCTTTTAGGATCGTTGAAGTCGTCCGAACAATATCAAACACGAAATCAACTCAAAGAAGGCACCTGGGGCCTATTCCTAGAAACTCTTCACTCCATGCTTTACGAATCTTCATCTCATACTCTACATTGAAATTGCGAAGAGTAGGAGAACTTCCTGTTCCTAGAAACCTTTCACTCCAACTCTCATGTTCTACTGGAAATGTAGAGTGAGTTGTTGTTGTGTGTCTATTTTGTTGTAACCTTCCTCGCGCTTAGGACACCTAAACGAGCAAAACTCAAGACTTTTACCCCCACACTGCAATGGCGCTTCATGTTTTGATGACGAATGGATAGTGCAACAGCTATTTGTCAAAGTCATTGGATACTCTACAAAAAAATGGAGGAATCTTCATTTGCCACCCGCAGTATTGACCCTGCATACAAGTGTGAAGAGTTTCTTGGAACAAAACCCGAGTAGAACTTCAAAAACTCTGCAAACCTTGACTCTTCATTTCACTATACAGCTGCATAACGTTCTGCACATTCTAGGAACGAAAAGTTTTTGTTGAGTGGGAAGGTTGCACATTCAGAGTGGAGAGTGAGGAGTGAAGAGCTTCTAGGAATAGGCCCCTGGTTACGACCTTATAACAGGCCAGGTACTCAAGCATCTTCCTAGAAAAAGTTGCCAGACTCACTCAGATCATCAATTCAGCCATATCACATCGCTATGTTCCCCAGTGGGAAAATAGCGGAAGTAAGCAGATCCCAAACCATCAGTTTGGGTTTGAACAGCACTCCACAATAGACCAAGTGCATAGAATAGTTAACATCATCGATAAGGTTTGCTCAGCCATCTTTCTAGATGTGTCACAAGCTTTCGATAAAGTCTGGCAGGAAGGCCTGATGCATAAGTTGAAGAGAATGTTGCCCTACCAATTCGTTGAACTGCTCCAAGTGCGCTGGTGTACCCCAAGGAAGTGTATTAGGCCCATTCTTATACCTTCTGTACACAAGCGACCTACCAGAAGTTGAATTTAACACCACAGCAACGTTTGCAGACGACACAGCAGTCCTGGCAGTTGGCAGTACCAACGAAGAATCCATATCAAAACTCAACAAATCAATATTTAAATAAATTAATGGACATTGAATTGGATTCAGCGTCCAAGATTTTTTGGAAAATGATACCCCACTCGCCTAGATCGCCCAAAATCTCGAAAATCCATTTTCCAAAAAACACATTTTGACCCCTACCCCGCCCAAATTTGGTCCGATCGTGCTGAAAAGTTTCGAGGACCAACTAAAGCCGGGAATGGATCCCTGACCAAAATTTCAGATTTTTAGAAAATTTTCTACTCCCAAAAATGGAGAGATTGACTTTTTGCATGAAAACAGGTTGATTATTCAAGGAATAAGAAGAAGAGCGGAACGGATAAGAAACAAACTGAAAGAAGCAAGCACAACAATCTCGAATGATCCCAGTTCGAGATATCGATTTTCGAGGGTGCACTGATCCCAAGATCAACCGAAATTTCCTTCCTCCATGTAGTAGATTACTGCAAATTAACACGAGAGGGTCAAGACCCAACTCGACAAGGCCCCCCACTCCTCAACTTTTGCAAGCAGTTCCTGCACTTCAACAATATTGGCGACCTTAGGTCATTTCCATGAAATATGTGACTGATATTCTTCTTTAAAAGAATCCATTCAACTACTCTGCTTGTTTGACTACCATGGTGACAAACTGCATTGTCACTTTATGCCCCTGATATTGATCCAATATGACTGACTTCAACGCTTGTGTCTTCCAGCAACGATCAACAACCTTGTTGGTACAGCCTAGTAGACAATATGGACAAAAGGAAGAAACTAACTGATGAGTTTACCTACCAGAAGCTTCAAGAGCTCTACAACAACACTGGAAAAAGTATAAAAATCAAAGATCTCTTCGACTCTGACAAAGACCGCTTCAAAAAGTACAGGTGAGTTGATGAAACAATGCCAGGTTTTGATCATCTTACCCGCCAAACAAGCAGTGCTTGAATAATGGGCTGAATTTTGTTCCTTCAGCATCGTTTTGAACACCCCCAACGATGGTCAAATCCTCCTTGATTACTCCAAGAATCGAGTGAATGATGAAGTCTTGAAAGCACTTTTAACTTTGGTGAGATTTTCGTTTTACATAACCCTCGCAATTCCATGTCTATGGCAATTGGGTACTTGTCAATGAGGCCGGGTACACACGTTGAGGATTCCGGAGAGGATTCCAAAGAGGGATTCCTCTGATGCCGGGTACACACATTGAGGATTCCGGAGAGGATTCCTCGTTGATCGATTCCTCTTCGGCCGACGGACCGTGTGGACGGGTCGAGACCTTCAGTTAAGGCGGACCGAACAGGCCGCCAGGCCTTTCCAATTTTCGGAAAGGCCTGGCTACCTGCTACCTGAGGCCGGGAACTGGAACCCGGCCTCAGGTGGCCTTTCCAAAAATTGGAAAGGCCTGGCGGCCTGTTCGGTCCGCCTCAACTGAAGGCCTCGACCCGTCCACACGGTCCGTCGGCCGGAGAGGAATCGATCAACGAGGAATCCTCAACGTGTGTACCCGGCCTTAGACAAACCCCTGAGGCAAACCTGTCTGTTGTAACCCTATTGTAACCTCCTCTCTTTTCAATATATTGAAGGGATGTAGGATATATTCAACCCTAACAATAGGGCAGTAATGGAAATGTAATAAACAAATTTACAACAGAAAAACTTGTATTTATTTACAAATTTGACATAAATAGGCACTATAAATCAGTTAATAGAAAATTCTTTATGTCTTTCATTATTGATTAGAAGGGATCTCTAGCCCACAAACGACGCCTCCACACAAATTCCGCCAAATTCCACATATTTGAAAACAGACAAAAAAAAGTAATGAAAAAAGGATATAAATAAAATAAAAGTATACAAATATCACAACACAAAACTGACGTAAAAGTTGTAGAAAGCGGTATAACGGTGAAAACAATCGATATATCCTATATCCGTTCGATGTATCGAAAAGAGAGGAGGTTGCAATAGGGTTACAACAGACAGGTTTGCCTCAGGGGGGTGTCCAATTGACAAGTACCGGCAATTGTTTTCCCATCGTACAATTTAAATTGTGTTCAATTTGGCAGGCTGAAGATCGTAAAGTGAAAGGGGCTGCTGAAGCAATGTTCACTGGTGAGAAGATCAACTTCACAGAAAACCGCGCTGTGCTTCACACTGCTTTAAGGAACCGGTCAAAGTCTAAAATTTTAGTCGACGGTGTGAACGTTTTAGATGAAATTGACGAGCAGTTGGGCCATATTAAGGGGTTTTGTGAACAGGTGGGTGTGTTATTTTTGTGAAGAGAAGCAATGTGGAGTTAAAGCAATGGATTTTACTTGTTATTGCTAAAATCTGCCTGCAGGTTCACAGCAAGCAGTGGGTTGGCTACACTGGAAAACCCCTTACTGACGTCATCAACATTGGCATTGGAGGATCCGACTTGGTAAATTTGAATACATTCTCCGTATAAATCCACTTTACTCAAAAAATACCACTCGTTACACCCATACCGTCATTTCAGGGCCCATTGATGGTCAGTGAAGCTTTGAAGCCGTACAGTAAAGGCCTTAAATTGCATTTTGTTTCCAACATTGATGGAACCCACATGGCTGAGACGTTGAAAAAACTCAACCCAGAAACTTCTCTGTTCATTGTGGCCTCCAAGACCTTCACCACTCAAGAGACAATGACCAACGCAAATACAGCCAAGAATTGGTTTTTGAAACACGCTAAGGTTTGTGCTCCTTAATTGGCTTGCCTTCATTTAAAACAATATAATTAGGCTTATAACAACACCAAATCCAAATTTGTTATTTTGCAGAAAGAAGACATCCTCAAGCACTTTGTAGCTTTGTCAACCAACAAAGAGAAAGTTGTTGAGTTTGGTATTGACGAGGCCAACATGTTCAAATTTGGTGATTACGTCGGTGGAAGGTGACTCATAATGTCTTCCTTGTATATTTTAGATTATCTTACCTTCAAACTGTAGCACCATCTTACCGTCCTGAGGTATTGCTAGTGTAACACTCCAGATCCATGGATTGCTGCTGCCTCAGGATAAATTTGTTGACCAAACCCTTCAAGCACCTTTTTGAGGTTGCCCTGTCTCTGGTTACCCTGTGTGTTGTACTATAGTTCGTCCATTAGAATATTGCCTTCCTTGACTGCTCTCTTCTGGAGGTGAAGAGAACTAATTGTAAAATAAAATAAATAAATTCCTATGTTTTCAGGAAGCAAGTCAACCTGTCCAATATGCTTCAAAATTAAACAGTTTGCGTTTTATGTTGTCTGGATCAAAACACTGCAAATTCCTTCAGAGGGGTTGGTTATTTCTTGGACCAGGAGCATGGAGACTCATTCCAGTCGATTCAGCGTCCAAAATTTAGTGGAAAATGATACCCCACACGCCTAGGTACCAAAAATCTCAAAAACCCACTTTGAAATCGGTAAGTAGATACCCATTTTGACCCGTAACCTCTTCCTGTGGACTCCAATCCCATCTGGGACCTGTCCAATTTACCGCCCAAATGTTAGAGAAGATATGATACCCCACGCGTCTAAATTGCCAAAAATTTCCCATTTTTAAAAAATTGTCTACTGCCAAAAATGGTGAGGATGGCGAACAAGACATTGGGGTTTTTGGTTGGTTATTTCCTGAATAATGCCGACCACGTCGTTTATGGTAGTAGACAATTTTCAAAAATATTTACTACCAAAAACTGTATTGTCCACTGTCCACAGAGGGACACATATGCTTATACGGATCCACACACCTTGAAATACTTGGAAAATATTTTGGGACAAATTGGATAAGTTGATTTTCTGCATGAAAGCATTGGTTGATTATTCAAGAAACCAAAAATGTAGGTTTTTGGGTTTAAAATGAGGGCATTTGTTGGACAAGATGAAGCCCAAGGCCGGATACACACGTTGAGGATTCCGGAGAGGATTCCCCGTTGAGGCCAACCTCTCCGGCCGACGGACCGTGTGGACGGGTCGAGGCCTTCAGTTGAGGCGGACTCTTCAGGCCGCCAGGCCTTTCCAATTTTTGGAAAGGCCACCTGAGGCCGGGTACACACGTTGAGGATTCCGGAGAGGGATTCCTCAGAGGAAAACCTCTGAGGCGGCCGGAGCCGGACGGAGCATCCACACGTAGAGGAAACCTCAGAGGCGAAACGGGGCGAAAAACAAAAATCAAAAAATAAACGAGGAGCTACGACCACTGAGACGATACTCGAGCGATACCTACGACGTTGAGGCCAACCGATCACCTCATCCACACGTGAGGGAAGGGGTTCAGTTCCGGGAACCGGAACCCCGGCCTCAGGTGGCCTTTCCAAAAATTGGAAAGACCTGGCGGCCTGAAGAGTCCGCCTCAACTGAAGGCCTCGACCCGTCCACACGGTCCGACGGCCGGAGAGGTTGGCCTCAACGGGGAATCCTCTCCGGAATCCTCAACGTGTGTACCCGGCCTGAGGCCGGGGTTCCGGTTCCCGGAACTGAACCCCTTCCCTCACGTGTGGATGAGGTGATCGGTTGGCCTCAACGTCGTAGGTATCGCTCGAGTATCGTCTCAGTGGTCGTAGCTCCTCGTTTATTTTTTGATTTTTGTTTTTGTCCCCGTTTCGCCTCTGAGGTTTTCCCTACGTGTGGATGCTCCGGCTGCCTCAGAGGTTTTCCTTCTTTTTTTTTCAGAGGAATCCCTCTCTGGCCCAACAATTCACAAGCCATGGCTGCCAACATAACAGTGTTAAACTGCCTCCTTCTAGATTAGGCTACTGTTTCCTTAGTTTCCTCATCCTCCACAAGAGTGAGGTCACGAAGGCAATATTCTAAAAGAGAATAACTATTTGTACAAAGCTCAAGCTGTAGCTGCAGCACATCCTGGGCAATGCTATGTCAAAACAGTCTATTTTCTCATTTATGTACTGTAATGACTCACCAATGCCAAGCTGGCAGTTACAATTCTTTCCTATGCCCCTAAAAAAAGTGTCATCATCTCCGCTTCAATCATGCAGATACTCAGTCTGGAGCTCCATTGGGCTGCCTGTTGCTTTGTCAATTGGGTTTGACAACTTCAGCAAATTCTTAGATGGAGCTTTCTTCATTGACAACCATTTTAGAACTGCTCCTCTCGACAAGAACGTCAGTTAGCTTCAAGTTAAGTATTATTGTGTTGTTGTTGTGTAGCACATTACTTTAATGAAAGTTTTTTTTTTTGTAGGTGCCAGTGATTTTGGGTTTGCTGGGGATTTGGTACAGCAATTTCTACGGGGCAGAGACTACTGCTATTCTTCCGTATGATCAATATATGCACCGTTTTCCGGCCTATTTTCAACAAGGCGACATGGAATCAAATGGAAAGTGAGTTTTGTTGGTGTGGTTTTGGTAATCTTGGTAATGCTCAAAGTTATGGTGAAGGGGGGGGGGGTGTCGACCAACTCCAATTGGCTACAAAAATGTTTCCACCAGATTTTGGACGCTGAATCCAATGGTACGGTTCCCAGAAGGATTGGCGTCCACCAGAGAAGATTATGGGTCAAAATGGGTGTCTACCTACCAATTCCTAAGCGGGTTTTCGAGATTTTAGGTACCTAAGCGTGTGGGGTATCATTTTCCGCTAAATTCTGGACGGTGAATCCAATGAGACGGGTCCCAGAACGATTGGCGTCCACCAGAGGAGATTATGGGTCAAAGAGGCTGAATCGATTGGAATGAGCCTGGAGCCTCACAGTCATGTCTCCATGCTCTGAGAAATGACCAACTCCTTTGAACGAATTTACATCGTTTCATCGTATTTTTACCTCAATGTTTCAGTTAATTTACGTAAAAATCACACAAATTACTTTACAGGTACGTCACTCGTAGTGGTGATGTGGTAAATTACTCAACAGGCCCCATCGTCTGGGGTGAGCCTGGTACTAACGGTCAGCATGCGTTCTACCAACTCATTCACCAAGGTACTCGTCTCATCCCTTGTGACTTTATCATCCCTGCTGTCTCACACAATCCTATTGAAAACAACAAGCACCACAAAGTAAGCCTTAAATTGAGAATGATGTCTGCTGCGTTAAATATGTATTCTTCTCCATTTGCCCCGTGTTCCTGGGTCCAAGGATTAATCAACCCCTGTGTTTTTGTTAGATTCTCGTTGCAAATTTTCTCGCACAAACTGAAGCTCTGATGAAGGGGAAAACTGAAGCCGAAGTCAAGGCTGAGCTGAAAGACATGAAACCTGAATTGGCTGCTCCTCTCATCCCTCATAAGATCTTCGAGGGAAATCGACCTTCTAATTCAATCGTCGTTGAGTCATTGACTCCTTTTACGCTTGGAGCTCTTGTCGGTAAGCGTTAACTTCTTAAGGTGCGTTTTCTCGGGGTGACTGTCGCGATCATCGCTGAGTACAATAATTTCTGTCTTTCTGTGGAGACGTTTTGCTCCGATCGACCCATGCTTGGGGCGCTCTCGATGATCGCAGAGCTGGAATGGTCGCTCAAGGGAGGGGTAGTCGCTCGCGTTTAGTTGACGGAGGCAGGTGTTCACGGGTTCAGTACATCATGGCTGTCCGAGAAGTCCTTCCAGAAAGCGATTATTGCTGTGCCTTTATTGCTGAACCCTCATCGCAACAGTCACTCTGAGCGGAACGTACCTTTGGCCTTCTCAAACTGCACTTGTAGTCAGCCAGTTTCCACCCTCAGCAATGTCCATGAAGGATTTACTTACTTACTTTCGCCGGCTCTACAGTCCTAGGTGGACCCTGACCTCTCCAACCGTTTCCCTCATTTATTTCTTCCCTGGAATACAATTCTCCAATTAACAACTGTGTCCGCAGGTCCTCCCTGACATCGTCCAACCATCTGTTTCTATTTTTCCCCTTCTTATGTTCCCGTCCATCTGTGCTTCCAAAATTTTTTTCACTTCTCTTTCCCGAGTTCTCATCACATGACCTAGCCATCTGATTATCTCTTGATACATCTGATTGTCTTCGAGGACTAGAAAAGTGTTGACTTCAGCTTTGGTCCGCATTCTCCAACCGTACTCCTCGCGTACCCCTCCTAATATTTTTCTTATTATTCTTCATTCGAAGACTCATAGCAGTGTTATTTCATTACTCAGTAAAACCCATGTTTCAGATCCAAAACATAAAACCGGTCTTATGAGGGACTTGTAGAGCGATAGTTTTGATGTTCTGGATAGTACTTTGGATCTAAAGAGCCCTACTTCTAGTCTACGGATAATTTCCTCTTGAATTGTATCAAGGCTATTAATTTCGAACCCTAAATAGATGAAACTGTCGTCTTCCTCGAAACAATAATTACCGATTGAGATATTTCCGAATTGCCTGCCTCTTGTTGGGTCAGTTGCATGTATTTTGTATTTCCTTGATTAATACTGAGCCCCAATTCTTTAGCCTTTTCTTCGATCAATACCAATATCTCTCATTCTATTTTCATTTCTGGCCATTATGACGATGTCTTCAGCGCCGATCTGCCATAACTTACAAGTGATGTTTCCCTAGTTTTCTGCCTCTTTCACAACCTGGTGCAACGCTAATTTGAATAATACGGCAGACAGACCGTCTCCTTGCTGATCACCAGTTTTAATTTGAAAAGACTCACCAACTTTTTTCCCTATAAGTACTTTGGTTAGGGCATTGCAATGTGTCATTTCAACTAATCGGATTAACTTGGGTGGAAATCCGTGCCCCCTGAGCGTTTTATTCATTTGACGCCTATCAACACTTTCAAAGGCTTGCTTAAAGTCAAGTACCATAGGCGCATCTTTTGTCAAACTCGTGGAATTTTAACATTACTTGCACAAGGATGAATATTTGGTTGGTCCTGTTTTTATTTCTTCTAAATCCACATTGGTAGTCACCAAGAATTGCTTCAGAATGTTTGAATTCTTTTGCAAATCATACTAGACATTATTTTATTAACCACATTTAATTGCGTGATTCCCCTATAGTTTGCACAATCCTGGATCTATCCATATACGATTTGCTAAAACTTATGTCTATATCATATTTCAGCCATCTACGAGCACAAGATCTTCACTCAAGGAGTTATTTGGGACATCAACTCATTCGATCAGTGGGGGTGAGCAAAACATACCTGCCTTTTTCCATTGCCTTGAGTGTTCTGGCTAGCAGATAAGCCAACTGGGGGAAATGTTGAGTTGAGAGTGAATGTCCTCACCAGCTTGCATAATTAAATCGGTTTGTATTAAGTGGTTGATATAGCGCAGCATCACCCTGGAAATTAGTGGTAATCAAAACTTTTATCCTAAGCCGTACACCAATCTGTCAAAAATTATGTTGTACGGTCACTCTGTGCACCCTTCTCCTGTAAAACGCTGCAAATTCTCTCACAGGGGTTGGTTATTCCTCAGAGCAAGCAGAAAAGAAGGAAAACAAAGAGTGTGGAGTGTCCCGGACTCATTCCAATCGATTCAGCGTCAAAAATCGAGTTGAAAACGTTGCAAATTGTTTCACAGGGGTTAGTTATTCCTCGGACAACAAGCATGGAGTGTTGGACACCGCTGTGCATTTCGTGGAGGAGAAAATAAGGGATTCCACTAAATTTTGGACACTGAATTCAATGAGACGGGGTCCCGGAACTATTGGCGCCCACCGGGAGAGGTTATGAGTCAAAATGGGTACCTATCTACCTATATCAAAAGTGGTTTTTCTCGGGGAGACTTTTGGTACCTAGGCGTGTGGGGTGTCATTTTCCACTAAATTTTGAATGCCGAATCGATTTGAATGAGTCCTAGACACCCACACTCACTTGATAATCAACCAATGTGGAAGAATTTGTAGCGTTAAGGTTTTTCATCCTCAGAATTTGACACACTGGTATCTGTAATGAAAAGATAAGCACCTCAAGCTTCTACGTTTCAATCGTCTTACCCTAGAAAAATGTCATCAAAAAACCTCAATTGTCACTACTCCATTTGTGCCCGACGCATTTTCAACCAAACAGGCTGTGTTTTAGGTAACTGCGTATTCTGATATTTATTTTTTTTTTAAATATAAAAATATATCCCAAAAATGGGTACCCACGCGTGATAAGTGTCATTTTGGGACGCTAAACCGAGTTAGGATAAAGGCTGAAGGAGAATTGTATCAAATGTTTGAGAGAAACGTACTTTTTCAAAATGAATATGCTATTTCCCTCATATAACAATATTATTTTGAACTCATTCTTACGTTTATTTACCCATATCTGACTAATTTTTCTTTCTTATTATAGCGTGGAATTGGGCAAACAGCTCGCCAAAGCGATCGAGCCCGAACTGGAGAAGAAAGAAGACGTCAATTCGCACGACTCATCAACCAACGGACTTCTCAATTTCATCAAATCTCACTGGAAATGATTATATAATAATCGATTCTACCCAAAAATACTCGCCTTTTCGTAGCTAGCGCCAATGAAAACTCATTTTCTTCCTCAATATCGACTGGAGCGACCTAATTTGTATTCAAACGTTAGGCCATGTAGCGAATTCTACTTTTTTTGTTCGTTTTAACCCAAAAATGTGCCATTAGTCTTCAACATCATTCATTCGCGTCTGATAACGCGTTGAGTGGTGAGCCTTTAAGTGCCGTACTACTTCTGTGGTCAGAGATACAAATTAAATACGAATAAATTGCATACGTAGGAAATCAATGGTGGTAGTATCAATGTTCCGCAACATTGAATATTGAACCAAACAAAATGTTCAAATGTCCATGTCCTGATTTGTGAAAATGCGGTCCTAAGAACCGCTGCGCGAAGCCCTAAGGGTTAAATAATAATAAAATGTACAAGACAATCTGGTTAAGCACAATTTGCCCAAAGAGCCCTTCCTAACCACGTTTACCAATCGGGACTAATGACACCATCGACTCTCAAAATGAAATACGTACCGATGTATAATTATATATTTTTGCTGTTAGTCAAAGAAAGTATATTTTGTCTATACGCGTTTTAAAGATATATTTTTTTACGAAGAGAAAAATGTATTCAGGTTGTAACTAGTTATTTTGAGTTTTACCATACTGTTGACGATTTAAATAAATACGCACATTAGCAGACTTGTTCGTACTAAAATGAATGAAATCCTATTCCCTGCAGAGTATGTACCTTACTGCTAAAGCTACAGATCGCGTCATTGTAGCCATCAAATTTACATTGCATGAGACAAGAACGGGAGGAGTTTTATTTTGGTTGATTATTCCATGAATTCAGTTAGCGTAGAAAGCGTTTTGAAACCTTTTCACTGCAGTGTTTTGATTTACTTTTGAGCGTTGGCGAGTAAACACAGTATTTTACCAACTTTTTGGGTATTTTACGTGCCTGTTGGTGGGTTATTCCATGAATAATCAACCTATGTTTTTATGCAAAAGGTAAATCTCCCCAATTTTGACCCAATTTTTTTTCTGGGCGTTTCAAGGTGTCTTAATCAAAATAAGCGAATGTCGGTCCGCCGTCCACGCCAATTTTGATAGCAGGAAAATTTCTAAAAATCTGAAATTTAGGTCAGGGACCTGTTGTAGTTCTAGTCGATCCTTGCAACTTTTCAGCCCGATCGGACCAAATTTGTGGGGTAGGGGTGAAAATGTGTGCTTTGAAAAATGAATTTTCGATATTTTCAACGATCTAGGCGTGTGGAGTATCATTTCCCATCGAATTTGGGACGGTGAAGCGATTGGAATGAGTCTCCATGCTCCTGGTCCAAAGAAAACCAACCTCAGTGAGTGCATTTACAGCGTTATATATTAGAGATACCTGTGGATCAAAATCAGAGTATGGAAAACCAAAACGCTGCAAATTCCTCTACAGTGTTTAATTATTCATTGGAAAGTGACTGTGGAGTGTCCGGGACTCATTCAATTCAATTCAGTGTCCAAAATTTAGCGCTAATGATATCCCACACGCCTAGTTCTCAAAAAATTTCTAAAAAACACATTTGAAATAGGTAGATAGATACCCATTATGACCCGTAACCTTTTCCAATATTGGTCCAGTTGGGCTGGAATGTTTCGTGGTCCAACCAAATCCAGAAACTGGTCCCCTACCAAAATTTTCCTATTTTACCTAGACACCTTGAAACGGCCAGAAAATTTTTTTGGGCCAAGCCGGAGAGACTGACTTTAAGGAATAACACGGTCAGACGGAGTTTATATTATTTTCCGAATGATTAATTTACTAATTAATTATTAATTTACTAATTTACTTGGACAAATTTATCAGGCCCTTTTTGAATCGGTGTTGCAATATGCCATAATTATTTGGGGAAGCACTTTCAAGTACCTAATTGACAGAGTTTTTAACGTCCAGAAGAGAACCCTGAAAGCTTTGTTTGGGAAAACAAGGCGATATTCTACCGCCCTATTGTTTGAAGAAATAGGGGTGGACACGTTCCACCGACTTTACGCTAGGAACATGCTTGGCCATATTGCAAAAACCAAAAACAAGTTTTTTGTGGACGTCCGACTCCGTAAATCGAAGGCTTACCGGCTTAAACATCCGAAGGCAAAGAATAAATACGCACAAATGACTACGAAGTATCGAGGCATGCAAATGATAAATAGAGATTTTGAGAGTATTGCGGAGATCATGAAAGTGAACAATGTAGAATTAATGAGAAAGAAAATTGCCAAGTTTGTACGGAGTAAGCCAAATGACTACTTCTATGTATGATTTAAGGGTAAATGTGCAGTATACTTAAAAATAAGTCAATATGGAGATAACCATACATAATTATTGATGTTTCAAAATTCTAAAGTAACTTGATAGCAACTCCGTGCTGGGCCCCAGTAAATCCACTATCCAGCACCCTGAAGGATTTAGATATAGGTACTCGAAATAATCGTGATGGAGTTCCCTAGTTTCCATCTTGTACCCTGCGTTACCTCACTACCTACGATTTAAGAGAAAGTCTGTACTATACTCTAATTTACAGGGTCCGCCAACGAAGTAGGACGTTTTTGAAATGGGTAGTACTCAGTGTGGGGAACTCTGTGAGGGGTGGGGTTGGGACCATTGTGTTCACAATGAAGGGAAGTTTTTTTTACGTTAGTTGCAAAGATGGTTTGGACGATGCCACAACGTGTTTTCGCGGTAAGTCGGTTTTTAGTGAACGGTGAGTCGATAATTCAAACACAGAGAGATTTCCGTCGAGAGTATGCGATTTCTCCCCGCGGAGCTATCCCAACTCGTAATGTAATCCTAAGGTGGGTTGAAAAGTTCAGGGAAACGGGCAGTGTTACGAAAAAAAGGAGGGGAGGAGATCGAACAGCGCAAACTCAGAGAACGTTGAGCGCGTGAGAGTTGCTGCCCTCCAGAGCCCACACCGGTCCGTCCGACTTCATGCAGCAAATTTGAACCTCTCACAATCAACTGTTCGTCAAATATTGAAAGTTGATCTACACTTTCATCCGTATAAGTTGGTGATTTGTCAGCAATTATTGCCGGCGGATTATGTCTGTGTGGTGGATATGTCTGTGTTGACGCGGTGATGTTCCCTGGCCCCTCCGGTCCCCTGACCTATCCCCCTGGGATTTTTTTTTTTGTGGGGATACCTAAAGGAAAGAGTCTACAAAGATAAGCCAAGGACCCTGAACGATTTGAAGGAGGCTATCACCACAGAAATCAGCCGCATCCCACGAGAAATGCTGGACAGCGTTTTGAGGAGCTTCACCGAAAGACTCGATAAATGCATTCAAGCTGATGGGCATCACATGCTCGACGTCGTCTTCAAAAATTGAACATTACCAGAAAATTCCACTTCTTGTGAACAGTTAAAAAAAAAAAATATATATATGTATATATATATATTCTATCATGAGAAATAACCGAGTTATGATTTTTTTTAATCCATCCTACTTCGTTGGCAGACCCTGTATTTCTGTATAAGCTTATATCTCTGTCTGTATTTGTAAGGTGACAATAAACATATTCAATTCAATTAATTTCAATTTATATTAGCAGATTTAGCTTAGGAGCTCCTACTTTATTTTAATTTCAAACCAAATCTGACATCAAAATTCTTCGTACCTTGGGTAATTGGTTATTTATTGATATATAAAACACCGCCTCTGGTGCTAACAACTAGTGTATTTCTGTGACCAATTTCAAATTTCCTCTAGCCGGACCGGTATTTTGAAGCCGTGGTACAAAAAATATAGTATACGCGCTTTAATACTACTGGCGCCACCTACCGGCTACCACGGAACATCCTCCCACGGACTGCGCGCTGCGCTCGCCTCCCACTCCTCTTCCCGTCGTGACAATCCTTTTATCGATCCGTCCCGCCTCGCCCCGTCTCTCAATATATATATGGCCGTCGCTCCTTTAACTGCACCGTTCCAATTGCCTAAACCTAAATTCAAAGTACCGCCAGACCTCACCTAACGAGTCGCGCCCTGTCGTCGCACGGAAAATTCCTGTCTAGATTTCCTTGACTTTCATAACAGGGCAACCGGGAACGTCATGACGGAACATTTGGCCGTCAAAAATTTCCGAGAATACCTCAGGATTCCGACAGTACAGCCAAACGTCAACTACGGTAAGTTGTAACCAGAAACCTTTCACTAAAATCAATAAATACCTCAAACATCAATTATCTCCCCAAATCAATTCAACAGAATTAGAAGACCACACGAACTACTCCTCCCTCTGTATTTCATTATAACCTGAGTGGAGTGGAAAATCGTCAGGCTATCTCAGTATTACCAATCCCCTTTGCCACCGGCGTAAAATAAAACGCTGCAAATCACTCCGAATTGTTTAATTATTCATGGTAAATTTCTTTTGTATAAGAAGAAAGCACTTTTAAGGTGTCTGTAAGTAGGTGAATGATTTATAAAAGTATATAAATTTTCTGAAAAAATAATTCCGCGTGCGGCGATAGGTTCGAGACCCTTCCGAATCGATTCCGCGCTCAAAACGTATCTGAAATCCTCGGACCAGGCGCATGGAGACTCATTTCTTCAACATGGGGAAAATGGAAACAGTGGGTGCGGTGGGTCCCGGACCAATTCCAATCGATTCAGCGTCCAAAATTTAGTGGATAATGATACCCCACACGCCTGGGTACCAGAAATCTCGAAAACGCATTCAAAATGGGTAAATAGGTACCCATTTTGACCAATAAACTCATCTAGAGGGCGCCAATTGTACCGGGACCCATTTCATTGGATTCAGCGCCCCAAATTTATTGGAAAAGGATACCCCACACGCCTAGATTGCCAAAAATCTCGAAAATCCATTTTTTGAAGTACACATTTTGACTCTTACCCCTCCCAAATTTGGTCCGATCAGGCTGAAAAGTTCCGAGAACCGACCTAGGCCGGGAACAGACCCCTGACCCAAATTTCAAATTTTTAGAAAAATTTCTACTACCGAAAACGGCGCGGACGGCGGACGGCGTACGGCGGACGGACATTTGACTTTTTTCATCTAGACACCTTGAAACGTCCAGAAAACATTTTTGAGCCGAATCGGGGTGATTTACCTTTTGCATGAAAACATAGAATTGCATGAAAAAATGAAAAAATGACCAAAAACCCTATTATGAAAATGCGCATTCTCATCCGTACTGTACAACCATTTTGGGTTATCACGATGAAAAGTAAAGAGGACCACCAAAAATACTTAACTTGAAAAAATTAAAGGAAAAAAGCTGCAAATTCTACAACAATTGTTTATTATGTCATAGAGCAAGAGTATTGGGAGAATAGGACTCATTCCAATCGATTCAGCGTCCAAAATTTAATGGAAAATAATACCTCACACGCCTAGATTGCCAAAAATCTCAAAAATCCACTTTTGAAATAGGTAGGTAGGTATCCATTTTGACCCATAACCTCCTGCGGTGAACGGTAATCTGTCTGGGGCCCATCTCAATGGATTCAGCGTCCAACAGTCGAAATATATACCCCGCACTCCTAGGTACCCAAAAACCTCGAAAACTCACGTGCAAAATAAGTAGGTACCTAGGTAAGCACCCATTTTGACCATCTTCACCAGTCACCATCTCCTCAGGGGTGGGAGGACTGGTCATTTCCAGTTCCCTGACTATCTGTTTCCAGTAATCTAATTCTTGCATGGAAAGTGTGAAAGGGGCTGTCCTCCTAGTCACAGGGCAGGCATTTTTGGGAGACTATATTACGCATCGTCCATAGTTATTGGTAGAACATCACATGGCCACAGACCAAATTGTATCACGTGGTACTTGACTTCCTTGTGTTTTCTCGCTAACCAGGGGCGTATGTTGTGTACAATCCCTCTGGCCATCTCCCTCGCATATGAAGCAACTTCAAATCCTGCCAGTGGTTTCCCGTTCCTGACGGATTTCTGGGGACAAAGGGCTATCTTCCCACTCATATATCCTTCTCTTGCTAGCCAGCAGGTGTGTTGGTATCATTATCGCCAGCAGAAGCACCTCTGGCTCTGATACTGTCCTTATGCACTCATTCAAAGGGTCCCTCTTCTCTGTACCAGACGGCATTTTTCAATGGCATTTCACATTCAATGCGTCTGCCTGTACCTCTGCCATACCATCGATAGTCCTCTTTGGCAAGGTGTTGGCTAATAGTTGGCTGAGGGCTGCTATTGTTGCTACCGCTTTGATTGGTACTCTCATTACGTGTTCACTACCCTAAAAATTGCAACCCCCTTTTTGCAGAATTTTGACTGGTCCGTAATCATTCTCATAGGCCTCGGTTTAGTACTGTAACGATTTATGTTCTTAGTAAGTAATTTATTAACAATTGTTTGCTTGAGTACATACACTGTTCACATTCGCGCACTTACACAATGACAGAATCACAATACACGGTTGTAACGTGGTTGTCGCACTATTTATAACGCGGCGCGGCACGATTTATAACCCGAGGAGCGTCTATATCCGGACTCCGAATTGAACTGACTCTGGGCGGTGCTCGTGGGTCTGTTTTTATACCTGATGCCCGGTCGAGAACGTTCGGGGACGAACGGGGAGGTTCTCGAATGTTGGAGAACGGTCCCTTAGCCTTCCACAGGTCGTTGACCTTGCGATGCCGGCAGCCCATTTGGCCGGCGCCGGTGCGAGCTCGCAACAGTACAGTGAAAGAAAGCCGCGTTTGGAACATTGATTCTCATTTATGTATAAAAGGTCAACGGCTCTTCTCATTACTCCTCGTGCAATGTCCTACTGGCCCACTGCAGAAGAAATACTAAAAACAGGTCTCTAACCGGAGCACTAAATCGATTCGCGCTAGGATTTGAATTATTAACGAATCCACGTCACAACCCAAACGTGGTTGAGCTGGCAATCGTTATCGAAGGATATAATTTTTGCGGTGACTCGAGGGTCAGGCCACACAGACTGTTCGCCGCCTGGAAATATATAATGAATCATGGGGAAGAACGAGAATTTGTAGCAGGGTCGTATTTCGTCTATAGTAAGGTCTGCGACCATTGCTACATATTGTCCACCTTGAGGTCATCCCATCGCGAGAGGATTGATTCTCTGGTTTGGATTCGAGGCCATTTGGACTGGACAACCGAATTGTGGACACTGACGATTCGCATGCGTCCTGATTTTCATCAAAAAGCTCGATTTGACGTCTTTCCAACCTCGTTTGAATAGAATCTGGTACACGACAGCCTATGCGAAAGAGTGCCACGCTCATCATTCCATGAAATTCTTTTGGAGCATTCTTGAGACATTTCTCTCAGACATTTCTCAAAGCATTCTTGAGAAGAGCGACTGTGTGACGCTCAATTGCTGTTATTGAATCGGTCGGTCCTCGCTTCCCTAATAGCTGTATCTTCTAATGAAATAAATGAGAGCCCGTTTCCAAACGTTTCAGCCCAATCGGACCAATATTGGGGGAGGTAGAGGTCAAAATGTGTTTTCCGAACAATAGATTTTCGATATATTCGGCGGTTTAGGCGTGTGTGGTATTATTTTCCACTAAATTTTGGTCGCTGAATCGATTGGAAAGGGGTCTAGGACACTGTAACGGGGCGGCAGATTCCAAGCGCCCCGTCAAGAAACTTCGGCGGCGGGGGACGGATCGACCCCTCCCCCCCCCAAGCGCCTGACCCCAGCTGGGCGGAAGGCGTGTCCTCATTGGATTGGTTAGGCGATGGGCGGCGCGAGACACCCAGGGAGGAGTAGGAGGGGAAGGCGACTTGACGAGCGGACTGGGAGAAGGAACATCAGCCAGTCGTGTCCGAACTCAAGTGAAGGATAGTTGGGATCTCCGAAACGAGGTTGGCCCCCCTGCTCGCCATAATCTCGAGAGGACGAGGCGAGGCAGGGGCGGGGCGGAACAACCTGTTTCGGGGCGGAACAACCTGTTCCGGGGCGGAACAACCTGTTTCGGGGCGGAACAACCTGTTCCGGGGCGGAACAACCTGTTTCGGGGCGGAACATCGAAGCGGAACAACCGACGCGTAGCAAATCAACCCCTTGTGAAGCCGGTGTTGTGAAAGTGACCTGAGGGAACAAGTGTATCGTGGTTCCTTCAGGGTGAGAACTCGGGAATTGGGAGATCAGCCAATTCCTCTCCCGTAACAGTGGGCCCTTATACGAACTGAAAATCCCCCGTCGGACCCGAGTGTTGATCCGTTCGCGCCCGATTCGACGGCCAATAGTCTGGGTTCCCCACGCACCGCCAGTCGTCGGACCTCCGTCGGAAAGAGCCTCGCCTCCTCCGGCCTGGACGGCGTTCCCCTGACCGAAGCCGAGCAGCGACGAGAACATCACCCTGTTGTCTCCATCCGAAGGAGTTGGTACACGTAAGTGGCGAAATACCTCTATCTCGTGAAGAGAACATCACCCTGTGATCTCCATCCCAAGAAGTCGGTACACGTAAGTGGCGAAATAACTCTGTCTCGTACCCTCGCAACGCGAAAGTCGAACTATCTAAATCTGGCCCAAGCCCTGACGTTTAGTCACCAGAAAGCTGATCATAGAGTTGTAGATTGTGACCGTATTATTTAGTATGTCGTCTGTCGTGCGTTAGGAAAAGAGAAAGGAATTAGGGGAGGACGCTAACAAATCACTTCAACTTTTACCGTTATTCAAATCAAACATTCCTGAGCCTTCAGCTACCTCGTAAATTCATTTGGCCCTCAGCCCTTCACTTCTGCCTACTCAATAATTAGATTACGTAATAGTCAATATCCTTCTCGGCCGAGACATTCCGTATTTCATATTTCTGTCAATTGCGTTATTATAAGCCAATAGTGAACCCTTGTCTTTCAATCACGAAACCCCATTCCTCAGAGCTTGGTAAATTCAGGTGTACTTGGCGTCTATGACCGACCATCTCCGACATTCCGGACGGTAAGTGAAAGTCTTTAGTCTCCCACTAATTTATTCGCCTAGGTCTATTTTTGGATCCCTAGCCCGTTAGGTGAAAACGGCGGGTTACATCTTTTGGTGGCAGCGGTGGGATATTTCAGAAATCTCGATTTCTGTCGTATCCACAACAAGTGATCTTGACCAGGCGAATATTGGTGAGAAAAAAGCTCTGAAGGAATTGGGTCGCGTTCTATAATCTTGAAATTCAAATTGTGCTAGTTGTAGATTCCGAAATTTAAAATTGTAAGAAACAAACAAATCGGCCCGAGTGTGAGGAAGCGAGTGAGGAGTCAATTGACTTCAAATCCGTGTCTAGGATTTTTCTTTCTTTCCACAAATCGAAATTTAGATACTGGCTCATTTATTTAGTAGCATCACTCTCACTGTAGCCCCCTGTTCCGAGACTGTTCCGGGGCTTGTTCCGAGGCCCTCTGTTCCGAGACTGTTCCGGGTCTGTTCCGGGACTGTTCCGAGGCTTGTTCCGAGGCCCTCTGTTCCGAGACTGTTCCGGGTCTGTTCCGGGACTGTTCCGAGGCTTGTTCCGAGGCCCTCTGTTCCGAGACTGTTCCGGGTCTGTTCCGGGACTGTTCCGAGGCTTGTTCCGAGGCCCTCTGTTCCGAGACTGTTCCGGGTCTGTTCCGGGACTGTTCCGAGACTTGTCCCGAGGCCCTCTGTTCCGAGACTGTTCCGGGTCTGTTCCGGGACTGTTCCGAGACTTGTCCCGAGGCCCTCTGTTCCGAGACTGTTCCGGGTCTGTTCCGGGTCTGTTCCGGGACTGTTCCGAGACTTGTCCCGAGGCCCTCTGTTCCGGGACTGTTCCGAAACTTGTCCCGAGGCCTTCTGTTCCGAGACTGTTCCGAGGCCCTCTGTTCCGGGACTGTTCCGGGAGCCTTCAGCTCCAATTGACATCCCGATTCCAGACCCGTCATAGCTCTTACCAACTGGGAAGTCCTTTCTCGATTCGTGGGGAAATTATCGGTCCTTGGTGCGCAAGAAAGTGATCTATCGGTTCTATAATTTTTTCTTTATTTATTATTCTTTTTTATTTAACAAGTGAATTCGCGACCATGCACCAAAACAGCAGCCCATCAGACGAGGGCGAAGCCATGATGAACCCCAATCTGGAAATAAAATGCACAACACAAGTACTTACCTTGTTTTACTAATGACCGTACCTCATGAGTCGTGACAGGACTCCCTGGGTCTTCCCCCCCCCCCCCTTTTTTTTTTTTTTTCTTTTTCCCTTTGTAATGGCAGCAAAATCTGGGGTTCTTTGTTCAGTTTCTGGCTTTGTGAAAGAGGTTGTCTGCATGACGAATGAGCCGTCGATTGTGTGAGTTTGAGTATGAGAGGAGACTAAAGAAAGGGCCGGTTTGTATGTTTCACATCATAGTAGGGAAATAGAAGATAAGACCAGCGGAAGACACATCTCGCCCATCGCACCACCTGGGAACACCAGCGCCATCATGCTCTCGACGGGTGGGGACGTCCTGTGCCCGTCTGCACCAAGCAACGACACCCGCCGACAACGTACCGCTGCGAGAGGAAATGCCGGAACCTGCGGCCCAGGGACCCCGCCTACCCGAAGCCCTGCTCCATCGCCGAACACGAGAAGGACCGCCCACCAACCTGTGCCGCTTGTAGACGATGGCGGTACAAACAAGCATGGATAGCAGCCAAACGACCTGACGCAATGCCCATCGCACCAGTCACCCCCACCGGAAGGAAAATTGCCGAGGTAGACCTCGGCCTCCAAAGATCGGAGGAGTGTAACGGGGCGGCAGATTCCAAGCGCCCCGTCAAGAAACTTCGGCGGCGGGGGACGGATCGACCCCTCCCCCCCCCAAGCGCCTGACCCCAGCTGGGCGGAAGGCGTGTCCTCATTGGATTGGTTAGGCGATGGGCGGCGCGAGACACCCAGGGAGGAGTAGGAGGGGAAGGCGACTTGACGAGCGGACTGGGAGAAGGAACATCAGCCAGTCGTGTCCGAACTCAAGTGAAGGATAGTTGGGATCTCCGAAACGAGGTTGGCCCCCCTGCTCGCCATAATCTCGAGAGGACGAGGCGAGGCAGGGGCGGGGCGGAACAACCTGTTTCGGGGCGGAACAACCTGTTCCGGGGCGGAACAACCTGTTTCGGGGCGGAACAACCTGTTCCGGGGCGGAACAACCTGTTTCGGGGCGGAACATCGAAGCGGAACAACCGACGCGTAGCAAATCAACCCCTTGTGAAGCCGGTGTTGTGAAAGTGACCTGAGGGAACAAGTGTATCGTGGTTCCTTCAGGGTGAGAACTCGGGAATTGGGAGATCAGCCAATTCCTCTCCCGTAACAGTGGGCCCTTATACGAACTGAAAATCCCCCGTCGGACCCGAGTGTTGATCCGTTCGCGCCCGATTCGACGGCCAATAGTCTGGGTTCCCCACGCACCGCCAGTCGTCGGACCTCCGTCGGAAAGAGCCTCGCCTCCTCCGGCCTGGACGGCGTTCCCCTGACCGAAGCCGAGCAGCGACGAGAACATCACCCTGTTGTCTCCATCCGAAGGAGTTGGTACACGTAAGTGGCGAAATACCTCTATCTCGTGAAGAGAACATCACCCTGTGATCTCCATCCCAAGAAGTCGGTACACGTAAGTGGCGAAATAACTCTGTCTCGTACCCTCGCAACGCGAAAGTCGAACTATCTAAATCTGGCCCAAGCCCTGACGTTTAGTCACCAGAAAGCTGATCATAGAGTTGTAGATTGTGACCGTATTATTTAGTATGTCGTCTGTCGTGCGTTAGGAAAAGAGAAAGGAATTAGGGGAGGACGCTAACAAATCACTTCAACTTTTACCGTTATTCAAATCAAACATTCCTGAGCCTTCAGCTACCTCGTAAATTCATTTGGCCCTCAGCCCTTCACTTCTGCCTACTCAATAATTAGATTACGTAATAGTCAATATCCTTCTCGGCCGAGACATTCCGTATTTCATATTTCTGTCAATTGCGTTATTATAAGCCAATAGTGAACCCTTGTCTTTCAATCACGAAACCCCATTCCTCAGAGCTTGGTAAATTCAGGTGTACTTGGCGTCTATGACCGACCATCTCCGACATTCCGGACGGTAAGTGAAAGTCTTTAGTCTCCCACTAATTTATTCGCCTAGGTCTATTTTTGGATCCCTAGCCCGTTAGGTGAAAACGGCGGGTTACAACACTATACTCCTACTGTTTCCCCCCATTTTCCCCTTGGCTCCTGGCCCGAGGAATAACCAACCTTAACCAAAAGTTTTGGGGCCGATCGGAGATGGTCGACCTCTCACGTCCTTGAGCATGAAAACAATGGTTGAATATTCACGGAACATCCAACTAAAACGGACCATTTTTCTACGGTTTTCACTTTACAAGCCTCAATCGGGTTGTCCCACCACAAATTTGGGCCAAACCAAATCGTTCGTGTCGTCTACCCCCTGCCATGCCGCCTCCTATGACGCGGTAGAGTTATCGACCCCCGGTCGTCCACACCCTATCCACCCCCCCCCCCCCCCCAATCTGAAATTCCTCTCTCGATACTTTGACCTGACCTTGGCGCACGTTTCAAATATTGGTGACGTTATCTTCTGCGGGAATTGAAACATCGTTCTCAACTTTTGCTTTATCCGCCAAAACTCTTTTAAAAAATCTGCAAATTCTTACACACGGGTTGGTTATTCCTCGAATGGGGGAAACAGTGGGTGTGGCGGGTCCCAGACCCATTCCAATCGATTCAGGGTCCAAAATTTAGTGGAAAATGATACCCCACACGCCTAGGCACCAGAAATCCTGACACATACAAAATGGGTGGATACACATAACTTCTTCCGGTGGGTGCCAATCGTTCTGGGACACACATAATTGAATTCAGCGTCCAAAATTTAGTGGAAAATGATACCCCACACGCCTAGGTAGCAGAAATCCCGAAAACACATAATCAAATTGGGTAATAAATACCCAATTTGACCCATAACTTCTTCCAGTGGGTGCCAATTGTTCTGGGACCCATTTTATTGGATTCAGCGTCCGAAATTTAGTGGAAAATGACACCCTACTCGCCTAGGTAGCAGAAATCCCGAAAACACATATTCAAAATGGGTAATAAATATCCAATTTGACCCATTACTTCTTCAAGTGGGTGCCAATTGATCTGGGACCCATTTTATTGGATTCAGCGTTTAAAATTTAGTGGAAAATGACACCCCACTCGCCTAAATCACCCAAAATCTCGAAAATCCATTTTTTAAAAAACCCCTACCCCCTCCAAATTTGGTCCGATCGGGCTGAAAAGTTTCGAGGACCCATCTCGGCTGGGAACAGACCCCTGACCCAAATTTCAGATTTTTAGAAAATTTTCTACTACCAAAAACGGCGTGGACAATGGACGGCGGACGGCGGACGGCGTACGGCGGACGGACATTGACCTTTTTTGATCAGGACATTATGAAACGTCCAGAAAAAAATTTTGAGCCGAATCGGAGAGGTTGACCATTATCATGAAAACATAGGTTGATTATTCAAGGAATAACCAACCAAAAAATCGAATTATTCGTCAGGTTTATTCTATTTCTGTGGCATCAATCTGGTCAAGAACGTTTGATTTAAGTTATTTACCTACCGTTCAAGTGAACTGCAGTCATTAGGACGTTATATGCGACCACCTAAGGCTCCCTTATCAGTAGAATAGAGCTTATTTCTCTCAAAACCTCAAAACATTCAACTGTCGTTAGTTGGGAAACAAAGTGTTTGTCTCTTGTCTCTGTCCAAACAAAATAACCCCAGTTTATACGTCTGTAAGCCTCTTCTTCGGGGCTAATTTTCGAGGACTCAGGAAGAAATTAGATGGATTCGGTAATGGAAAATGGAAATACTTATCATGTGGTATGGAAATTTCTACCCTCACAGCCAACCTGATCAATCACTGATGGCATTGGCTATCTACCACATCCTGCACTAGCTAACAACCCTTATCTTAAAAAGGCCTTTTCAGCCAGATAGTCATGTTGGTCCGGAAGCAGGCTTTGGGTCGAAATGGGGATTTTAATCCGTTTTTAGGGATTAAACGCGTGAGGTATCTATTTCCACCAAGTTTTGGACCTTGACTCAATTGCCGCACATCAGAGGTGGGTATGGGAGTTGATGCGTACTTTGACAAGCGTTTCACGAGATTAGAGGGGTATCATTTTTAACTGTATTTTGCAAGCTGAATAGATTTCGAAGTAACATTAGTTTACATTTGATGGGCTGATTTGTTCAGATTCATCATGGGTGTTCAATAACGCTGTAGACCACAACAAGAAGCAACATTATTTTTGTACAATTTTTCAACATCAATATCCTCTGTGATATCGATATTGAGCCCATAATGCTCGGTCAGATGTGATTATCTGATTTTGTTTCTCTCATTTGTTTCAGATGCGTGCGTCGAATTTCTCAAGAGGATGGCAAAGAGCTTGGGACTCCCCTGTAGGGTGTATATGCCTGTGAGGAACAAACCCATCGTCGTCATTACCTGGCAAGGGACCAACCCTAATCTGCCAAGCCTGCTCCTAAACTCGCACATGGACGTTGTTCCCGTCTTCAGGGTAAGACTCGGAGGATACGAGAAAATGAACCTCGACGAATTTTACAGCAAAATCTCTGGTTTATTTGAACTGGCTTGACTGTGTTTGGGGAAGATAAAATAAGTAAATAACGCTTCCCAATAGAAGTGTCAACAGTCGACTTGAGTGTCATATAACTATAACTCAGCCATCATTGAGATCTTCAGTATGACTGTCATGTTTTTCACAAAAATCTTAAGCTAACTTGGAGAGGGCTGACACATCTCAATGTTCAGACTTTTCCTAATGTCTATTGGTTGGCCTATGTGACTAAGATTTATGATGAAAGGACAAATTGAAGGAAGATGTTTGCCCCTAACACAGATGTGTCAGTGAAATACAATGAATGGCTAACTCTTGACTTTTTTTAATGCAAAGGGATTTGGTTATTTGGTAGGTAAGGTAAACATTACAGGTAGGTGGAAGATGAGTGTTGATCCATACTTAGCAATGAAAAAGTGACCAGTCACACAAAACACATTGGGTCAATTGCTTTCTGAGCAGTTCCAGAAAGTCCAAACTGCTACTCAAAAGGCAGTGTACTGGTTTGACTGCTGCATGTACCAATTCCGTCAAACCTGTAACAAACTTGTACTCGAAAATGTGACAGTTCTCTATGAAGTATACGAGTACTCCCTGAACATGCCTATACAATATTGATTGCAAGCGGTTGATGGCGCCAGTGTAGCGCAGAAGGGCGCATTCAGGTGGCCATTATTGAATTCTGTCTTTCTGACTCTCACTCCTACTACCAAAATCACGCCCACTCCAAATCAAAACTCGACGTCTTTCAACAGAAAACATCCATAATACTATCCTACACTTGAACTGTATTTTCTCTAAACTCGCCACAAATTAATAATTCTTCATTATGTAAATCCCTTCACAATTCTATATTTCCTAGCTTCAATTCTCCCTATCCCAACTCTATGAACAACAAGCAATGTAATTTGTCAAGTTTATCTTAAGGTTGTCTATAGATTCGTTTTTGAAGTGGATGACAATATCCATGTTGCTAATGCCGTTAAAATTGGTTTGCCCCATGTAGGATAAATGGACGCACGACCCTTTTGGCGCTGAAAAAGACGCCAATGGGAATATTTACGCTCGCGGAGCTCAGGACATGAAATGCGTCGGAATTCAGTACATCGAGGCCATCAGAAAACTAAAAGAAAGCGGAGTCAAACTGAGCCGGACGATCCACATGTCGTTCGTCCCTGGTGAGTTGTCGTTGTGGTCTTAAGGCCATGGTCTTAAGGTGCAATGTGACAGGACAATTTGCTTTTCAGATGAGGAAATCGGCGGAGAGGATGGCATGGGAGCTTGGAGCGCAACTGAAGACTTCTCTGAGCTCAACATTGGTTGCGCTTTGGACGAAGGGATGGCCAGTCCTGATGAGACTTATGCTGTCTTCTACGCTGAGCGGTCCATCTGGCGTAAGTGGTATTTCTTGAGGGTGTTGTAAAAATGATTGCAAACTGAAGAGAACAATGTAGTGACGCCAACAGGAGCGTGTATGGCCCAATCTTGAGGGGAAGGGCTGACCAATCACCAAACCACCTGTTGACAAGACTGGAGGAGAGGTGAGAAGGGCATTAAAGCTCGTCTAACCTAACCACTAATGTCCCATGTCTTTTTGGCGAGCAAGAGCAAAGGTTGTTTCAGTGAACTCCAACGATTTGTTGCTGTGACTTGCCCAAAGTCTTTACCCCATTGTGCCTGTATTGCGCAAAAGTGACTCAAAAACTCATTATCAAGAATGGCAGCTGTGTTCCCAAGAACTCCTTGAGAATGCATTCTCAATTTGACACTGTTGTGATGAAACAAGTTCCTGTTTGCAATCGGATTCTTGTGCATGTGGGATAGAGATTCCATTCAGAGACAGTTCCATGCACTCTTTGCATTCTCCTGCGCCAAGAACTCCTCCGAGATTGCGTTCACAGATCAACATTGCGCCAAAAAAGCGTTCGCATAAACTCAGTGAACTCTTGAGAAATCTCCAAGAAAGTATCGCCAGAACTCGGTGATCTCTCCTAGAACGCGTTCACTAGAACTTGGTAAACTCTGAAGCATGCATTTACTAGAACTTGGCAGTATGCATTCACCAGAACTCTGTGAACTCTCCAAGAACGCATTCACCAGAACTTAGTCAACTCTTGAGAATGCGTTCACCAGAACATGGCAAACTCTTGAGAATGCGTTCACCAGAACATGGCAAACTCTTGAGAATGCGTTCACTAGAACTTGGTGAACTACTGGAGAACGTGTTTGCCAGAGCTCTGGGAACTCTCCAATAATGTGTTCACCAGAACTTAGTCAACTCTCAAGAATGCAATCACTAGAATTTGGCAAACTACTGGAGAGTGCGTTCACCAGAACGTCATGAACTGCATTCACCAGAACTCGGTGAACTCTCCAAGAATGCGTTCATCAGAACTCGGTGAACTCTCCAAAAAATGCGTTCACCAGAACTCTGTGAATTTGGCGAACTACTGGAGAGTGCATTCACCAGAACTCGGTGAACTCTCCAGAACGCTTCTGCTTCACTAGAACTCGGTGAATCTCCAAGAATGCGTTCACCAGAACTCGTTGATCTCCCCAAGAACGTCTTCACTAGTCCACCAAGGCAGACAGGCATGTGGTAAGCCCCTGGACAACCATACGTGGATACCGTCAGTGCAAAGTTGGCCTTGCAAGGAGTTAACCATAATGATCAGTATAGTATTGATTCAGTTCAGATCCTCATTGATGGTTTTTCCTGGGCGTTTCAAGGTGTCTTGATCAAAATAAGCCAATGTCTGTCTGCGTCCATGCAGACTTTGGTAGTAGAAAATTTTCTAAAAATCTGAAATTTGGGTCAGGGACCCATTTTTGGTTCTACTTGGATTTCGAAACTTCTCATCCCGGTTGGACCAAATTTGGGCGGGGTAGGGGTCAAAATGTGTTTTTTGACAAATGGATTTTTGAGATTTTCGGTGATCTAGGCGTGTGGGGTGTCATTTTCGACTAAATTTAGGACGGTGAATCCAATTAGACGGGTCTCAGGACGATTGCCGCCCACCCGAAGAGGTTATGGACCAAAATGGGTATCCATCTACCCATTTTGAATGTGTTTTCGGGATACCTAGGCGTGTGGGGTATCATTTTCCACTAAATTTAGGACGCTGAATCGATTGGAGTGAGTCTCCATGCTTTGGGTCCAATGACCAACCCCTGTGAATGAATTTGCAGCGTTTTTTGTCAGGGGTATTGCCGGTACCTGCGGTAAGCCTGAATCTACACCCCTGGCCGTAGGCCCCTCAGGCCGAAGGTACTAGGGATATCGAAGATATCCTTGAACCAACCTCAGAAGAGCTTACAAATTTTGTTTTGTCATTGACAGACGTCCACATTCACTGTACGGGAACTCCAGGCCACGGGTCTCTCCTATTTCCTGACACAGCTGGCGAAAAGATGCGTCGCGTCATCGACGCTTTCATGGACTATCGTGAAAAAGAGAAGCTCAAACTCGACAGTAACTCAAATTTGACCATCGGCGACGTCACTACAATCAATTTGACCCGAGTCAAGGTATGTCAAGGATCAGAAGGTGAGGTTTGGGCGGAAAAGGGCAACAAACGACTAACGAATTTCAACCACTTAAGTGTTTTGAATGTGAATGTTTGCCAAACATGGTTGGCACTAACATATGCCGCTAAAGGGTTGATCCATCCAACATTGTACTCTATTATGTGTGTTTTAATGTTAGGCTGAGCTTCAATTTTCACACCATCCCCCGTCAAATGACAAATTTTGAGGGAAAACTTCTGGTTTTTGACAACTTCACTGCCCTTCTCATACATGGACATAATGTTTTGTATTGTCTTTTGAACTAACTGCTTCTGCTTTTTGCAGAATGAAGACTGCACCAGACGTCATTTAGTGCGAGGCTTATTCCTAGGGTATTGCAGTATGTTTAAAAAACAAACCCAAAATAAATTTCAAATAGACAATAAAATGCGCTTCATTACTTTATTTTTATTTTTTTTATTTTTCCTTTGTAGGACATGGAACATGTAACAATTTTATATTATAGTGCAATTTCAATTATTATTAAAAAATATCAATGTTGAGAAAAAAAATTCTTTATGTGGCTTGTTGTGTAGTGGATTTGTCTCGCTAATTATTGTTGTTCTTGTAAATGATTCATTTTTGCAGCTTTGGTTGACTGAGTGAGTGTAAAGGGTTTTTAAAGGGTTGTTATCTGTTCAAATTGCAATCAGTTGTCAAGTACGAAATTTTGAAAATGAATGATCTGCTGACTGGTGAAAGGCTCTAAATTTTCATGATTGAGATTTCTTCAGTGTATTTTTATTGCCACTGCCTATGCCTATTGGAAACGTAGAAGTGTTCAACTGAATCAAATTCGAATGTTTTCCATTCTACAGTCAGCTGTTTCATTTTTTGCGTTCAAATTAAAAAAAAAAAAAAAAAAAAAAAAAAAAAAAAAAAAAAAAAGCATTGTTGCTGATGAGTCAATGCGTAGTAACAAATTTAACGAATTCATTATCATTATTTGACAAGAAATTGAATAAAACCACTGCAAATTATTCAACAATAGTTGATTATTCCTTGGAGCAGTATAATGGGGGAAAACGGTGAGTGTGGAGCGTCCAAGACGAATTTCAATCAATTCAGCGTCCAAAATTTAGTGGAAAATGATACCCCACACGACTAGGTACAAAAAATCGTAAAAATCTACTTTTGTAGGTAGGTACCCATTTTGACCCATATCTACCTCCAGTGGACACCAATTAGTCCGGTGCTCATCTCAATGGATTCAGCGCCCAAAATTTAGTGGAAAATGATACCCCACACGTCATATTTCCAAAAAGTTCCAAAAATCGAGTTTCAAATAACACATTTTTAACCCCTACCCTCCCCAAATTTGAGCCGATCTGGCTAAAAAGTTAAAAAGACCACCTAAAGCCAAAAACTGATTCCTGACCAAAATTTCAGATTTAAAAAAAATTGTTTACTACTCATTTTGACGTCAATCAGAAAGGTTAACTTCCGGCACGATTAAATAGTTTAATTATTCGAGGAATAATCAACCGAAAATTAATAATATACTGAAAAAAATGTCATCCATGTTATAAAATGTGAACGTTGAGAAAAAAGGGACTATCAATTTTCATTGTCTTGTGAACATAAAATAATCTTCAATTGATATTTTGCCACGCTTAATTTTTTCCAATGTTACATGTCTTACCTTAGTGAAGGTATGTAAAATATTTTTATTTCAAATTTTCAACGACAAACAATTTCTTCGTATTATCAAACTGAAAAAAAAAATTACTTCTTATATTTGTGTCTAGAATACCTAATCGAGTCTTTTTTCAATTTAATATTCAATTTGGTTCTTTTTTAATCCTTTTTAGTTTTTCCCCCTTTGAAGAAGCGTTTTTTAAGCCAAAAAACAATTTTTTTTGTCACTTACCAGATTTACGCACTCAAATTAGGAATTTGTTTTGTAATTTCTATTGCTCGGGTTGTCCATTTATTTTGTCAAGTTTGATAGTGTTTTGATGGGGTTATGTTTGGTTTGTTTAACGCTTTCAAAATGGGTTTAGTCTTCATTAAGCGTGATTTTGTTTTGGCCGACCATTCTTTATTAATGAATTTATTCATTTTAATGATTTTGTCTCATTGTTCTACACCATATATACTTCATGTTCAAAATGAAAGCATTAATTACTGGCTCATTTACAAGATTTTTACTTGAAAATTTTGTTTTGTTTTGTTTAATTGGTTGGTTGCATGTATACCAAATTAATAATTATTATCAAAATCATACTCCTACCAACATAATGAAGATAATGGGGTGTACCCATGGATCTGAAATCTAAAACTGGTCAATTCTTGTTTCCCAATGATCTTGAAAAATGTGTCAGATACATCAAAAATGGTGTGAATGGTGTGTTTTTGCACAAAAGTAGCCACCCGCTGAACGGTGACGTCACAAACAGGGTGAAAAAGTGAATTGACAGCTTCATTTGAGACAACAATTTTGAAGTACAACAGCAGACCTTTCCAGTGCTGCGCTTTACAACTAAAAGTTTCCTCCCTTTGATTATGTTATTGTTGTAAACAAACCCTCGTAAACAAGAAGCAAAAAGATGAAATACTGACTAAAACGCAAGACTAATAATAGTGATAACGCAGAAATCAAGGTAGACCTCACATGGGTGGGGATGATCGATATGAGTACTAGTATCGGTATCAAAGGAATAGTATCGATTTCCAAGTAAGTATCGAATCAGAAGTATCGATACCAACCAATATTGGTATCAAATCAAAACTCGGCGCTCCGCGTCTCACCAGGGGCTTGCCCTCGGTTATCACTATTTACATACTTCAGACGAAATTATTGAAACACAGAATGTGTTTTACTGACGCATTTCCCGCAATTTTGCTACTTTCGTCCCACTAAATCAGAACCTCAAATAATCACCGTCACTTGCTCAAGTAAATCACTTTACCGATGAACACACACAACTAAGAACAAAACACATTTAACGCTGTCTTATCACTGATATGATAGCAAGGAATTTTTCTTCTTCACAAGACAACCCCTAGCCAAAGCAAGGAAGAAGGATCTCTCTCCAAAGCTTCTGGCCCTTCGAGTATATACCTTGATCTACGGTATATAATAAAGTATATAATTATTCGAGGTTTTGGCCAAAACAAGTTTAGTAACCTTTAGGAGAGGGCCTTCTTGATTCTTAATTGGTAATTTTTAACAAAAATTTGAGATACTGTTATCACCAATACTAGTATCGGTATCAACAGCAGAGTATCGATACATGAATGACCAGGATTGGAAGAAAAGTATCGATACCGTCTCGATATCGATCATTATCGTTCATCCCTATACTTGGGTTGTCTCATCAGGGGCGGGAAAGAAAACGCTGAATGGTGACGTCACAACCAGCATGAAAAAGTGAAATGCCTAATTTCAAACAATAGGCGGAAAATGAAACGTTGATGTCATGGAATTTTCATTAATTTTTTTTTAAATCTACCATTTTGATTTTAAGCGGTGTAGATTCATGCTCTCTAGAGCACCCTTTTCACATAAAATTGGTTTTTTTAGGTGGGAGGGGGGATGGTGGGTACACCCCATTGATTGTAGATCACTCTTGATGGAAGTGACATCAACAATTTTGATGTCTCTTCACAATTTTGATTATTAACTACTGTTGAAGGGTGGCCAAAAGAAAATGCGCTTACAATATCCCTCATTAAATTAAGCCTACCTTAATATTTTAAATATTTAAAGATAAATTTAGGGTTTTTTCACTAATATTTCAAGTCATCAATTTATGTTTTAACTATTTTACTTGAAAAAAAAAATTGTATGAATGATGGGATTTTGGAAACACAGTTAGCAGCACAAAGAAGAAAAATGGTTCAAAAACCGAGTGTAGTGAGGTTAGGTGTCAATACGTCCAAAATAATGAGGAGAATAGTCACCAAAACAACCAATATTATGATTGAATCTGGAACAAAATGTTGAGAATTAAATTAAATAAGTAATCTAGCACTGATTAGGACCACCATGAATGAGTCAATTTGATTAGGCGTGGAGTTAGAAATGGTGGGAGGGAGGGGAAAAACTCTTATACGTATATTTTTTGGTTTTTGCGCTCGGGTAACCCCATAAGGGGGATCCTGGGCACTAACATTTATTTTTCTCTTTTTTACCGGAACCTTTCTTCCTTCCTTAAATGATGTGTTCAACTCTTGGGAAATCGTCGTACCAAATTGGACCAACTTCGACATAATTCGACGTTGAAGGGTGGAGTGCAAAACAACGTGGTGCCGCCTGAATTGGTCGTTGGATTTGATTGTCGTCTTCCGCCGATAACGGATTTAGACGAATTTGAAAAATTCATTGACGTGAGTTGAATACAAAATATGAAAAATATAACCTAGTCGTCATGCGCATTCTCAATGTGTTTTTGTTTTTTCAGGAGACGTGCAAAATGGCCGGAAAAGGAGTGTATCCTGAATATCAGCAGAAACAAGTTGCGGCTGAAATAACCAAGCTGGACAATTCTAATCCTTTCTGGGTCTCATTCAAAGAAGTAACTGACAGCCTGTGAGTTGATATTACCTGAAAAACTACTTATTTGACTTCTCTGAAAGTGTGACCTCATCAATTGTAGATAGATATGGTTACAAATCAATGCCAGCACTAATGAAGGCACAAGAGAGAACATCTAGTTCATATAGAGAAGTAAGAAGAGCCCACGGAATTTCTATTTGTTCTGAGAGTGACTGTGGAAAGGGAAAAGCTCCAAAGAGGAGTAAACTGAGCTAATGTTAATATGTAACCACCAAAAATGTGCAACCCTGATGAATAACGTTATTCAGGCATTTACCTGCCAGTGCGGGACCTGCAAAACGTGTCATCCTACCACCCTGAGAAGTTTTTAAGTTGAATCAATAACTTCGCTTGTATTTGGAAGCGATGGGTGGAGCGTCCTTTATGGCTTGTTCAAGAGTTGGTCTCATATTAAGGAGGAGTTGTCCAACAACCCTGTATAGGGGTATTCAGTTTGATTTCCAAACAGTCCTTGGGACTGGCTTTCCCTCATTCGTTGGATAAGAGATGTCTTACTAGCAGCAAGAATCAGCTTCTTCAGCCATTGTACGAGAACAATGTCAATTATGGCATGCTCAAGAGTTGGTCTCACACTAAACACAACTCGTCCAACTACCCTGTACAGGGGTATTCAGTCGGGTTTCCAAACAGTCCTTGCGACTGGCTTTCCCTCAGTCGTTGGATAAAAGATGTCTTGCTTGCAGCAGGAATCAGCTTCTTTGGCTCATTGTACGAGAACAATGTCGATTATGGCTTGTTCAAGAGTTGGTCTCATACTAATGACAACTCGTCCAACTACCCTGTACAGGGGCATTCAGTTTGGTTTCCAAACAGTCCTTGGGGCTGGCTTTCCCTCAGTCGTTGAAAAAAATGTGGCATTCTTGCAGCAAGTAGCTCCTTTGTCTCATTGTACTAGAGCAACATCTTTTATGGCTTGCTCAAGAGTTGGTCTCATACTAATGACAACTCGTCATACAACCCTGTATGGGGGTATTCAGTTGGGTTTCCAAACACTCCTTGAGACTGGCATTCCCTCAGTCGTTGGATAAAAGATGTCCTGCTTACAGCAAGAATCAGCTTCTTTGGCTCATTGTACGAGAACAACGTCGATTATGGCTTGTTCAAGAGTTGGTCTCATACTAAAGATAACTCGTCAAACAAACTTGTGCGTGAAATGGTGGGGGCATTCAGTTTGGTTCCCAAACAGTCCTTGGGACTGGCTTTCCCCAGTTGTTGGATAAAAGATGTCTTGCTCACAGCAAGAATCAGCTTCTTTGGCTCATTGTACATGAGCGACGTCTTTTATGGCTTGTTCAAGAGTTGGTCTCATACCGAGGACGAGTCGTCCAACTACCCTGTACAGGAGCATTCAGTTGGGTTTCCAAACAGTCCTTGGGACTGGCTTTTCCTCAGTTGTTGGACAAAATATGTCTTGCTTACAGCAAGATTCAGCCTCTTTGGCTCATTGTACAAGAACGATGTCGATTATGGCTTGTTCAAGAGTTGGTCTCATACTAAAGACAACTCGTCAAACAACCTTGTGCGTGAAATGGTGGGGGCATTCAGTTGGGTTTCCAAACAGTCCTTGCAACTGGCTTTCCCTCAGTCGTTGGATAAAAGATGTCTTGCTTACAGCAAGAATCAGCTTCTTTGGCTCGTTGTATGAAATCTGCACTTACTTCAGCTGCAGCTTGAACCGGTGCCTCCATTGCAGATTTCCATAATCGGCTGGATGTTCTCCAAAGACAGCCACATTGGCTAAATTTTATAATCGACTTTGTGCAAACCCACTTTAACAGAGACAAAATGATGCGCAGGGTGTCGCGCAAAACGCGGAAACTAAGGTTCTTATATTGGTAGACATGGCAGTAGAGAGGGATGAAATGGGGAGCACAGCAAAGAAGAGGAGTGATTTATTTCACATGAACGGGATACGTCCAATTACCTAAAATAGAAAAAAATGTATTTGCACGCAGGCCATGAGTCAGAGACAGTAATGGGATGAAGGTTCAACACAGTAAAGGCACCAAAGACAGTCAGAGGAGTGGGAAGACCTCAGTGAAACAGGACTGAAGAGAGCGATGGAGATCGAGAGCAGGTCGATGTCATGCTCGGCTGACAGCAGGTTAACCATTCTGGGAAATCGGCAGAGAGGACGAGAACGCATGTAGTTGGTAGGCGAGAATGGCACAGCAAAGAGATCGCAGGAGCGCAGGCCAACTCGGGGCACACGCAGGTCAAACTGGGCTAGCAAAGATTGGGCATCAATGCGCCCAGAAAAGATTCCGTGCATGAAGGACATGTCTGCGAGAGCCGAGTGGAGCAAATGAAACTGCTGGCTTGCTCCTGGTAGTTCACGTCCTCCTTGCAAACCCTATGCTTGAAGGCCAGGTAACGTAGGAATGCTCGGTACAACCTGTTGAGCTGGTCCACATGGGAGGGATCGGATGCCTTAGAGTGATTGATAGATGATCGTTAGTGATGTTCCTTATTTAGCCACCAGGCCTTGCTGCCCTCCCTTTCACTTCCCTAGGAGTGAGGAGATTACTTGGTTATATTGCATCTACCTCTTAAGTCTTGGCAAAATTGGTGAGCTGTTGTATCTATTCTTTTGAATTGCTGGTATACAAGTGTCCCATCTGATCTCCTTGTTTTGGGTGTTACTCTCTTGCTTGGCCTACTTAGAACGTGCCCCTTTTCAGAACAATTGGCATCATGGAGGCCATGTCAGACACAGTCGTTATCCACACTGAACGTGTAAAACTAGTTCTTTACTGTTTCTACTGACGACTGCCTTTCGGCCTAAGTCGACTCAAAATGTTCATGTGATTTCGTGAAAACAAAAGACCATTTCCAACCATATCTTTCTGTCTTGGATTTCCGCAATTTCTTTTCAAGTGACTTTCATCATCAATTGACTTTTTCATCCAACAGGGGATTGAAATTAAGACAGCGGATTTTCCCAGGAGGCACCGACAGCAGATTCGTACGTGCAGTGAGTACCACCTTTTCATAATTTCCTAAATAAATGTAACTTCAGTTGATTTATAATCAAAATCATGCGCTAAATATGGTCAATTTTTCATTCAAGATGGGAATACCGGCCATTGGGTTTTCACCAATGAACAAGACACCGATTCTACTTCATGATCACGATGAATTTTTGTCCGAGTCAACTTTTCTCACTGGCCTTGATATCTACGTCAAATTGATTCCAGCTTTGGCAAATTCCTGATATCAGGTGAGTAGATTTGAGAAATTTTAATGTAAATTGCTCAAAATCTTGAAATGAGTAGGTTGATGATGATTGACATGTACAATATCTGGGAGAGTAATATGATTATACCAGAAAGCATGAGTCTGTACCCAAAAAAAAAAACCACAATAGTTTACTATTACTTACAGAATGAGTATGAGGAAAGCAAAGATTGTGGAGTGTCCCGGACTCATATCAATAGGTGGATGGAAAGCCATTTTGGCTCATACTAACCTCAACGGACACATCCCAATGGATTGAGCGGCCAAAATTTAGTGTGAAATGATACTCCACACGCTTAGTTTCAATGAAATTCCAAAAAATGAGTTACAAAAACTCTGCAAGTCCTTTCACAGAGGTTGGTTAATCTTTGGGCCTAGAGCATGAGGAAAATGGTAGAAGACAGTGCATATAGACCAGGGATGCACAGACTTATTAAAACTAGGGGCCACTCGGGCAAATCATGAACTGATGGCGGGCCGCCAGAAGTATATGTAATTAAAGACAATAAAAAATGCATATAATGTATTAAAATTGAAAAATAATTTATTAATTTGAAGCGTGGCACTGCATAGTGCTTACAATCTTTTTTATATTTGGGTCAAATTTACTTGTAGCAACACGTAAAACTGCTTCCAAACTTTCATTTGCAAGGTGGTTTCGATTTTTTGTTTCATTATTATTCAGTATTGAAAAAGTTTGTTCACATATATAGGTAGAACCAAATGAGCTGGCACATTTCAGAGCGATTATGCGCAACTCTTTGTACATATTTTTGTCAATGCAGTGGTAAAAGTTCAACAAGTCTCCCTCGTTGAATTTGTTGCGCAAATCTTGGTCGTTTTGCAAATCGATAATTTCTAACTGCATTGACTCTGGCCCATTTTCAACTGAAATCGAAAAAGGATTGCTGAATATGTCCAACAGAGGTTTCACTTTTTTGAAGTCCGAAAATCTGTCTTGAAAAGAGTGAATCAGAATATCCAGCTTTTCTACATAACTGAAATTAATCACAGTTTTGTTGAATTTTTCGGCCATTTTCTTATAATTCGGAAAATGATTGTAATTTCCAGAAGTCAGTTGCGATCTGAAAAGAGTCAGCTTGCATTGAAAGGATGATACATGAGCGTAGAGCTGGGATATCAGTTGATTTTTGCCTTGAATCCGTGTGTTCAAGACATTCAAATGATTTGTAATGTCAACTAAAAAAGCCAAATCATACAACCAATCAGGATTTTTAAGTTACGGGACATCCCTTTGCTCCTCCACCAGAAATATTCCAATTTCTTCTATTAAATTTAGAAATCGTTCAAGTGTCAATCCACGACTTAGCCACCTTACTTCTGTAAAAAACAGCAAATCTCCATATTCGCTTTCGATGTCATCAAGGAATTGTTTGAATTGCCTGTGATTGAGTCCTCGTGATTTGATGAAATTTACAGTCGACTTTGGAAGCTTGGTGTATCTTGGCGAGCAATTGGGTATTCGGGACTATTCGGACTAATTCGACGGCGTCGTTTCATTCATTAACTGACGCGGTATTTGAATAATTTTCATGAGTTTTATGGACGTCTTTACTTTTGAACAAATTTTTTTTGGTTTTATTCTGATACAGAATTCAATATTTTTCGAATGTACGAAAGTATTATTTTGGTGACGGCGGGCCACCAGAATTTCACCGGCGGGCCGCATGCGGGCCGCGGTCTTTGCATCCCTAGTCTAGAAGCTTGAAATTTTTGGCCACTCTACCTCTCCCCAGTTATATTTAATTTTACTTAAGGTACCTCTTAAGGGGTTCATATAAATCATTAAGAAAGGTATTTGATACGAATATACAGATAAAATAAGCCTCTAATTCCCTCTTTTGGTTGGTTATTCCTTGAATAATCAAACTATGTTGTCATGCAGAATGTCAATTTCTCCGTATTGGGATGCCATTTTCCACTAAATTGGATTTTTTTGTCTTCATATTTTACTCCGAAATTACCAAAATTAGGATTGTCGACCTGAAGGGTGCCAAAACCATCACAGTGAAAACTTCAGGGCACGAGACGCATTATACAGTGGTGTTGTCCTGCTGTGCCGATGGCACTAAATTGTCACCCATGCTGATTTAAAAAAAAAAAAAAATTCCAAAAGATGCCATTCCAAGAGGTGTTGTGGTACACGTCCATGAAAAAGGATGGATGAATGACAATGGCATGAAAATATGGATTGAAAAGGTGTGGTCTAAACGTTCTGGAGGACTTCTGAAAAAACCTGCCCTATTAATGCTTGACCAATTTAGAGCACATATTAGTGAACCAACCAAAAAGTGCTTCAAGGAAGTAAAGACCCATCTAGCTGTCATTCCTGGAGGTCTTACCAGCCAGTTGCAACCTCTTGATGTCTCCATAAACAAGCCATTTAAGGTCTTTATGAGAGAAGAGTGGAACAAGTGGATGGCTGCTGGTAACCATGACTTGACACCCACTGGACGAATGAAGAGGCCCACAATCACTCATGTTCGCGAATGGGTGAAAAGATCATGGGACTCAGTGAAGGAAGAGATTGTTGTACAGTCGTTCAAAAAATGTGGCATTAGCAATGCCTTAGATGGAAGTGAAGACTGTATTTTATACGAAGACAGCGAAGAAAGTGATGTCAGTGATTGTGACCAAATGAGCATCATGAATTCTGACTCTAGCGAAGAAGAGTTCTTGGGGTTTTCAGAAGACTAGAGTACTCAAACCTTTGTCTTTCTGTGTTAATGACAGTGATAATGGTTCTCAATGCCACTGTTGACTGCTGTTCAGTTTATATGGTTCAAATATTATTCTTTACTGTTATACTTTATTAAATATTTTATTACACTATTTGGTTCAGAATTTTTTTTTTCTTATATTTCTCCTCTAAAAACCAGGTGCTTCTTATGGTCCGAAAAATACGGTAATGATATCCCAGAAATGATACTTAATCACACAAAATAACTCGAAATGGAATCAGCGTCGCTACTGTTCAACCATTTCTGGTATCAAAATGCAACTGTCTTTACTTCACGAGGGTTGTTGGGCTGTGTAGTCACAAAGAAGGGATGCCCAGCTTCAGTCCTCAGAAACGAGATAATTTAGACGTGAAAGTAAACACGCGCATGCTCTGAATCGCGTTCTCCTGCCCTTGTTCCTTGTCAAAGGGACACGAGAGTTGACTACGTACTGAGGGCGAGAGAATGAAATTAATTATGAAAATTCTTGTTCTCGAAAAGGGGTTAACTACAGGGGGAGCAACTAACTAAATTACGGTAGGACCTTTTAGGGTGTAGCCCGTGGCTTCAGCAATGACCATGTGCTAATATGTGGAGGATAGCCCTCACAGAAGTTCCATAATAGGTAAATCTACCTCTACATGTATTTCTACGTCTGAAAAAAAGGTGAAATATTGCGAAAGAAAGGAAAATTGACTGCAAATTCTACTAAACGACAATGAAAACTGGTCAAAATCGCCTTCAGTGGAAATATTGCTCCAAAAACGTAGCAAATTCTTACACAGGGGTTGGTTTATCCTCGGACCAGGCACATGGGAAGTCTATTCATCAAATTGGGGAAAATGAGGGAAACAGTGGGTGTGGCTCCGGACCCATATCAATCGATTTAGGGTCCAAAATTTAGTGGAAAATGATACCACACACGCCTAGATTGCCAAAAATCTCAAAAATCCATTTTTCAAAATACACATGTTGACCCCTACTCCGCCCAAATTTGGTCTGAACAGGCTGAAAAATTTCGACGACCAACTACAGGCAGAAACGGGTTTCTGACTAAAATTTCAGATTTTTGGATTTTTTAGTAGAAAATTTTCTACGGAAATTTCCGAATTTTGATGTAAATAAAACGCATAAACCTTAAAACGCAATTTTTTTTTTTTTTTTTTTTTTTTACCAAATTGGAGATGTTGACATTTTGCAAGAAAATTTAGGTAGATTATTCAAGTAATAACCAACTAAAAATCGTTATAAAAGTGAACAATTTATTTTTTTGAATGCATTTATTCATTTCTACCTACATACTTGAACTACATAATTGGTTACATTATTGGTTCAAAAATATGTGGTTTCAGAGAAATTTACAACCAAGAATCCTTTGGTCGATTTAATTACTCGTACTTTGATAAATAGAGTTTCTTTTGAATTCAAATCGGTTATTATAGCATCTACAATTTGAGCATGTACTGGCAAGAAACAGCTGAAAGAATTGCCTTTTGTGACAAGTTGAAAATGCAAAGGCTATATAAACTTGCCAAAGAAAATTGGAATTGAAGAAGCAACAACACGATAAACTTGCAAAGGAAATGGTAGAAAAAGAAAAAGATGAGGTAGCAGAAACAAGATGAGGTAGAAAAAGAATCGAAGGAGCAAGACAAAAAAGGAAAGGAAAGAAGGTTAACTTCAGTAATGGAACTAAAGGGACTGAAAGAATTGAGGAGGCAGATGAAGGAAAGCAACTGAGAAAACAGAAACAAGAAGAAGAAGAAGAAGAAGAACAAGAAGAAGAAGAAGAAGTAGTGCAGGCTAAACTTGAGAACGAGAAAAATAAACCACCAGAATCTAAAGGAACACAATTTACCCTTTTCCTGTCAAAAGTGGAAATGATCAATTGAGTTCAATGATTTCTTATGAATCTGAATTCTAGCCCTTGCTAATGCCGAAAATGATACCCCACACGCCTAGGTACCAGAAATTTCAAAAAATTGGTAGATAGGTATCTACCAATTTCGAATGTGATTTTTACCTAGGCGTGTGGGGTATCATTTTCCACTAAATTTTGGACGCTGAATCCAATGAGATGGGCCCAGGGACGATTGACACCCACCGGAAGAGGTTATGGGTCAAAATGGGTACCTAGCAACCCATTTCAAAAGTGGGTATTCGAGATTTTTTGTGCCTTGGCTTGTGGGGTATCATTTTCCACAATTTTGGACGCTGAATCCATCGGAATGAATTCCGGAACGATTAGCACCCACCGGAAGAGGTTATGGGTCATAATGGGTACCTAGCAACCCATTTCAAAAGTGGGTATTCAAGATTTTTTGTGCCTTGGCTTGTGGGGTATCATTTTCCACAATTTTGGACGCTGAATCCATCGGAATGAATTCCGGAACGATTAGCACCCACCGGAAGAGGTTATGGATGCTGAATCGATTGAAATGAGTCTCCATGCGCCTGGTCCGAGGATTAATCAACCCCTGTAAAATAATTTATAGCGTTTTTTCCTCCGTAAGCGAACTATGTTAGGTTTCTAAGAAGATTTTGCTCTCATTTCTAACCAATTAGGTGGCTAGCATGCTTAGAAGTAATGACTTTTCAATTTTAGGGTAAAAAAGGCCCTTTATCTCCCTTCCTAACCAAATATTTTTGAAGTCACAATTTTTTTTTTTTTTTTTTTTTTTGTATGAGTGAGATTTTTTTATATATTTTTTTTTATAAATTAGCACCTGCTTCGCTATAAAAACTAACTGCCCTACCGCCACGCCCAGGCATCAGAGTAGCCCTCCCAGAACCCTACAACTTAGCCACCCCTTGAATCACTGACTCCCAAGTGCACCCTCGGACCCCTCGGTCGTCCCTACGAAGGGCATTGTTCCCCAGATAACCCTCCTTTCCCCTCACGTTCAATTCATCACCCCCGTTCGAGTACAGCTATTATTAATGGACTATAATCCCGTCAACGTCCGTGACCTTGTTCTTCAGTCTTGCTTCCCCTTTCATTCCTGAGGCCACTTTCACTGCGAAGAAATGAACGAGATCCTATTGTTAGTATGATTTGGTTTCCGTATTCTATTCCAGCTCGCTAATTAGCCCGAATATCTCATCCGTGCTGTCCTCTGAGCACTTCTCTTTGGTTTGAGGGGTCTTCAGCGGTTGCTGTTGCCAAAAGGGCGAAGGTGTATTGAAAGAAAACTTCCGAAACGCTCTCTGTCGAGCAAAGTAAGGCCGGGTACACACGTTGAGGATTCCGAAGAGGGATTCCTCTGAGAAAAACCTCTGAGGCGGCCGGAGCCGGACGGAGCATCCACACGTATGGGAAAACCAGGAGGCTTCAGCCAGGGGGTTCGACACGCGAGAGGCCTTTCGAGGAAAACTGTGAAAAAATTAAGGAGGAGCTACGACCACTGTGACGATACCCAAGCTATACCTACAACCGATCACCTCATACATGTGAAGGAAGGGGTTCAATTCTGGGAACCGCAACCCCGGCCTCAGGTAGCAGGTAGCCAGGCCTTTCCAAAAATTGGAAAGGCCTGGCGGCCTGTTCAGTCCGCCTCAACTGAAGGCCTCGACCCGTCTACACGGTCCGTCGGCTGAAGAGGAATCGATCAACGAGGAATCCTCTTTGGAATCCTCAACGTGTGTACCCAGCCTAGGGAAGCACAGAGAACCAGGGAAAGGCAGAAAGGTGTTGAAACACATCTTCCAAAATGCACTCTGCTGGGCTTAGTGGGAAAGTACGGAAAATGATAAAAAGGGCTCGCACTATGAGAGTCAGGTCAGTACTAGTGATGCGACATCGATAGAAAACATCGATGTTTTTAAAATCCGCCATCGATGTTGATAAAAACATTGATGAGAGACATCGATGTTTTGGGGTTTGTGGATAACTATTTGTGTCCCAATAGATTGGAAGTGTTTCCTCTTGTCTTCAGAGGTTTGTGGCACAGCTTACACGTTGATGCAGTCCCCAAAATTCTCTCAAAAAACTTCCACACTGCACTTTTTGGAGGCATATTGACATTAATATCATCACTGTCACATGAAAACAATACAATCACTTGACATTGACAAGCAACTGGACGGTGTTGTTGTTGTTGTGTTAAAGAAGATGGTGGGATAAGAGCTGCAAGGCGCTTACTTTTTCATTGCCTTGGCCAACTTGTGATGGAGACAGGTAGCTGAAGGTGGCTCTTTCGAGTTACTGCAACTGCGACACCTTGGGATACGTAAACTAAAGAAAAAATTGTCATGGTACTCACCCAAAAAGTAGAAAAATATTCGAATTTAAAACTTGAAACATCGATTGAAACATTGGTAAGAAACATCGATGTTGAAAAAACATCGCTATTGAAACATTGAGGCTAAAAACATCGATGTTTACCGGAAAACATCGATGTCGATGTTGCATCACTAGTCCAGACCTCCAAAACAGGGAATATTCCAATCAAAACAAGGAACATACTATCACCAACAGGTTCTTCCTAACCTCTTTAGCATTTCTGGTGTAGGGATGGAAGAATGGGTGTTTTTGCCATTTTGGAATGCTTTCTTGAATGAACAGGCTTTTCAAAGTGAAGAAAAATTTGCCAATTTTAATACCTCTTCTTCCCTTCTTTACTACTTTAACCTGATTTTCTCGAATTTTTTATTTTTGTAAGTGTTTCTTAGGGGCCGAGGTGGCCGAGGTCGTTAAGGCGTCTCTAAGGGCTCAAGACTCCTGTGGTCACAGTTTCGAGGCTGCTGGTTCGAATCCAGCACCCCCAGCGTTTACTCGACGTCATGAGGCCAATATAGTACCGGCAGTAAGTATCCAAAAACGGTTGTCCGGGGGCATATCACAACACGCGTGTTTGCCTTTGTAGTCTGGCTTGCTTTGTGACCACCCAGGGGCTAGCACAATGGGCCTCTAGGCCTAAGTGCGGGGGTGGACAATGCTGTGAAGACTGCAGTGGACACCCCCTATACCCCTGTGTAATTAATCTAAGTGTTTCTTGTGAGTACTCTATGGTATCGATATTTTTCATTCGATACTTGAGTAGTATTGAATATCCGAATCAAGTACTTATGTGAGTACCGGTATTGATACATACTTAGAAAGTATTGTATGTTCCTAAGCCTGGCTGGCTTGCCTACTCCAGAACAGGGTAGGCAAGGCAAAGTCTTGAAAGCTATCAAATTGAAACAATTTCAAGCATTTTGATAGTCACCCACCATTTGACTTGAATCTTGATGTAAAGGCTGCTCGATGTTCGAAAGTTGAATGAAATGATGATTTTTATATCAGTTTCTTATCTCTGCCCCATATACTAGAGATCACCCAAAATTGGTATCCACTACCCATTTTGAATATGTGTTTTCAAGATTTCTGGTACTAGGCGTGTGGGGTATCATTTTCCACTAAATTTTGGACGCGGAATCGATTGGAATGGGTCCGGTACCCGCCACACCCGCTGTTTCCCCCATTTTCCCCATATTCGCGAACGTAGGCGTGTGGGGTATTGTTTTCCAGCAAATTTTGGACGCTGAATCGATTGAAATGAATCTCAGGGCGCCTGGTCTGAGGAATAACCAACCCCTGTGTAAGAATTTGCAGCTGTAACGATTTATGTTCTTAGTAAATAATTTATTAACAATCGTTCACTTGAGTACATACACTGTTCACATTTGCGCACTTACACAATGACAGAATTACAATACACGGTTGTAACACGTTGTTGCACTATTTATAACGCGGCATGGCACAATTTATAACCCAAAGCGTCTATATCCGGACTCCGAACTGAACTGAACTGCGCGGCGTTTCTGGGCCCGTTTTATACCTGCTGCCTGGCCGAGAACGTTCTGGAACCTTCCCTGGTTCTGGAAGGTTCCAGCCAATTCGATATGGCGCACAATTCCTCGAAATGACTCCCTTAGCCCTCCACAGGTCATTGATCTTGCGACGCCGGCAGCCCATTTGATGGGCGCAGGTGCCAGCTCGCAACACAGCGTTTTCTTTTTCACGTGGGCTTCATTGGCGTATGGTTGAGATGAGTTGGAATGAGGTTAACCATTTTGTTGGCAAAGTCTTCGTGCACCGACTTGGCCTCATTCGTTCTCCACTTGGCTGTCCATCCTTCAATTTGGGAGATTAATAGGTTGAGTTCGCCATTGACTCTTCATTGTTGTTTCCCACAGCCAGAATTGCAATCAAATTCGCAGTAATCGGCGGCTGACCTCTCTACACCCTCCATGAAAAGTCGCGGATTCGCGAAGCCTTATTGGGTGAAATTGTGTCGAGAAAACTTATTTACAGGAAGTTGTGTGCAAGATGGGTGCCAAAAATGGCTCCGAAACATCGCCAAAATCGCGATTCCGCCGAATTTATTGAGCGTTATGAAATTGAGGGTGAAGAATTCCTTGACTCGATTGTGACTGGGGACAAAACGTGGGTTTGTCACAATGTTCCAGAGTCAAAAAGGCAGTCCCTGCAATGGCGTCATACTCCCCGTCAGCAAAAAGATTCTAGTGCAACAGTATTTTGACAGAAAAGGGGTGTTGTTGGTGGATTTCATGGTTAGGGAAACCATCATTGATGCTGACGTATTGTAAAAAAATTCAAAGACGGGGTGATGGGGTGCTGACTCGTGGTGTTCCTTCTTCACGACTACGCCAAACCCAGGACCTGTTTGTGTCGTTTGGATGGGATGTGACCCTTCCACCATATTCACCGAACTTGGCGCCTTCGGACTTCCACGATTTCACCAAATTGAAAGAGTTCTTGGGTGGAAAACGTCTTTCCAACGGACGAAAAGTGGTTTTTGGAGTTGGAGTGAAGTGTGTATGACGGCATAAAAAAGCTGATGCCCAGGCTGAAGAAATGTGTTGAAGTTGGTGGCTACTATGTAGAAAATTGAGGACATTTTATGCTACATTTTCTCAAAATTTGAATAAATTATATGCATTTTTTTAAATTTACTAGCAGATGTAACCTAACTTTCTGGATGGCCTTCGTACTATGAACCATCTAGTGGACGCTACCTGAATAAGCACTCCCCCCACCATTCAGAGTCTGTCTCTAGGTGTTGGGATATTTCCATTACCAAAATCAATGTTATTCGCAGAACTACCTGTATGTTTACTTTATTAGTAAGGAATAAACAGCACAGGCTGATCATACATCAGTGCACGCACCCCCAAAAATCGATATCTCGAACTAGGATGATTCCAGAATTGTTGTGCTTGCTTCCTTCAGTTTGTTTCTTCTCCGTTCATTTTTGTTGGGTTTTCCTTGAATAATGTCTTCATGCAAAAGGTCAACGCCAAAATTTGTTTCTGGGCGTTTCAAGGTGTCTAGATCAAAAAACATAGGTTGATTATTCAAGGAATAACCAACCAAAAGTCAAATGTCCGTCCAAGGATTCTCTTTCTGTTTCTGTTTGGTCTGCATCTGTGCTGCTTCCAACAAACCATTCAAATCCCTCTGCAAGGGGACTGCAGTACGATCTGGCCACTTGATCGAGCTGAAGGCAACCCTCGCATCAAGCACAATATCAACAGGCATGCAGCCCGCAATCACCTGAAGCCTGAGTGTGGAAGCTAGTACGATAACCGCGTGTGATTACCAGAAGAACGGCTCGTTGCTGCTGTAAGATCTGGTCTCTCTCCCGCTGGTTTGGATTCCGCCTCCATGTAAGAGCCGCATACAAGATGGTGGGCAGGCATAGCGCCCTGTAGTATTGCCGCCTCCTGCCATATGTCACTCCCCAGCCAGACCCAGATGTGGCCCTGAGGCCACGCGCCATAAATGTCATCTTTTCATTTAGGAGGGCAATGTGGGCTGTCGGTTTCAAGTTGCCAGAGATACAGACACCTAGGTATCTCACGTGCGGGCCTGCCTGCTCTCGGGTGCCACATACATCAAATCGGGTGGGGTGCCTTGCATCACCCTCCCTTCTAAACACAACAGCCTGCGTCTTCTGCTAGCCCCAATCTAGCCTTGTCGCACTATTTTCCAATTTCTCTGGAGCACTCTGTGGCCCTCTGCACAAGTGCAGCTCGTGTGGAAACCAACACCAGGACAACCAGATCGTCGACATATCCAACAACGAGGAATCTCCATCTCCCCATTTTGAGTGTTTTCGAGATTTCTGGTACCTAGGCGTGTGGGGTATCATTTTTACTAAATTTTGGACCCTGAATCGATTGGAATGGATCTGGGACCCGCCACACCCACTATATCCCCCATTTTCCCCATGTTGATGAAATGAATCTCCTTGCGCCTGGTCCGAGGAATAACCAACCTTATGAAAGAATTTGCAACGTTTTTTTTAAATTATTCTATTTATTTATTTCATTTTTGATTTCGCTTCCTTATTTTTGATGATAGAGTTCATGGAACGAAGCGTATTTAAATAGAAAATTGCGGGAATCTGTTAAAGATTGTGGGAATCTCTTATCAAGGGGGCATGGCCATGGAGCGATGTATCGATTGTAACGTTATATCGATTTTTCGGGGTGCGTGCACTGATGTGTAGATTTACATCAGCATACGAACGAATTTGACTGATCATCTTATGATCGTTAATAATGCACGTCACTTGTAACGAAGATTCACGTCTTGTGACCCGAGACGTGTTTCTTTGTATCGTGTTGTCGTTTCTTGGCTGTTTAGCTTTTATAAAAGGTCAGCAAAGTCGTTTTGCTTCCTCCAACAGTTCTTAGTTCATTTGTTGCGTCAGCGTAAAGCTTCCTCGCTTCAGTGACCTTGAGTCGAAATGACGCGAGTTTCATGTTATTTTCAAACAATCTTCGAGTTGTAGACATTTATTTCGAAGGTAAAACGTCCCACGACTCAAAATGTTCGTCAAATTTCCATTCAAGTAAATTAAACTCAAATCGGACACATTTTTGACCAGCAACTGGATTTATTTGAATAATTTCAAGAGGAATCAATAGGAATTCATTTGGTTTTGAAATACTCGTTTAACAACCTTTAATTTATCATTCAATTTGAAATAAACACCAATATATCTTACTAATAATTTGGGGGGGTTGTAGGGTGACTAGGCGATTGGGGGAATATTTTCCGTTGAATTTTGAACGCCGGGTATGAGGGTATGGTATGAAATGTGTTTTTTGAAAAATAGATTTTCATGGTTTTCGGCCATCTTGGCGAGTGGGGTATTGTTTACGACTAAAATTTGGACGCTTAATCCAATGAGGTGGGTCCCGGGACGATTGGCGTCCACCGGAAGAGGTTATGGGTCAAAATGGGTATCCATGTACCCATTTTTATATGTGTTTTCAAGATTTCTGGTACATAGGCGTGTGGGGTATCATTTTCCACTAAATTTTGGACGCTGAATCCAATGAGGTGGGTCCCGGGACGATTGGCGTCCACCGGAAGAGGTTATGGGTCAAAATGGGTATCCATGTACCCATTTTGTATATGTATTTTCAAGATTTCTGGTACATCGGCGTGTGGGGTATCATTTTCCACTAAATATTGGACGCTGAATCCAATGAGGTGGGTCCCGGGACGAATGGAGGCCACCAGAAGAGGTTATGGGTCCAAAATGGGTACCAATCTACCCATTTCGAATGTTTTTTCGAGATTTCTGGTACCTAGGCGTGTGGGGTATCATTTTCCACTAAATTTTGGACGCTGAATCGATTGAAATGAGTCCCATACTCCTTGTCCGGGTATAACCACCCCTGTAAATGAATTGGCTGCGTTCTGTCATATTTTTCTTTATTTCTTTCAATTCTACAAGGGAAAGTAGTTGATAAGTTAGCTTACCTATTTAGCCTGTTGATTTATGTACCAGGATGCACTGCCCTTTGCTGTTCAAATCTTTAGTACTATAAAACTTTTTTCAAATTTTATTTAGTTAATATGTTTTGTTACATTGTGGACTCCGAATCGATTAAGATGAATTTCATACCGACCACCTAATACCAGAAGTGTGTACTTTTCTGTCAGAAGGAATATTTTGAAGGTGGTTATGTACTTTTTTGAAAAATTTTTCATAAATTTTCTTTAAATAGGTAGGTTTCTAATCTAAATGTTAGAAAATGGGTAAAAATAAATTTTTTTTAAAATGAATAATTAGTTATTATTAACAAAAAAGGTAATCTTTTGGTGAAAAGTAATTTTGATTAACGTTTTAAAATTATATTTCTCATTAACTGATTAATCCTAAGAACTCAGAGATAAAATGGGAAGTTTATGGAAATAAATTTTATTCGTTATTTATTGGACCATTACGAGCTTAAGTTCGCCTTAAAGCTTTATTTATAAAGTGATTTCGCCATGATCTACCCATTTTAAATGTGTGTTTTGGGGATTTCTAATACTTAGGAGTGTGGGGTATCATTTTCCACTAAATTTTGAATGCTGAATCGATTGGAATGGGTCCGTGACATGCCATACCCATTTTCTCCCCATTTTTTTTCCATGTTTGGTATTTTTGGTGATTTAGGCGTGTGAGGCATCAATTTCCAGTAAATTCCAAAATTTCAAATCCAGTGAATCCAAAGAAAAGTGTCTCAGAACAATTGGCGCCCTCTGGATGAGGTTATGGGTCAAAATGGGTGCCTATCTGCCCATTTTGAATCCGTGTTTTTGAGATTTCTGGTACCTAGGCGTGTGGGGTATCATTTTCCACTAAATTTTGGACCCTGAATCGATTGGAATGGGTCCGGAACACTTTTTTCCCCATTTTCCCCACGTTTAGTATTTTCGGCGATTATTTTCCACTTAGTTTAGGACGCTGTTCTGCTTGTCCGAGGATTTTCTGGAACTTCTAAAAATCCCAGTTCTTTTATGTACACAGTTTATGTACCCTTGTGCATCGCTTTGAGCGAAAATACGTCCGTTCCGATTCTCCACAGGCGGGTTTCTCTTTGTGAGGCAGAGTGGAGGGGAGAAGCGATCTAAATTTAGACGTCGCTCGCTTTTAGCCGGATTTTACTTTTGCGGTTTCTCATTCCGTTTCGTCACTGTAAATAAAAAACCCCACCAATGGTGAAGCGCCAAAATTAAATTCCCGTTAAAATAACCGAGATCTTTTTCCTATCTCAAGTCAGCAGGCTTCTCCCCCTAGCCGCGCGCATGCCTTTCGACAAACCGCTAAAATAAAAGTCGCTAAAAAGCCGAGCGGGGTGGCGCGAAAATAAGTTTCCCGTCAATACCACCGTTTGAGGGAGCGACCCTTCGAAAAGCGAAAGAGCGGGGGGAATCCCCGTAATCAACGTCCTCCTCACATCTGACGCCAAAATAAAAGCCGTCCAATTTCGATCGTTGATTTCAAAAAAATGGGTGACCATGGATTTTGGCTCAACATTTATTCAAAATAGCCCGTTTGGATTGTCCACAGAGTCGCAGAAAGTTCGATTAGTCAAATAGTACGTTAAGTCCAAAGTTTCATAGAATTTTGACATTTATATGCCAAATTTTGGTTTTAATATGGTCAAATGTTGGTTTCTGATAAATATGAAATGAGATTGTTTGGATGATAAGTCTCTTCTTGTGATAACTGGTTCAAAATCCAGGCTAAAGACGATGTTTAGGGTTGGGTTGATATGGGAACATCAGTATGATATTAGTATTATATCAGTTTGAATTGGTAGACAAAATGAAGAATAAATTAATTTGTATGGTTTTTTTGGATGGGATTTTTCATGTTGTGAATGTTGAAGCGAAATTTTTAGTATTTCGCTTCTTCCATTGCGTTGGGTCGTAGCTGGTTGAAAATAAGTGAAAATAAGATTCCGTCAAAACGCGGAGAGGCCCCCTTCAGTTTGTACTCCCTCCCCACCTCACCGCGCCGTCCCCTCGCCCCGCGCCGGCTCCGTCGGCTCTCGAAACCCTCGCCTTCCCGGAATGGCTGGTTTCACCGGGGAGTGGGGATGGCGAGGACGATTGCCCACGGCGCCGACTCCCCACGTTCCCCTCACGCCAGCCCCACTTCGAACGACCGAACCCCCCTTCAGTTCGGTTTGTCTCCTTGGTGCGAACGGTACGGTGGAGTGCGTTGAACTCTGTGATCGAGGTTCGTTCTGTTTTGGCTGTTGTGCTCCTTCTCCCGACGCTTTCAAGGACACCCCGCCCCGCTTCTTCCCCCCACTACCTCCGCTCTTGCATGGCGTCACGTGAGTATTTAAGGCCATTTTTGTTGTCTCCTATTTTTTTTTTGTCATTCATCTCCATAATAATTCCACCATTTCCAAATAAACCAACCACCATTTCTCGTCCAATAAACTTGATACCAGGAGTTTCAATCTCCCACTCGTACATGTAGGTTAAAGCCCTCCCGGCCCCGACCCACTGACCTAGTTGCAGCATTCCCCGCTCACACCCGGCATTTGGAGCCAATTTTAATCCTCAAAATTGTCCCCCACCTTCTTTTTCTTCCATTTGTTTATCCTATTTTCTCACGTTGATCCGCCGTCACACCACCCACCGCCGTCCCACTACCCGCCGGTGCTCTCACGTAACTCTTCCCCACGTCATCACTTTCTCGCCGTGTCCGAATCCCGCAAAAATGAGTGAAATACGTAGAAAACGTGAACTTGGGAAACTTATACGTTCACCAATTCCCCCAACAATAATGTTCCCTCTAAATGTAATTCTTAATAAATTCTGAAAAAAAATCGAAGTATTTATTAAAATTTCACTTTTTTTATTCGTTTCTACTTGATCAATGCTTTTATGTGATGATTGCGGTGTTCTTCGGAAAAAATCAGTGCCAGAGTGCCTATTAAATCAAAACAATTGACGACTGCTCATTTTTGTTGAACAATTTTTCTGCGATTTAAATGAGAAAGAATCCATATTAGGCCAATTTAGTTGTCATTCCACTGGTCGTGAGAAACTGTTTGTAGGTGTATTATATTTAAATGGTAAAAATTGAAGTCCGATTGCGTTCTTAAAATATCCTATTACATAATTACGAATAATGTCAGATGTTGTCTATAACTGATTCAATTATTTACGGAGGGAGTCATGCCCTCGCGAGTCCTTAAAGATTCACATGGAGGCGGAAAACCTAGGTCGAGGCGCGGAAAGAGTCATGCAATGACCGGAGCTCGACTATAAACTATAAAGGCGTCGAAAAAAAAGTGCCTCGGCTCTGGAAGGAGAAAAGAGTGGGGGAATAGTGCCGGCGGAGGACGAAGTGACCCTTGTAGACGAGGACGGAAGGTGGAAGGTCTATAAAGAAAAAGAGGAAGGTCGAAACGTGAGGGAGATCTGACGGAGATGGGAGGCCGGTGAGTGTCGGGGAAACGATGAGGGCCACCCGGGCGGAGCGTGGGGAGAAACGAGGGGCACCCATTTTCTGCTCGTAGCTTCGCTCCTCCCTTCAGGTCGCAAGGGGACGCCGAGGATTCTACCTGCTGACGCCCTAGCAACGGACCACAGCGGGGATAAGGAAGATGAATATAAATCGGCAGAAGGGCCTTTGATTTTTTGAACACTTCCAAAATAATTTTTAAAATCATCAACCTTACCTGAGGTTCAAATTTTGCTCTACAGACGACTAATATCGATATTTTTGACATTTTGCTCACCCTGGGGGTCGAAAGATGAAAGAATCACATCGAATTTTCATTGCATAAGCATGATTGTCATCACTGAACACATACTTATAACAAATTCAAATAAATTTGTGATAAGAAAAATATTATCGTAAATCAGCATTCAATCTCACTTGAATTTTGTCACTTCTTGACAATTTGCTGGCAATTAATGGCATTCGTCTCTATTTTCAGTCAATTATTATCATTCAGCAAGTTTACTTTCGCCTCTGACTAACTGTTTTCGAGGTATGAACGTTGCAAATTACATCACAATGGTTTATCTTATAGCTTGTATTCAAGCTGGATCTCTCACGTGTTGGATAAGCTTCATTCTCTACGGTCTTAGGTGTAATTGTAATTAAGCAATGGTTGGTTATATGGACGAGGTGCATGGAGACTCATTTGAATCGATTTAGCGGTCGAAATTTAGTGGAAAATGATACCCCACACGCCTAGGTACGAGAAATCTCGAAAACAAACATTCGAAATTGGTAGATAGGTACCCATTTTGACCCATAACCTCTTTTGGTGGGTGCCAATCGTTCCAAAACCCGTCTAATTGGATTCAGCGGCCGAAATTTAGTGGAAAATGACACCCAACACGCCTAGACTCCAAAAAATCTCAAAAATTCGTTTTTCAAAAAACACATTTCGACCCCTACCCCACTCAAATTTGGGTCGATCGGGCTGAAAATTTTCGAGGACCAACTAGAACCGGGATCGAAGCCTCTAATTGATGTAATCGATCTAAAAATGAGTTAGTTTTGTGCAATTAAAATTCCACATTCCACTTTTTGTGGGATTTTTATGGGTTTTTTCCCAATTCAGAGTAGTCTGCGGAATCTGAACAATATGAAACATGACAATTAACGTTCAGTAATTGTTCAAATATTGGTATAATTATCGTTATTATAATATTGAACCGATCTATTAGTATTGAACTACAAAATTTTCATCCAGAAGAGACCATTTATTTTCACAATGCCTTTCAAGGATTTCCAAAATGCCCATTCGCCGTTCTGGCTCCAAAAAATCCAAAAATTCCCGTATCCAATTTAATTGAAAGTCGTCTTTGTATTTTGAATATGATAAGTGTAGTTTTAAGAAGCCCGATTGCGTTGGTTATTATTTTGTACTAAATTTTTGGGGTGGTGTCTAGTAAACAGCCTTTTTTGACCGATTGCCGCTCGATTCAAATTGGGTACGGTTCAGAAATGAAACAAATTCGTTTATTTTTCAATTTTTTTTTCTATTTTGATGACCATAAATAGACTGTTATTAACATAATAACGAGAAATGCTTGGAATAATAAACCATATTGGAATTATTTGCAGAATTATAAGCACAGTGCCAAAAGGAACTTGTGGTTGTCATCAGTCAAAATGTGATTATCAAAAATTGAATTTTCGGCAATCATGGCGAGTGGGGTATCATTTTTTACTAAATTTTGAATGCTGAATTCAATGAGATGGGTCTTGAAACGATTGGCACCCACCGGAAGAGGTTATGGGTCAAAATGGGTACTTATCTACCCATTTCAAAAGTGGGTTTTCGAGATTTTTGGTGCCTAGGCGTGTGGGGTATCATTTTCCAATAAATTTTGGACGCTGAATCCAATGAAACGGGTCTTGGGACGATTGGTGCCCTCTGGATGAGGTTATGGACGCTAAATCGATTTAAATGAGTCTCCATGCGCCTGGTCCGAAGAATAACCAACCCTTGTGAATGAATTTACAGAAAACTCTCTTTTTACAATATAATCCGAACGAGGTTTTCCGAAATAAGGCTTTTTTTCGACAGGGAGGATCTCGCGGTCCCCTTTGTAGCTTCGCAAGCCCCTCCCATGTTTCCATGGCGACCAACGCCCGCGGAAGGGAGGTTTCCTTTTTCTGATAAATTGCCTTAGGAGACCCACCACTCTTCGCTTTTTCGTTCCCACCAAAAAAAAAAAAAAGTGTTGAGAGGCGTGAAAACGTGGGGGAAGGGGGTCTTCCTCCCATCGTCTCTTTTGCGATCGTTCATATTTTTAGTGCATGTTCAAATTTCTTCTTTACTAACCATTTTGGTAGATAATTTTCTTAAAATCTGAAATTCGGGCAGGGACTCATTTCCGGCTCTAGTTGGTCCTAGAAACTTTTCAGCCCCAAATTAGTGGAAAGTAGGGGTCAAAATGTGTCTTTCGAAAAATGGATTTTCGAGATTTTCGGCGATCTAATCGTTTGGGGTATCATTTTCTACTAAATTTTGGACGCTGAATCCAATGAAACGAGTTCCAGAACGATTGGCACCCACCACAAAAAGTTATGGCTCAAAATGTGTGCCTATCTACCCATTTCGAACGTGTATTTTCAAGATTTCTGACAATTTCTGACACTAGGGAGTATTCCACAAGAAATTCAACTGGCAGACTACCCCTGTAATCCTAATACTCTAACTTCGAACGACACACCAATACCAAAACCAGACGGTAGAGCAAAAGTCAAAATTTCTCTCGTCAAACACAAAAACCTTAAGGAGATTGTCTCGTCCTATTAACTTGATATTGTTGGGGAAAATATTAATGTATTCATCCCGTGTTAATTTAAGGGACAAATATTATTTCTGAAAAAAAAAAAATTAAAAATGATTATAATTGTTCCAGTGGGGGCTTGGAAAACTGCAGCCGAAAGTGGATGAATTAGCTAGCACTGGCTACTCAACTCCCTGTCGCCACTAAATTATCTTATTAATACTGATGTAGGTTGCAATATATATGGTGCAGTAAAAAAATTGGCAAATTTAAATTAAAAGAAAAAAAACGCTGTGAATTCTTACACAGGGGTTGGTTGTTCCAGGCGCATGGAGACTCATCTCTTCAACATGGGGAAAATGGGGGAAACAGTGGGTGTGGCGGGTCGCGGACCCATTTCAATCGATTCAGGGTCCAAAATTTAGTGGAAAATGATACCCCACACGCCTAGGTACCAAAAATCTCAAAAATCCACATTCGAAATGGGTTGATAGGTACCCATTTTGACCCATAACCTCATCCAGAGGGCACCAATCGTTACGGGACCCATTTCGTTGGATTCAGCGTCCAAAATTTAGTGGAAAATGATACCCCACACGCCTAGGTACCAAAAATCTCAAAAATCCACATTCGAAATGGGTTGATAGGTACCCATTTTGACCCATAACCTCATCCAGAGGGCACCAATCGTTACGGGACCCATTTCATTGGATTCAGCGTCCAAAATTTAGTGGAAAATGATACCCCACACGCCTAGGTACCAAAAATCTCAAAAATCCACATTCGAAATGGGTTGTTAGGTACCCATTTTGACCCATAACCTCATCCAGAGGGCACCAATCGTTACGGGACCCATTTCATTGGATTCAGCGTCCAAAATTTAGTGGAAAATGATACCCCACACGCCTAGGTACCAAAAATCTCAAAAATCCACATTCGAAATGGGTTGTTAGGTACCCATTTTGACCCATAACCTCATCCAGAGGGCACCAATCGTTACGGGACCCATTTCGTTGGATTCAGCGTCCAAAATTTAGTGGAAAATGACACCCAACACGCCTAGGTACCAGAAATCTCAAAAATCCATTTTTCAAAAAACACATTTTGACCCCTACCCCGCCCAAATTTGGTCCGATCGAGTTGAAAAGTTTTGACGACCAACTAGAGCCAGAAATGGATCCCTGGCCAAAATTTCAGATTTTTAGAAAATTTTCTACTACCAAAGTCGGCGTGTCCGGCGGACGGACATTTGCCTATTTGATCAAGACATTTTGAAAAAACACCACCAAAAGTATTGCAGACACTTGTCACAAGAACAGGACGCACCTGAACATCAAGGAGAGTGATTGATAATCCTATCCATCAGCTTCATAGCTGGTGGAAATGCTTATGTTGCATGTGCATGCAGAATGCATTCTCCTTCACATAATTTGCTGGCATCTTGCTGGCATATTACTGTACCTGCTCTACACTTGCGATCTGCCAGAAACTGAAGAGAACACCACTGCTACGTTTGCAGATGACACAGCCATCCTGGCCTTTGGAGAAACGAACAATGAGACTGTTGGTAAGCTCAATAGGTCCCTTAACCTTCTTCACAAATGGACAAGTAAATGGAGAATTAGACTGAATGAGGCAAAGTCAGTACATGTTGATTTCACGAATAAAAGGATCAACTACCTACCGACATACCTCAATAATAAGGCAATCCCACACGCCAACGAAGCAAAATATCTTGGAATGACGCTGGACGCCAAACTAAGATGGAAGTCCCACGTCAAAAATAAAAAAGCTGAGCTTGTGATTAAGTTTCGAAAAATGTACTGGCTTATGGGGAGGCAGTCCAAAATGTCAATCCATAACAAGCTCATTCTGTACAAACAAGTCCTCAGACCCGTCTGGACTTATGGTGCTCAACTGTGGGGATGCACCGCCCAAAGCAATCGCAACATTATTCAAAGGTTTCAGAATAATGTCTTGCGCTGCTGCGTTGACGCATACAGATATTTCCGGAATGACAGATTGCATTACGAGCTACAGATCGAATCTGTCGATGAAGTAATACGAAATCAAGCCATCAATCACCTTATGAGGCTCCAAAGTCATGTAAACGAAGATGTTGTCCGCCTTCTTGACACCAATGACCTACTCAGAAGACTGAAAAGAACAAAACCGCATGAACTGGTTCAGTTAGTGTGAGTGCCCCAAGCAATTCAACAGACTTGTTAAGAATAAAGTTAAGTATCTTATTCTGAAAGCAGTTGTTAGTATTAGTCTATTACAGAAATGTTGCTTATAAGTTATCTACTTGGTGCAATAAAACATGTCAAAAAAAAAAAAAAAAAATCTTGCTGGCCGTCCCGTCAGCAGCTGAAATCGTGTGTGAATCTCACTGGATGTTGTACATTTGTGTCGTTGATCATTAAGAACTCCCAACTTGAGCAATGTTCAAGCTTTAGAGTGACGCACGTGTTTATCTTATCTTGGAGCCTTCTTCTACTGATCTGAAACCTCTTCTCGTTTTATCATTCTTGTCTGCAGAGCAAAGTGGTGATTGAGGCAGTAACGACAAACAGTGTTCCCTTTATTGTCGTACTACTTTTGGCGAGCGTACCACTCCACAAGTGCTGCAGTCGTTGCTCTTTACTGATTGTTCTTGATGTAGTGCGTATTTTTATTGATTGGCAACGCTCAGCACCTGAGGCATCCACAATATTTATCTGACGTCATGGTTAAACCACTCTTTGACTCTCAAAAGTACTTTCAAGTGATGGGTCTCCCCAAACTCGTGCAATGCCGCGAGCGTATTGGGGAGTTTCCCCTTTGCAAGTCTTCTCGTAATTCTTTTTTCATTTTCCACTCAGTTTATCTCTTTCCCGATACCTTTTCTCTAAGCTCAGGCTTTATCGCAATCTTCATACTCTTCCAGCATGGCTGCCGTTATCGAGTTCAACTTTCGTGTTTCCTCTACCGACGTCTTCCCTCTGTCGGGTTTTCTCGTTTCTCGAAAATTCGGGTTCTTCCGTGACTTTGGCTCAATTTCGGGTCATTTGGTCCTTCATCCTCGCCATGGTATCTCTTGGCGGGTCCCGGGACGATTGGTGCCCACCGGAAGAGGTTATGGGTCAAAATGGGTTATCCATCTACCAATTTGAATGTGCGTTTTTGAGATTTCTGGTACCTAGGCTTGTGGGGTGTCATTTTCCACTAAATTTTGGACGCTGAATCCAATGAGACGAGTCCCGGGACGATTGATGCCCACCGGATGAGGTTATGGGTCAAAATGGGTACCGAGCAACCCATTTCAAAAGTGGGTTTTCGAGATTTTTTGTGCCTAGGCTTGTGGGGTATCATTTTCCACAATTTTGGACGCTGAATCCAATAAAATCGGTCCCGGAACGTTTGGCACCCACCGGAAGAGGTTATGGGTCAAAATGGGTATCTACCTACCCATTTCGAATGTGTTTTCCAAATTTCTGGCACCTAGGCTTGTGGGGTATCATTTTCCACAATTTTGGACGCTGAATCCAATAAAATCGGTCCCGGAACGTTTGGCACCCACCGGAAGAGGTTATGGGTCAAAATGGGTATCTACCTACCCATTTCGAATGTTTTCCAAATTTCTGGCACCTAGGCTTGTGGGGTATCATTTTCCACAATTTTGGACGCTGAATCCAATGGAATGAATCCCAGAACGATTAGCACACACCGGAAGAGGTTAAAGGCGCTGAATCGATTCAAATTAGTCACCATGCGCCTGTTCCGAGGAATTACTAATCCCTGCAGCGTTTTTTTCATTAGTAACGTCTAAACAAACGAGTAACCCCTTCCAAATGGTTTATAATTTCAGCGTTATTATTACTAATTAGGCGTAACAATGACGTAGGACAATCGATATGCATCAAAGTGACGTACAAGGAGTGCACTGCTACACGCCTTTACGCACTATTTTTTATAAATAAGTGTCTTTACGTAATAACATGCACAGCTCGTGTAATATGTTGCGGTTACATAGAAATGACTCTCTGTTATTAGGCAAAATGAGGTAAAAGCACATGAAATGAATCGGAGTGTCAGGAATCGAATGGTGATGTGTATTTATTTTAGTCAATGCACCGTCCGATGGCGGTAATTGCTTTTTAAAAGCCGAATTTTCGCTAATTTCCAGTTAATTTAAAAATATATATGTGTATTACGTATTATTTTCACGATTTTACAAAGGTAACCTAAGGAATTGAAGTATTTTCTGCCCTCTTGGGAAAAATTAATTTCAGTCTGGCCTCTTATCTAGGCGGCAGTGGACACCCGGCGGAGGAGGTCACCCGGCGGAGATGTTATTCGAAACCCGAGAGATTCTCGTGACGTCGAACGTTGTTATCGTTTCTCTCGGTTCCCCTCTCGTGATAAACAGTAAACAGCCCAGTCTACCTGGCAAAGCGCAGTGCTGCCAACCGTAGAGGCGAACGGAGACCTCAGAAATTGTTAACGACAGTAAAATGAGTTAGAACGAAGAGCTTCTACTTGTTCTAAATATAATTCTGGACAAAATTCGAAGAACTGAAACCTATCAATTTGCTGCTTTATCCTTCTTCATGGGAATAATATACCAATGTATTCCTATCGACCAAAAAACGTTCACATTTACCTATCAATATGAGATGATTCAACTTTGAAAACGTCCTATTTCCTTCAAGGGAGAAGAATAAGCCTTAAAAATGTTACGAAATTTTGAAAGATAGGTAGAACTCATTTTCACCCCTACAACACCAGAGGCAGCATAATGGAAGATTGAATAATTAAAAGAAATTATTTGACCAGCTGTAATTGTAAAATTCAACATAATTTTCAACTATTATATTCAGATATTCGTTGTGAAATATAGGACCTTCTCTTTCACCACTCTTAGCAAGCCAAATAGTTTATTTATTTATTTACAGATTTAACGAAATGCGTTTCAACGACATTTTAAGATACAATTTAATAATTCTATTTCAGATATAGATATAAAAACGCAAATTCTTTCACAGGGGTTGGTCATTCCTCGGACCAGGCGCATGGATCGCGGCTTATGTTTTATAAAAAACGTTAATCTCTCCGATTTGGCCCAAAAATTTTTTCTCAACGTTTTAAAGTGTCTCAAATTCAAGAAATTCAAATGTCCGTCCACCGTACGCCGACTTTGGTAGTTGACAATTTTCTAAAAATCTGAAATTTTGGTCAGGGGTCCGTTTCCGGTTTTAGTTGGTCCTTGACATTTTTCAGTCCGATCGGATCAAATTTGGGTGGGGTAGGGGTCAAAATGTGTTTTTTGAAAAATGGATTTTTGAGATATCTGGTACCTAGGCTTGTGGGGTATCATTTTCCAGTAAATTTTGGACTCTGAATCCAATGAAATGGGCCCCAAAACGGTTGGCACCCACCGGAAGAAGTTATGGGTCAAAATGGGTATCCAACTCCCCATTTTGAGTGTGTTTTCTGGTACCTAGGCGTGTGGGGTATCATTTTCCACTAAATTTTGGACCCTGAATAGATTGGAATGAGTCTGGTATCCGCCACTTCCACTGTTTCCCCCATTTTCCCCATTTGAAGAAATGATTCTCCAAGCGCCTGGTCCTCGGAATAACCAACCCGTTTTCGTTCTATAAATCGGTTTTCATCAATTTTTCGTCACCTGCCGAGAACCCCGTTGAAAACCACCCCCTCTCTTATTATGCAACCAACGGTAACGCCACAAGGGAAGTTTTCGCATCATTTTTCCCCCCTCCCCTCATGGGAGAGGCAAAGTTGAGTGACCAACCGTGCGTGACTCGTTTTCAACCGCCTCGAGCTACAATCACGTGCGCAACGCTTCAAAAAACACCCATTTCCATCGCATTTTACATCAGAAGAAGCGCATTATTCGTCGTATTTCATGCGCCTGTTGAATAACAGAGGCGTTGAGAAGGATGTGTTGATAGTATTGAGGAGTTTCAACGATATTTTGATAAAATTTCTTAACGTTAACTCGTAACTATGCATTTTACTTGGCAACAATCAGGTATACTAAATAATCTTAAAAATGAATTTCGTACGAGGTTATATTTATGACGAATTACGAGTGTAATAGCCTCGTATAATCAATTTTTGAATTATTTTCATTTTTTCACCAGAACGTATTGCGCATAAATGGCTCTCTATTCGATTTAGGTCCAAATTTTGGGCTAATTTTTCCCAAAAAAAAATTTCATGGTGTGTGAAGCCGAGGTTTCAGGCCCGATCTAACGCGCTAAAAGACCCACCGTACCGTGAGGCGGCTCGAGTGACGAAGAGGCGGCGAAATGAGACTCCAGGACGCTCCCTCCGCTTTAATCCCTTCCCCTAATCCCCTCTCCGGTAATCCCCCCGCTACCGTTGGGGGACCGTTTGTTGGAGGGCGGCGATGGAAAGGGGTCGGAGGGAGAGGCGTGGGTATTGCATTCCATCCCCACTCTCGACGAACATCCCCCACTCCACTTGGTCTTTTATCCCAAATGAACCTTCCCCCCACCGCACGCTGCTCCTCATCCACCCTCCCCAACCAGCTGATCCACATCGTGCACACATCCCCACGCGTAGGTTACGCCGTAAAAGTCGATTTATATGGATTCTTTTGGTTGGTTACTACTTAAAATTTTGGTCCCGATCGGGTCAAAATGTGTTTTTTGAAAAATGGATCTTCGTGATTTTTGGCGATCCAGGCGAGTGGGGTATCATTTTCCACTAAATTTTGGACGCTAAATCCAATAAAATTGGTCTCAGAACGATTGGCACCCGATGTAAGAAGTTATGGGTCAAAATGGGTACCTATTACCCATTTTGAATGTGTGGTTTTGAGATTTCTGGCACCTAGGCATGTGGGGTATCATTTTCCTCTAAATTTTGGACGCTGAATCCAATGAAACTGGTCCCGGAACGATTGGAGCTCACCGGAAGAGGTTATGGACGCTGAATCGCATGAAATTAGTCGCCTGATCCAAGGTATAACCAATCCCTCTGATGAAATTTGCAGCGTTTTGGTGTGTAACCGTGATATTATAAGTCATTATAGGATATTAGATGGCAAAACAGATTACAAATATAACTTGACATGGCAACAAGATTTGGCTGGTGAGAAGCTTTCAGCAGATTGCATATCAAAACGTAGCTTTTTTTCTCTCTAATGACAATTTTTTTTTTTAACTCCGATTATCCGAATATTTGATTATCTGAATGGGTCCCGGTCCCCATTAATTGCGATAATTGGAGTTCTACTGTGTTTGAATTCTCAACGAAGGACTTTTCAGCATCAGAGGCAGTAAGGGAGTACGAAAACGCATCCAAAACAGCTCCATTTAGGGTGGTGAGTAAAATTTACACATCCATTGCCTACTGAAGAACACTTCCATTCTAAGGTTAATGACATAGCCTACGAGATACAATTTTTGTACAAAGAAAACGATCAATTTGGTCAAACGTCGACTTAGGCCATGTTAGAAATTGAAAATGGGATTGATATTTATAGTAATTTTGGCTCTGCATCGCCCTTTCACCCCCTTCGTTCGGTGAAATACGATCACCGCTTCATAGAGACATCCACCACAGTCTACTGTGAAAAACATTGCAGAAATGATCGCGATATATTGAGGCGGGTGCAGGAAAATAAACGAAAAGTGACGTGAGGACCCTTTTGAATGGGTTTTCTGGTGGAGATATCGCCCATTCCAGGGTGCATTTCCTGGACGAGACGGACATTCGAGGGTATTACGACCCCTATTCGACCCACAGGGTTCAGAAAGAATCCGTTATTGAATTCCTCTAAAGCGAGAGGGTATTGAAATAAGGAATTCGTAATTTTGCATATTGGGGCTCCTCGTGCGTCTCAAATCGTACAGATTTGTCAATCTGGAAAGCTGTAAAGTTCTTACAGTCCATTTTTTCCCGTTTTCTGATGAAGACTGCCACTAAAAATGTAAATTCATATGAAATTTCTGACTCACTGCTGACATATTATCTTAATTTGTTACAGGTAAGTCACCTACCGGTTTCTACGTAGATACGTAAGTCTATACGCCTGGATTGTCTAATCTTTTGATTGATTGATGTTCTTTATTTAGCCACCAGGGAAAGGTTAGGGCCTTGGGGGTAGGTTATTCCTTGGACCAGGCGCATGGAGACTCATTTCAATCGATTCAGCGTCCAAAATTTAGTGGAAAATGATACCCCACTCGCCTAGGTAACAGAAATCTCGAAAACACACACTCAAAATGGGTAATAGGTACCCATTTTGACCCATAACATCTTCCGTTGGGTGCCAATCGTTCTGAGACCCATTTCATTGGATTCAGGGTCCAAAATTTAGTGGAAAATGATACCCCACACGCCTAGAAAAAAATCTCGAAAATCCATCTTTCGAAATACACATTTTGACTCCTACCCCGCCCAAATTTGGTCCGATCGGGCTGAAAAGTTTCGACGAGCAACTAGAACCAAAAACGGGTTCGTGACCAAAATTTCATATTTTCAGAAAATGTTCTACTACTTGATAGACGGACGGACATTTGATTATTGGTTGGTTATTTCTTGAATAATCTGCCGTCCGCGCCGATTTAAGTAGTAGAAAATTTTCTGAAAATATGAAATTTTGGTCAGGGACCCGTTTTCGGTTCTAGTTGCTCGTCAAAACTTTTCAGCCCAGTCGGACCACATTTGGGCGGGGTAGGAGTCAAAATGTGTATGTCGAAAGATGGATTTTCGAGATTTTTTTCTAGGCGTGTGGGGTATCATTTTCCACTAAATTTTGGACCCTGAATCCAATGGAGTGGGTCCCAGAAATATTAGCACCCACCGGAAGAAGTTATGCGCCAAAATGGGTACCTATCTACCCATTTTGAGTATGTGTTTTCGAGATTTCTGGTACCTAGGCGTGTGGGGTATCATTTTCCACTAAATTTTGGATCCTGAATCGATTGGAATGGGTCCGCGACCCACCACCGTTTCCCCCATTTTCCCCATGTTGAAGAAATGAGTTCCCATGCGCCTGGTCCAAGGAATAACCAACTCGAAAAAATAAAAATAATAAAAATAAAAAATAAAAATAATAAAAATAAAAATAAAAAATAAAAATAATAAAAATAAAAATAAAAAATAAAAATGAATAACCAAAAAAATAAAAATAAAAAAAACTCGTTTGTAAGAATTTTCGGTACTTGAGTATTAAACGGAGGCCACCTAACCTACAGAAATATTTCGTACGGGATACCATAAATAACTACATAATTGGAAAGAACACACTTTAATAGATTAACAGGTGAAGTTTAGAATTAATCCGACGCCTGGTTCTGACGTTGTGCAACCCAGAACGCAGCAATGTCGGTCAGGATTTAACTCATATAACTCATATAACTGTTCCAGTCGATGACTGTTTTACCGGCCATGCCTAACTGTTTCTGACAGAATTTTAGTGAGGTTAGTTCCTCGGCCCAAAAGTAAATAAAACGAACAATAGTCGTGAACGCTAATCTGCTATGTCCGAACCAAGTATCAACCCTAATAGACACCTTTTTACGACACGAATGTACATTGCACTGCCAGAATGGATATTCCTTACCGAAATACAACTTCATTTCGTGGTCGTTAACACACAATTTCACTAAAGGCAAAAGATGCCATTCTTGAAAGAAACTTACACTATCCTTTTCATTTCGAGGTAAATCCTCGAATGTACGGTAAATGCCGCGGCGCGTTTCGTAATAGTGGCCTCCGTTTAATACTCAAGTACCGAATTTTCAGCGTTTTTGGATGGTAGACAATAATTTTGGTCTTAAATCCGTCCCCCCCCCTCCCCCTCTTTGTTCGTATGAGGGAGTTTTACTCGGGGAATCGAGAAAACTGCCTCACCGCATCTTCACCCCCGTATAAAACCACCCTCACAACCCACCGACCACAACAGGAAGGTATAACTCGGAGAATAGTCGGCGTTTCGCCTTCTATTGGGCAGTCATTCCGGAAAACCATTCTCGCCCTTGGTTAGAAAATGGCTTCTCCCTTCAACATTGCTCCCTCGAGGAACCCTGGAAGAAAACGCATTCAAAACTTCCGCACTCGAGCAAAGAAAACCAACCAGACAAGCAATAGGAAAAAAAAAAATCTTGTTGTTTCTACACTCTGAAATAGTCAACCACGTGGTTGGTTAGCATCTCCACTTCATTGAGAGTTACACATTGGCAATTCAAACTCTCCATGTTCCCCCATTTCGAATTTATTTTCAAGATTTTCGTCAATGAGGGCGTGTGGGGTATTGTTTTTGACTAAATTTTGGACGCTGAGTCCAATAAGCCGGGTCTTGGGACGATTGGTGCCCTCTGGATGAGGCTATGGGTCAGAATGGGTGCCTATCTACCCATTTCGAATGTGGGTTTTCGAGATTTTTGGTACCTAGGCGTGTGGGGTATCATTTTCTCTAAATTTGGACGCTGAATCGATTGAAATGAGTCTCCATGCTGCTGTTCCGATGTATAATAATTTTATTTAATTTTTTTATAATTTAATTTAATAATAATTCCGATAATAATCACTCTCTGTAAATAAATTTGAAGCTTTTTTTTTTTTAAATTCTTTGAATAGTTAACTCATGGTTTTTCTCAGCACATTCTTGCATGAGGCCACCAGTTCGACCTTTGGCAAACTTAAAACATGCTAATTGATAAGAGCATGTGCTTTTTGTCGCATAATTTTTGCCACATTTGAAAATTACTCGCATCCATTCAGATCGAGACGCCAAACCTCTCAGGGAATACGCGCTCCGAACAATCACGTGTCATCCCCCGAATGTTTACCGAGGAACGGGTCTGCGGGCAAACGAACGGCGTGTTTCTCGAACGGGGGATTCCGCTTCGGAGCACCATCCCCCCCTTGTGGGTAGAAGGTGGGTGGTGAAGCGGGGCTACGCACGGGACCGGCACCCCGCCCCCCCTAGGACGTCACCCCCAGGAGGATCGTCCGGCCCGCCGTTCCGTTCAATTCCACTAATTCCGTGTCCTCGTGTTCACCCTAGATGTGGAATCTCCATAGTTATCATTCAAGAGATTTCGTGTCACCGGGTTCCGTTGTCCTCTACGGCGGCGAGGGGGACACATCGCCGTTATCTCCAATGTTACTGTGCTAATCGAATTATTTTCCATGTAATTTCAATCGAATGAGCCGCATAACAGGGTTTAAGCGGACTTGCTTTTAAAAACGCAGCAAATTCATTCACAGGGGTTGTTTATTCCTCAACCCAGGCGCATGAGGACTCATCTCAATCAATTCAGCGTCCAAAATTTAGTCGAAAATGATACCCCACACGCCTAGGTTGCAAAAATCTCGAAAATCCATTTTTCAAAATACACTTTTTAACCCCAATTCCCTCCGAATTTCGTCAAATTTCGATCGGGTTGACAAGTTGAAAAGGACCATCTAGAGCCCGAAACGGGTCCCTGACCAATATGTTAGATTTTTAGAATATTTTCTACTTCCAAAGTCGTTGTGGACGGCGGACGGACATTTGCTAATTTTGATCTAGACACCTTGAAACGCCCAGAAAAAGATTTTGGTTTGAATCGGCGAGATTGACTTTTTGCACGAAAACATAGTTTGATTATTAAAGGAATTATTTTTGTGAAAGCAAGTGTGCAAAAAATCAAATAACCGTGATTTGGAATGCTAATGAGCCTCATGGAATTTTTCCTGTTCATTTAAACCCATATTGCCCAAATTTCGATCGGGTTGAAAAGTTTCGAGGACCAACTAGAGTCAGAAAAGGGTCCCTGACCCGAATTTCAGATTTTTAGAAAATTTTCTACTACCAAAATCGGCGTGGACGGCAACATGGAGACTCCAATCGATTCAGCGTCCAAATTTCAGTGGAAGATGATACCCCACAAGCCTTGATCGTAAAAAATCCATTTTTCAAAAAACCAAAAAAAAAAAAAAAATAATAAAATTATGGAATATTTAACTAATACAGTGTGTGTTGCTTGTCTGAATGACATGACCCCAGTGATTGGTTTCGTACGATTTTAAATTGAATCTGTTTAATTCTGTTGACTTGATGCTTCTGATGCGATTTCCCCGTTGCCGTCACTCCCTGGTTCAACCCTCGAGAGAGAAAGTTACCGTGAAAAATAGGGGTGAAAGCATGCAAACGACATTTCCACAGTCCAAATTGCCACCCCAATCCTCACAACCCCAAAGGAAAAAGGGCGCGTCATAAAAATATACTCGTTGCGACGTGTGAGGCCTCTGTGATGTCAAGGGGGGGGGGGGGGGTAGACGAAATAACCTCGTAAAGATGACTCGAAGGTGGTGAGTTTTCGTTGCTTTCTTCGAGTCGACTTTGCTGGCTTTGGATGATAAGATAATCCTGACGCATGTAACGGGATTAGGAACGCAATATGCCGCTGTAATTGGGATTATTCACCCTACGCTACAGTTTCGTCCCCCCCCCTCCTTTCCTCTTGCAGGGTGTATGAATTCACATCGCTAAGTTAAGAATGAGAAGGATTTGACAAAATTTGAGTTTGTACGGAAACTGGCAGCAATATTGCCTTCCTCGGAGCAGTGCACGAGTCCTCCTCAAATGAGCACGTTCTTATGAGAAATTCAAACATCAACTTTTTAGTCGTAGGCAAATTTCTAAAAATCTGATATTTTTGTTGTGGACATCATTTCGGTTCTAGGTCAATTTTTAAATCGTCGATCAAACGCTGCAAAATCTTTCACTGGGATTAATTATTCCTCGGACCAGGCACATATACCGTATTTTTCGGACCATAAGACGCACCTGACCATAAGACGCACCTGGTTTTTAGAGGAGAAATATAAGAAAAAAAATATTCTGAACCAAACAGTGTAATAAAATATTTAATAAAGTATAAAAGTAAAGAAATTTCGTCCATGTTCCCAATCTGGCCAATTTCAAAGCTCTTTTTCTTTCTGGCTTTGATAACCTGCCTAATAGGCCTGCTTCTAATATTCCCGTGGACAAAATGAGAACTAGGTCTAATCCCCTCTTCACCCCTTCAGACCATAAGACGCAGGCTTCTTCTATTCGGACCATAAGACGCAGGCACTTTTCCTCCTACTTTTTGGTGAAGAAAAAGTGCGTCTTATGGTCCGAAAAATACGGTAGTCTCATTTCAATCGATTCAGCGTCCAAAATTTAGTGGAAAATGATACCCCACACGCCTTGGTACCAGAAATCTCGAAAACACATTTGAAATGGGTTGGTAGGAACCCATTTTGACCCATGACCTCATCCAGAGGGCACCAATCGTCCCGGGACCCATCTCATTGGATTCAGCATCCGAAATTTAGTCGAAAATGATACCCCACACGCCTAGGTGCCATAAATAGAAAACACACATTTCAGTAGGGTTAGGGGTCAAAATGTGTATTTCGAAAAATTGATTTTTGAGATTTTCGACGCTATAGGCGTGTGGGGTGTCATTTTCCACTATATCATGTACGCTGAATCCAATGAGATGGGTCCCAGGACGATTGGTGCCAATCGGATAAGGTTATGGGGCAAAATGGGTATCATTCTACCCATTTCGAATGGTTATTTTCGAGATTTCTGGTACCTGTGGCACATGGGACCATTCGCCAGGTACAATTTGGAACTCAGCCTGAAGTAATGTGCTGGATTATGGTGAGGTATTTGCCCTCTAAGTACAATGTTAGAGCCAAGGATGCTACTGCTGGCGGGAGTGATACCACATCTGCTGAAGAGGATATACGAGCAACAGGAAGAGAGGTCTTGGCCCTATGAAGCCCAACAGGAACGGGAAAATACTCTTGGTCTGTGACTGGAAACAAATGGGAGATGGATAGCTCTGGATAGCTGGCTGTCAACCATCGTGTGACACAATGGCCACAGGCTGTCCTACCAGTACCTCTACAGGAGGCTTATTGTATGCTCCCTAATCCTGCGCTAACAAGGACAGCGCCTTCCACACCTTTCAAATTGGGAGGCAGAACGTGAACAAGTTGCTAGGGTGCTGGAAATGGCCCTCCTACCCTAGAAGGATGCTCTAGAGCATGTCAAAGTGGAATACCGTGGTTGGGTAAATCCAAAATACCCTGAATGGCAACGGCAACGGTGACTGCATGCTCATGGGACCATCTACCAGGCACAATTTGGAACTCAGCCTGACAATAATGTAATTTGCTAAACAATGGTGAGGTTTTTGCCCTTCAAGTACAATGTTAGAGCCAACGATGCTTCTGCTGGAGGGAATGGTACCACATCTGCTGAAGAGGATATACGAGCAACAGGAAGAGAGGTCTTGGCCCTATGAAGCCCAACAGGAACGGGAAAATACTCTTGGTCTGTGACTGGAAACAAATGGGAGATGGATACCTCTGGATAGCTGGCTGTCAACCATCGTGTGACACAATGGCCACAGGCTGTCCTACCAGTACCTCCACATGATGCTCATTGTATACTCCCTAATCCTGCGTTAACAAGGACCTTCCACACCTTTCAAATTGGGAGGCAGAGCTTGAATAGGTTGCTAGGATGCTGGAAATGACCCTCCTAGGCGTGTGGGGTATCATTTTCGACTAAATTTGGGTCGCTGAATCGATTTAAATGAGTCTCCATGCTGCTGGTCCAATGACCAACTCCTATGAACTAATTTGCAGCGTTTTTCAATTAAATCGCTTTTGGGTAGTTTGGTGGGGTAAAATTCCCAATGTCAAAATGGTACGTTCAGTTCCCAAAATAATACGGCATCTGTCCAATGTACTTTTGGTGTCCTTGAAACGGTTCGCATTCGTACGTCCAAGGGAAAGTGGTTCGAAGGTGACAATCAAGGAAATTCAGTTGAACTGATAACCCTGTGAACCTCTCAGCTCCGATGTTGGAAGCGGATGAAAATGAAATAACCGGTTTTTTAAAAAACATTTTTCAACTCTCAAAACTGGTTTTTGTTGTTCCAAGGAAGGGCATCTACACTCGTATGCGAGGACTGCCTGTGCCTCCGCCCACTTCTTATCACCCTTTTCTGTTCTCTTGATAGTAATGAGCAATCTGTCAAAAATCATGCAATAATAATTGAACATCTCAGTAATTAATTAATTTTATTGGAATGATTACACTGGGTGCTGGAGGTCTTTGAAGGTGTTGGGAGTATTCATATCTCGTATGCAGTATCTTAGAGGATCTTCCGGATTTTTCTGTTGTAGTATTCATATACTAGAAGAATTTATATTATTCAGTCGAATTCCCTTCTTCTCGAGAACGAGACAATCATAATCTGATAACAGTGGTTACAATAACCACTGAACTATCATCTTTCGTATGATTCAGAATTTATTAACAAAACTCGTTTTGGCCCATAAACTCATCCAGAGGGCGCTAATCGTTCCGGGATACGTCTCATTGGATTCAGCGTCCAAAATAGTGAAAAAAGATACCCCACACGCCTAGGTACCAGAAATCTCGAAAACACGTGTACAAAGTGGGTAGATAGATACCCATTTTGACCCATAAACTCATCCAGAGGGCACCAATCCTTCCAGGACCCGTCTCATTGGATTCAGCGTCCAAAATAGTGAATAATGATACCCCACACGCCTAGGTACCAGAAATCTCGAAAACACGTGTACAAAATGGGTAGATAGATACCCATTTTGGCCCATAAACTCATCCAGAAGGCACCAATCCTTCCAGGACCCGTCTCATTGGATTCAGCGTCCAAAATAGTGAATAATGATACCCCACACGCCTAGGTACCAGAAATCTCGAAAACACGTGTACAAAGTGGGTAGATAGATACCCATTTTGACCCATAAACTCATCCAGAGGGCACCAATCCTTCCAGGACCCGTCTCATTGGATTCAGCGTCCAAAATAGTGAATAATGATACCCCACACGCCTAGGTACCAGAAATCTCGAAAACACGTGTACAAAATGGGTAGATAGATACCCATTTTGGCCCATAAACTCATCCAGAGGGTGCCAATCGTCCCGGGACCCGTCTCATTGGATTCAGCGTCCAAAATAGTGTAAAATGATACCCCACATGCCTAGGTACCAGAAATCTCGAAAACACGTGTACAAAATGGGTAGATAGATACCCATTTTGACCCATAAACTCATCCAGAGGGCGCCAATCGTCCCGTGACCCGTCTCATTGGATTCAGCGTCCACAATTTAGTGGAAAATGATACCCCACATGACCAGATCGCTAAAAATCTCGAAAAACCCAATGTTCCAATTCAGTAAAAATGGTCTCAGAACCATGGGTACGATGGTTGCCCATTTTGAAAGTGGGTTTTCGAGATTTCTGGTACCTAGGCGTGTGGGGTATCGTTTTCGACTAAATTTTGGACGCTGAATCCAATGAGACGGGTCCCGGGACGATTGGTGCTCACCGGAAGAGGTTATGGGCCAAAATGGGCAACCATCTGCCTGTTTCCCTGCCTCCTTCTATGAGACCGTGTATATTTCTGCTGTAGTCAACATGGCCTAAAGGATTGCCCCTGATTCGTAGCTGGCTAATGGACCCCTTCAGATTAGCCAATAATTTAACGGTAAATTCAATAAATACAAGTGCATATTCAAGCTGCCCTTTTGAGCCTGCAACACTAGAGGCTCTGTAATTTTTGCGCCTGTCCTTTCTTTCCGTGTCCCTTCAGTTCGTTATTTTTCATAATTCCTTCCCTTTCTTTGATCCAATTTGTAGACAGATTTCCTCCACATACCGTCCAACCATCGTTGCTCGCACCCATTGGGGACGAAGCCTGGAAAAGCCTTTTTTCATTCACCAACTCGTCCAATCAACACTAAGGGCCTCCCTGATAGTAATTAGCGCAGAAATACGATTTTGTTGTTGTTGCTGGATCATTTTGTACGCGGAACATGTCCTCGTTGATTGTACATTTGCTTCTAATACTTGGTAGAAGCGGTCTAGGGAAACTTTTTAGCTTAATCGGACCAAACATGGTGAAGAGATGGGGAGTTAGAGGCCAAAATGTGTTTTTTGAAAAATGGAATTTCGAGATTTTCGGCGATTAAGGCGTGTAGGGTATCATTTTCCACTAAATTTTGGACACTGATTCCAATAAGATGGGTCCCGGGACGATTGGTGCCCACCGGAAGAGATTTTGGGTCAAAATGGGTACCTATCAACCCATTTTGAATGTGGATTTTTCAGATTTCTGGTACCTAGGCGTGTGGGGTATCGTTTTCCACTAATTTTTGGACGCTGAATCAATTGGAATGAGTCTTTCATGCTCCTGATCCGAGGTTTAAGCCATTTGTTTGAAACCTGGCGGTGTACTTGTCGTCTTTGTACCACAGTTCATTGATTGGTTGCCCCTTTGATCAACCTAATTACCTATACTTCAATTAAATTTTTCATTTAAATTATAAATATAAATATTTATAAGAGGTTCGAGCAATTTATTTTCGTTGAAACCAGTAACATACTTTTTTTTTTTTTTTTTCCAATAATTTCCCACCTACCTAACCATACTCTTATTGTTCCTGTACAACACATGTGGCCAATTATGTACATAGCAACCTGAATTAGTATTTATTTTATTTTTCACTATAAATAGGTACCTGGGTAACCTCAGTATCGTTTACTAAAAATAATACAAAAGATATAAAATAGGTATTAAAGTACAACAACGATATAAATTAGTAATGATACATATACGACTAGGAATAATTTGATTATACCTACTATCAACTCCTCCCCTCAGCTCAAGCATTGCTTATAGAGGGGAGTAGCGTTATAAAATATTGCTGTATTCATTGATAATTGTAAATAAACGCAGTTATAAAAAAAAAAAAAAAAAAAAACCGTTTATAAAGTCATTCAAGAACGTCGAATCGTAAATCTTTAGTAAAAGTCTACAGCACGAAACGCGTACGCCAGAAGAGGGAAAGACATATTGTGGTCGCTTTCTCTTTTTTCTTCCATGGCTTTGGTGGTGTGTTTGAGGGGAGGAGGGTCTCATCTGGTGAGGGAAACCCCCTTTCCAAATGCGAAACGATTTATCTCAATGTAACTTTTCAAATCTCTTTCGATCCGTTAGGCGCCGTCTTGATCCACCCCCCACTCCTTCGCCCGTTCCATTATTCACCACCTTATCTATCTGTAATACCTTACCGTTCAAGAAACATTATAAAAATTAAAAACGCTGCAAATTCGTTTACAGAGGTTGGTTATTCTTTGGACCAGGCGCGTGGGGACTCATTTTAATCGATTCAGCGTCCAAAATTTAGTGGAAAATGATACCCCACACGACTAGGTACCAGAAATCTCAAAAATCCACTTTCGAAATGAGTTGGTAGACTACCATTTTGACCAATATTTTTTCTGGTGGGCTCGAACCGCTCCGGAACCCGTCTCATTTGATTAAGTCCAAAATTGCCGTCGCCGATAATCTCGAAAATCCATTTTTTGAAAACAAATTTTCACCCCTGCCCCCCAAAGTTTGCTGGTAGCGTGTGCCGCTGTATCACAGCAAGTCCTTGCCTGATAAATAACCACACCAATTGGCTGCATGTCATAAGCGCAAAAGTATACCAATCAAAAGCGCAAGCCCGGGATCGGACACGTCAAAAGCGCAAATCTGTGGTAAATGTCCATTGCGCAAAAATGCACCAAGTGGCAACGTCGCGGAGAAAGTGTTTCTGAGTGTTGGTCCCCCACGAAAGACGCTGCTGATCTTTAGCTCCCCCTCACAGTTCATCCCACGAAGAACCTCAGCTAACGTGTATACCGCTGGATGTTGCCCATAACTGGGGTGGGAAACGACTTCCTTCAGATACATAATTGGCCAGGATGTAATCCGCAAATTTCTCGGCTCTTCGGTCATTCGGCATTTCAGAAATCAAGTCGGTGAATCCATCGTCGACTTCATAGAGGTGCAAGTACGGTAATCCAAAGAACTTTCGTAGCCACGTGCTGATTTCCGACGGTGAAGGTGAACAGTACAACTTCTTCAGTCCCAAAGAGTGAATTTTCCTGAACCAGGCTTGCCCCAGATGGAAAGTGCAGCCTCTGACGGTAATTTGTGGAAAAACTCTTCTTATGCCTACATGTGTGTAAGCCCCCAGGCTTGCTGCCTCCAGAAGGCCAGAAGGGAGGGAGCATGCGCCAGGATGCGCGCGCAGCTCCTGCCCAAACGTCGCATTTGGAGAGAGCTCCAGCGCACACTCGTGCCAAGGCGTCCAACCTTGGTACACCCAACTAATACGTGAATAAGTTTTATGGCGGATTAACGAGAATAAAAAGAGAATCCCAGACCCATTCCAATTGATTCAGGGTCCAAAATTTAGTGGAAAATGATACCCCACACGCCTAGGTAGCAGAAATCCCGAAAACACATAATCAAATTGGGTAATAAATACCCAATTTCACCCATAACTTTTTCCAGTGCGTGCCAATTGTTCTGGGACCCATTTATTGGATTCAGCGTCCAAAATTTAGTGGAAAATGACACCCCACTCGCCTAAATCACCCAAAATCTCGAAAATCCAATTTTCAAAAAACACATTTTGACCCCTACCCCCCCCCCCCCTACCCCCAATTTGGTCCGATCGGGCTGAAAAGAGGCTTTCGAGGACCCGTCTCGGCCGGGAACAGACCCCTGACCCAAATTTCAGATTTTTAGAAAATTTTCTACTACCCAAAACGTAGTAGGCGCGGACAATGGACGGCGTACGGCGGACGGACATTGACCTTTTTTGATCAGGACATCATGAAACGTCCAGAAAAAAATTTTGAGCCGAATCGGAGAGGTTGACCTTTTGCATGAAAACATAGGTTGATTATTCAAGGAATAACCAACCGAAACCTCATCGATTGATTTTAAAACCCATCAAAATGCGTTCCCCTAATAACCCAGAACTCCACTTAAGTGTTCCCCTCTGTTCATTTTTCCCCTCGAAGTCCCCTCGGCGGGTCGATACCCCCTCCAATGGCGTCTTGATTGTAATTGGTACCTCGAGGAAATATATTATTACTCCGAAGCTTTTTTAGTAGAAGGGCGATGATGAGTTGCCGGCTGAGGGGTGAAATCACCAGAGGGAAGGAATAGGGGTTGTAAATTGAGCTTGAAAAGTCCAGTGATGGTATTTTTGACTGGATGATGCTGCGTCATGTATTCTTGGTGCATTGAAGGGGGGGGTCTTATGCAAGCTCAAGATAAAGTAAATAGGCGTAAGTTCAATAGGTCCAAAATAGGGCTAACTAAATTTTAGCTGTTCCAAACGCCTATTAGAGGCTCAGAATCCATGATCTGTGTTATCTTGCCCCTGATAATCCATGCTGTAAGGCCGGTGTGCCCCTCCATGATTCAGGGAGCATATGCCATCCTGCCGCTGATTATCTTCGCTGGGCAAGTCTTAGGTATGCCATCGAAACATGGCGGTTAGGGTAGACATCTTGATGGGCAAGAGATCTAACATCTTCAATGTTGGGTCTTGGATCATGAACAACGGAATTTCAGTTGTAGACAATTTTCTAAAAATCTGAAATTTTGGTCAAGGACCGTTTTTGGGTCCAGTTGGTCCTCGAAACTTGATCGGACCAAATTTAGGGAGGGAAGTAGGGGTCAAAATGTGTTTTTCAAAAAATGGATTTTCGAGATTTTTGGCGTCCAAAGCGTGTGGGGTATCATTTTCCACTAAATGTTGGACGCTGAATCCAATGAGGCGGGTCCCGGGACGGTTGGCGCCCACCGGACGAAGTTATGGGCCAAATTGGGTATCCATTGACCTATTTTGGATGTGGATTTTTGAGATTTCTGGTACCTGTGGTGTGGGGTATCATTTTCCACTAAACTTTGGACGCTGAATCGATTTAAATGAGTCTCCAAGCGGCTGGTCCTAGGAATAACCAACCCCTAAGAAAGAATTTGCAGCGTTTTGATATCATTTGATATTGATATAGAAGAAAATATCGATATTGTAACGATTTATATTTTTTAGTAAATAGCTTATTAACAATTGTTCACTTGAGTACATACACTGTTCACATTCGCGCACTTACACGACACAAAATCACAATTCACGGTTACGCGGTTGTCGCACTATTTATAACACGGCATGATTTAGGACACAAAGCGTCTAGACTCAGACTCTGAACTGAACTGAACTGGGCGGCGCTCGTGGGTCTGTTTTATACCTGCTGCCTCGCCGAGAACGTTCTGGGACGAATGGGGAGGTTCTCGAATGTTCGAGAACGGTCCCTTAGCCTTCCACAGGTCATTGACCTTGCGATGCCGGCAGCCCATTTGGCCGGCGCCGGTGCGAGCTCGCAACAATATTTAGCTATTTCGCAACTAGATGAAGGCCCAAACCTCTCACGTTTCCCATATCCAATGGGCCTAAACCACATGCGTTTTCACCCCTACCACCCCTAACCCAAAACCTCCCCCATAATGTGGCCAGAGTATGGTGTCCCTGATTTAGCTAGGACATGTGGTTGTTGAGCATAATCCTTTTTATGACTTTTCAAGGGCTATGCTTGTACGACCCATCACGCTGTATATGATCACGTGGCCAGCGTATGCCATTCCCCAACTTTTTCATGACTGCGCTGTATTAAAGTAGGGATTTAATTACAATTTTAAATAGGTCTCTTGAGTCGCACCGTTTATGCATTTTATCGTCGTTTGACCTAAACCTAGGGACGTTCCGATACTACCGGGTTGGTATCGATATTTTTGTTTCGATACTACTGGTATCGTATTGGTATCGAAACAACCGATATTATACTAGTGTAGGAAAATCTGCAGTATCAATATCGAACCAGTCAGGTCCTAAAGACATTGATGAGAGGAACATTGAAGCTTTTAAAAAAAATAATACAAAGTAAGAGGAAAAAAGAAGTGGGAATTTCGTGCCTTGGGTGGGGATTTTTCAGGGCCTCAGTGGGAAAAACCAGCCGAAGGCCGAAGTTGTCTGGCAACACTGATTGTTCGGTTATCTTATCTCGTTATTTGTTAAATGTTTAAAGGTTATATCTCCGTAAGGAAAACACCCCTTCAAACCAACCAACCAACCAAGTAAGGAAAACCAAGAAAACAACAAGGAAGGATGTTTTTATCTTGGAAAAACTGAACACTTTCCTTCTCACTTATGGGTAAATCCCACAACAACATGATAACAGTAGTTTGATTAAAACGATCGATAAATCAATCGATATCAAATTATCATGAATCAAATCGATTTATCGAATAGGCTTTTAATGCTGTTTTAACAACTGGTAGGTGTTAACACAAAAGTACCCTCATTCGATACTACCCATATCGATACTTTTCTTTCGATATTAAATATTGTATCGATAGTGGTATCGGAACGTCCCCACCTGAACCTACTCTCGTCAATATCTTGAGAGTTATCTCGAACTTTAAGGACTCACGTCTGCTGTTCAACTGTGGGGCGGGATCCGCCGGGTTGGATTATTCATAGGTCTGGCCAGAGCGGGAGTGCGCATGGTTCACTTGTCTTCTGAGCCGAGAGAGATGGACAGGGTCGATAGAGAGAGACGGAGATTGAGGGTTAATTGCGACGGAGGGGCGGGCTCGGGGTGGGCAGGGTGGGAGAAGCGAGTTATCGATCGGCGGGGAAAAGGCGGAGGGGGGAGTTGCCCGTAGTAAACCGGTTCTCCCCCTCTCCACCGTACCGAGGTCGAGTTTCCCCTTTCGAACCGTATTTCCCTCCCCCCTCCACTCGTTACCACTGACGCTTTCTCTCTCGTGCCCTCCGCCGACTCTCTTTCTCTTCTCATCCTTCTGTTCCGCCGGTTCTTTTCGAAGGAAACTTTCCCCCAAAAGTCTGCCGCCGCCGGAGTTGCACAATGTTTCCTCTCACTAATTGAAGTGGCCCAGGTCCTGCAATGTCCATTGTTGCCTGTAGATTCTAAATTCAGCCAAGACTCTCTGTAATGAGTCTTCAACTAGTTTTTGCACCGATTATTATTATTACCAATCATTATTCCAGTCCTGGCCTGGCATTATGAGGGATCATTCTGACAACCGAGTATCCAAATAAAAATAAAAAAATACTGCAAATTCTTACACACGGGTTGATTATTTCTCGGACCAGGCGAGATTCATTTCTTCAACATGGGGAAAACGGGGGAAACAGTGGGTTTGGCGGGTCCCGGACCCATTCCAATCGATTCAGCGTCCTAAATTTAGTGGAAAATGATACCCCACACGCCTAGATTGCAAGAAATCTCAAAAATCCATTTTTCGAAATTCATATTTTGACCCCTACCCCACCCAACTTTGGTCTGACCGGTTTGGAAAGTATCGAGAACCAGCCAGTATAGAGCCATGAACGGACACCTGACCAAAATTTCAGATTTCAGAACGTCCAGAAAAAACATTTGAGCTGAATCGGAGAGATTGACTTTTTGCATGAAAACATAAGTTGATTATTCAAGGAATAACCAACCAAAACACGCGATCAATAATATTGTTGCAGGAACATACGTCAGATGTAGGTATCTAGCTCAAATTCTGAACTTCACCCGTCAATATACTCAAATGTTTAAATTAAATCTAAAATAGACATGGTTGGTACACAGCGTTTATTCTGTAATTTCTGCAAATTATGTCGTATATGGGCATAACGTTAATACAAAGAATTTGATACACGAATAAGAGAAATAATTTTGGAAAAATATTAACATTATCTAAGGTGGCGTAAATGTTGTTGATATCTAAAAGAGCTATATAAAAATGTTAGATAACAAATTCATTCATTTAAATCCAAAGAATAACTATGTGATCGCTAATCTTGCTTATTATACTCCCTTGTAGATTAGATGATACAAGTAGCCCCACACCAACAGACAATTTTGATTGGTTATTCCTTGAATAATCAACCTATGATTTCGTGAAAATATTCAATCTCCGATTCAGCCCATTTTTGTCTAGATGTTTCATGGCGTCTAATCTAAAATTAAAAAAAAAAAAAAAATCTAAAAAATTTTGGTCAAGTACCCGTTTTTGGTTTTAGTTGGTCCTCGAAATTTTTCAGCCCAATCCTTACCTAATTTGTGTTTTCCAAAAATGGATTTTCGAGATTTTTGGCGATCAAGGCGTGTGGGGTATCATTTTCCACTAAATTTTGGACGCTAAATTGATTGAAATGAGTCTCCATGCGCCTGGTCCTAGGAATAACCAACCCCTGAGAATGAATTCGTATCGTTTTGCTATCTAGTCATTTTGCCTGTTCTTCCTTTTTATGTAGTTACCTTCTTTTTATTTTAATTGTTTCAATCGTTCATATAATATTTTGTCTGATCATCAAATCTATAAATCAAAAGTGTTTCCAGCTATGATAAGTACCTGAATAAACGTTCTTGTTGACGTGTAAACCATCCCTTGGGGATTGGAAACCCTGTTGCCAAAATGAATCCTCGATATGCCAGGCTAGGACCTAGGAATAGAGATGGGTTTGTGCTACCCACCAACTTAGCATTCAAGAAGATCAACCCAACACACATGAGGTCTTTGACGTTTCCTTCATGACCTCCAAAACGCCAGATGACCGATGAGTAGTCAGGTATAGACGTCGCATGAAAACCTTTCACTTCGGGTCGTTTTTGAAGGACATTTTGGTTCTGCTCGTTGTAAAACACCGAAATCAGGAAATATCGAGCTAGTTACACGAGATTTACCCGTCAAGAAGTGGCGGTAGCGGTTTGGGAAATAATAATAATCTTTATTGCATTAAAGATATAAATCCATTGTAATTGACTAGACTGGTAATTAACACCCTGAATTTGCCAGCTTCACCAAGGTAACAGCACAGACGATTGCAACGTTCTGGTCACCTGTTCTCAATATTCTTTTGGACTGTTCTTCAAACGAGAGAGGCAGCTCATGGGCAGGGAGGAGAATCTTCAGACTGGGTTTGATAGCATTGCAGGCACTGAAGGATGAAATGAAGCGCTGAGTGGTCCGACAGATGGTACACACCACCAGTATCCTGGGAGCATGCTTGCTCAGCATCTGCAGCTGAGCCAAGGAACGCGTAATGGATATCCAGTCATGGAGCATAATAACCCTGTGGCTGAAGAAAAGCTTCCTGAAGTGCAGTTGGTCCAACAGTATGGGGCACTAATGGATGAAAAGAAGCGCTGTGTCGTTCAAGCATCAATTACAGATGGGGCACACTGCTGGCACAAAGCTCACCTCGACACCCACCACCAGTATCCTGGGAGCATGCTCAGCTGGGCCAAGGGATGCGCGATGGATGTTGGCCAGTCCTGGCAGCTCCAGGACAGGGAGGAGAAACTTCAGACGTGGGTTTGACAGTATGGGGCACTGAAGGATGAAATGAAGCACTGAGTCGTCCCACAGATGGTACACACCACCAGTATCCTGGGAGCACCCGCAGCCAGGCCATGTTGGCCAGTCCTGGAGCACCCTTTCCTGGCAGCTCCAGCACAGGAAGGAGAAACTTCAGACGTGGGTTTGACAGCATGGGGATGAAATGAAGTGCTGAGTCATCCCACAGATGGGACACACTGCTGGCTCAATGCTCACCTTGACACCCACCACCAGTATCCTGGGAGCATGCTAGCTCAGCCTTGCTCAGCTGGGCCAACGGACGCGCGATGGATGTTGGCCAGTCCTGGCAGCTCCAGGACAGGGAGGAGAAACTTCAGACATGGGTTTGGCAATACGGGGCACTGAAGGATGACGATTGGCACCCACCGGAAGAGGTTATGGGCCAAAATGGGTATCTATCCACCCATTTGGTGTGTTTTTGACATTTCTGTTACATAGGCGTGTGGGGTATCATTTTCCACTAAATTTTGGACCCTGAATCGATTGGAATGAGTCCGGGAGCCACCACACCCACTGTTTTCCCCATTTTTCCCATGTTGAAGAAATTAGTCTCCATGCGCCTGGTCCAAGGAATAACCAACCCATGTGAAAGAATTAGCAGCGTTTTTTGCTGGACTAAAAACGTCTTGATGATCAAATAGAGTCGTTACAGTTCCTTAACAACCGAAATCGAAGCAGAAAATCCTTTATTAGAAGACTATATCACTTATCTATGAGAGTTTTTTAATAAGTTCTTTCTTAAATGTCGTAATAAATGAAGTATAAGCGTCAACTTTGAATAGCTCTTAGTGATTTGCTCTAAAAACTTGGAAAGTTGGGTACAATCTTAACAACGCTAATTACTTTCCAAGTAGAACTCCTTTTGAAAAAGGGGCTCACAAAGTAAACTCATTAGACTGCAATCTCATTCATATCACGACTAAAACTCCTTCAGTAAAGTAGAATTCTGATTGCGCGCATACATTTAAAGTATTTCTGGTGTGTTTTTATTCTGTTCATTTTTCAAGTATTTGTGAGTACTAAGGGGGGTTGTTATAATTCAGAATCGAGGTATTTCGAAGGATTAACGCCCCCCTTCCTGCCGAAGGGTGTTACAAGGGTAAACCTACGGGGAAGGGTTACAAGGCAAACTTTGCGGCTTTTAGTGAAGAAAGGGTGGTTTTGTCGCAAAGGAAACGGGTTGTAAACGGGTCTTTTGTTTACTGTGGTGTTACTGGCGACGAATCCCTCGAATGAAACAGAAAACGAGAAATTTAGGGGTGTTACAAGTAGTAAATTTAACAGTCCGTTTCCAGACTAGCTGTTTGGAATAGTGAAAGCGGATTAATTGACGAATTTTGAAATTAAAAGAAAAATTGTATTCACGTGGAGATTTCTCAACTGAAATAAAACTCTGTTAGGGCTAGGTTTTAGTGGAACGAAGCTTACTAAATCAGAAAAAGATTGATTTATTGTTTAAATTGTATGGATATATTAATTATAAAATCAAAGGGCTTTGAAGGAACAAAAATTGCTTCGTAATTACGATTTCTGTTACCGAAAGCTGTTCACAATGCATATTTAAAATAGTTTTTCATAAATAAGCACCTGTCGGACCCGTCTCATTGGATTTAGCGTCCAAAATTTAGTGGAAAACGATACCCCACACGCTTTGATCGCCGAAAATCAATTTTTCAAAGCACACATTTTGACCCCTACCCCTTCAAATTTGATCTGATTTTTGAATTTTGTTCTAGTAAGTACTTCTAAACCTCTTTTTGGGCCCAAACGGCTGTCAATAGACGGCGAAACGGATATTTGCCGACATAGAATTAAATTTTGAATCTTTCCAATTTGTTCTCTCAGAGCAATGGCCAGGCTTTACTTTTGGGGACTCGATTTTCAAAATTGTGTTTTATGCTTGTGGGGTATAATTTTCCATTAACTGTACACGCTGAACCGATTGAGATGGGTCCTGGGCCGAACGTCACTTGGTATGGGTTAAACTAGGTATTTTGAAAATGGGTTTAGTTGTGGGTTTTTCCCTTACTCTTGCTCATAAGGTGGGTTTTCACGGGGCGTGACACGATAGCGTCGAACTCGTAGGATAACCTCAGTGTTCCGCTCTGACGTCATCCGAATCGTGGCCAGTTCAAACTTGTTAGATTTTCAGGCGATTCACGCCTAGGTGGGAGCGTGAAGTGGGGAGCCACAGCTCACACTGTTGTGTTGGTTGTGTTCAGTTTTACTGAGTGGTGGTAGTGTGAACGGTCCACGACCCTCGCCTGGTCCAATTTCTACCCCCTCTCAAGGCACGGCGAAGCGTACCAGGTTTGGCTGTCCCCGTGATAACCCCGCCTAGGAATAATAAACTATCGTGAAGCATTTCCAGCGTTTTTCACCTAATTCCAATGTCTTCACGACGTGAGGCCCCGCCGTGAGAGTGTGGGAAATCGTGAAGGTTGAGATGAGTTCCCGGAAACACACAACCGCCCTCAACGGAGGGGAGCAGCGGCGAGGGTTCCGAAGGGATAAGGGCGGCCGGGGTCCTCTCAGCGGGAGTCAAGGGCATCGGAGCTATGGTAACCTACCGATCAACTCGGCGAGGGCTGCACGGAGAAGTAACCGAAAACCCCGCCGGTTCCGCCCGATGAAAACCCACGAGAAACGTCGGTAAATGACCGATATCGATTGTCTATATGGGATATCGATATGCGACTTTAAGAAGCAAACTCGAAAGTTCAACTTTTTGCGTGATCCCCTCATTTAGCAATTATCTGTGGGGTCATTAAATTAATTTTATTTTTGACTACCTCATCCCAAAATCCCCCGAACAGATTCGAAGGAGAAACGACGACTAATAGGTCTTAGGTTCTTAGTAGTAAATAAATAATTTAAATCGATTCAGTAGAAAATGATCCCCACTCGCTTAGAAACCAGGAATCCTAAAAACACATTCAAAATTACCCATTATGACCCATAACTTCTTCCGGTGGGTGCTAATCGCTCTGGGACCCGTTTCATTGGATTCAGCGACCAAAATTTAGGGGAAAATGATACCCCACATGCCTAGGTACCAAAAATATCGAAAACACACATTCAAAGTGGGTAGATAGATACCCATTTTGACCCATAACCTCATCCAGAGGGCGCCAATCGTTCCGGGACCCATTCCAAACGATTCAGCGTCCAAAATTTAGTGGAAAATGACACCCACCACGCCTAGACTCCAAAAAATCTCAAAAATTCGTTTTTCAAAAAACACATTTCGACCCCCACTCCACTCAAATTTGGTCCGATCGGGCGTGTGGCCTAGGTACCAAAAATCTGTAGATGGGTAGATCCCATTTTGACCCATTTCCTTTCCTCCTATGTACCCATTTTGTATTAACGACCATTGTGTTCAGAGGATGACTAGACTTGAATATTATTTTCCAATTGTAGTATTCTCATCAAGTGGCAAAAATTATGAGTTTATTGCCCCATTTTGGCTTCAGTGTGGCTCCATCTATGACCAACCAGTTTGTCTCACCAACCATACAATTTCTATTGTTTTTTTTGTTACAGGAGACTGAAATGATCGTATGATTGGTGGGGTTCCTCGTGGTATGGATAGCCAAGTTCAACAACCGGCCCAGCAAATGATCGTGAGTCATCATCAATCCAATTGGCCAATTTGGACTACACCTGTTATTTAGTTGTCTATATTCTCATTTCGTTTGACAGCAAATGCAACAGCAACAGCAGCCTCAGAGCCAGCAACAGGATGTTCAGCAACAACAACAACAAGTTCAGGTGCAGGCGAACCAACAGAATCAACAAGTGAGTAGTCAGTTGGCTCACTTCTTTTTCCATAAATATCAAACCCTTTACTATGATTATTGTTGTATATTATTTTTATTATTTATATTATTTTGCCTTTTCTTTGATGAATTAGTTACCAAGTAAATAATAAATAGCCAAGTCCCCTAAAGAAATTAAAAATTAACCTCAAATGCCTTCTGTTACTAGTCAATTCTGGGAATCGGTATTTTGGAATACTAATTGAAAAATAGTACATTTTGAAGTTGATGGTCGGAGGAATTAATAGAAATTTGTATCGAATAATCAATATATTGCATACTTAACTCGCATTCAACTCATTCAATACCTTAAATCATTAATCGCCTATTTATTTTGTAATCTTTCAATTTTTAATCTCAGGCGATGGAAATTCAACAAGTGCAAACTTCTCAACAGCAACCCGTCGCTCAACAGGCGCAACAGGTTCAGCAGCAGACTCAGCAGATTCAACAAGTGCAGCAAGTCCAACAGCAGGTTCAGCAACAGCAGCCAATGCTTTTGGTCAACGCTGGCGGAGCGCAACAACAAATGCAGGTGAGAAGAAATACTCCAATCGAAATAATTCAATAATTTTATCAAAATTTGCTGAAATGTGCTGACGTGGTGAAGGGTTCAGTTAACTCAATTCATTTTTTCGGAAGAATTATTTTGAAATTATTAAATTCTGTTGAAATTATAGATGTTTTTCTTGATTGTATCAAATAATAAAGATGTAGGACTAGTTTTTTAAAATTTTTGGAAAATTTAGTGATTTAAGTAAAAAAAAGAAAAAAGCTGCAGATTTTTTGACAGGGGTTGATTATTCCTCGGATTGGGAGCATGAAGACTAATCTAAATCGATTCAGCGTCCAAAATTTAGTCGAAAATGATACCCCACACGCCTAGAAACCAAATTTATCGAAAAAACATTCGAACTGGGTAGATGGACACCCATTTTGACCCATAACCTCTTCCAGAGGGCGCCAATCGTCAAGGGACACGTCTCATTTGATACAGTGTCCAAAATTTAGTGGAAAATGATACCCCACACGCCTAGGTCGCCATTAATCTCACAATCCATTTTACAAAGTACACATTTTCACCCCTACCTCCCTCCCCCCCAAATTCAAGGAATAACTAACCAAAATCGCTACTGTTGTAAAGAAATTTATTATTTTTGATTTTGACAAAACGAAATTTTTGTTACCTTGGATTTGATGCGTTTCAAAAGGATTATTTTAATGAACTTTACATTCCTAACCTAGATGACTGTTACAGGTGGCAATGTCCACGCCGCAAAGCACCATGTGTTCAGCCAACACTATTTCTACGATGCAAGCTCAAGGTAATTAAAGTGGGATGAATCCAGCAAGAATACTTGTGTTACTTAAATGTACAATTAATTTTTGGAATTTACAATCATTCCAGGGAGTATCACCCAGCCTGTGCAATCAGCTACAGGACAATCTCAGATTCAACAAGTCACTGATTGGAACGGGCGACAGGTATATTGTGACTGAAATATACAACTAATTTGTAAATGTCGATAAAATGTACTAATTGGAGAAATTTTCAGGTTCAAGTTCTCGCTCAACAACCGATGCAAAATACAGCCTATGTTCAACAGGTGGCTTACAACGCCAATGGGCCTATGTTGATGTCAGGGAACATTCAACTGCATCCAACACAAAACCTCAATCAAGGATCAATACAGGTATGTGGTGGCCATCTTGTATTGCTTGTTGGTAATGAAGAGAATACGTAGGAGTCGCTGCCTGGCGGAGAAGAAGAGAAACAAAAAGCGAGGGAATTTCGCTTTTGTACGATTTTTCTCCCCTACAAACGTCAGCACTGGCAAAAATTGATAAGCCGTGCAAATTGGTGCAAACAACAACAAATGGCAAACCAGTGTTGCCAACGCAACAAAAACAATCCTCTTTTTTCCAAGTGTTTGGCTTTAATGTGCCTCTTCTCCGCCAGGCAGCGACTTCTACATATTCTTTTCATTACTGACAAGCTATAGAAGAGATGACCTCCTAGGTTAACCTATTAGTTAAGGACTCCTTTAAATTCTTATGGCCGTTTAGAGAATACCTTGGACCTGTTTTGAAGGGTGTTTGTCAATCGTAGGCCGTTTTATTTATTTATTTTAATGAAATCTTATGAGGCCAGGTGTGACGCCTTGTGGTTAGATACTAGGGGTGGCCTCCTCCAGTTATGTGGAAGTCCAATCCACTAAAACGTCACTCTCCCAATGGCCCAACCTGGTACTATTTATCACATGTCTTCTGGTTGGACCTGAGGCCAGTGTCAGTTGTCTGCTTGTGTGGTTTGTTGCCAGGCTCTTTCTTCTGAGGAGAGACTCCAAATATTCTGCAGTTCTTTTCCATGCTTGTTTGCTTGATAACATTCGTTGCACTGGCTCTTCTGGAGATGGCGAGTTCAGACCAAGTTCTGACCATTGCTGTTCTCCATGTAAACGCCATTGCTTCCAGTCGAAGAGGGTGTGTTTGGCGCTGTCTTCTGTGTCTGGGCAGTGCAAACACCCTGTGCTCTGTGCAAGCACAATGTAGTAGTTAGAAAAAGTCCCTGTCCTGTGAGGACTTGCAAGTAGCTTACCTCGCCAAAGTCCCTCCAGCCAGCCTCTCACTTCTGGTACTAGTCTCTCTGTCCATCATCCTCTCCATTCATTGTCCCAGATGGTATGCCAGTCATTTGGTGTCCTTTCCTGGGAAAGAACTCTTAGGAAACTTAGGCAGCCTGAGATTGTCCAACACTATCCCACATCTTTCCTGACACTGCTCAGTTCACAACATACACATTGGCACCAATATTGGGACAATATAAAAATATTCTGACTAATCCGAATTACATTATTACATTACAGGTGATTGCGGCTGGAAAACCTTTTGGCCAAAATCAACTTGCGTCTCACGTCATTGGCAAACCCGTCCTTGCTAATCAACAGAGTAAGCAAACGTCTGACCAACCATGTCAAATTCATAGCAACCATTTTGCATGTTTGGAGCTCTTATGACTGTAATTCGTTGAATTCACCATCTGAAGTTCTGCTGAAGTGGTCTGAAGTCTACACAAATTATGGAACAAACTCAGTAGGTAGATTATACTGCTCATTTGCACAGGAGCGGATCTAAAAAATTTTTTCGGAGGGGGTCACAAGGTAAAATCAAAAGCTAAAAAAAAAAATAAAAATACAATAAAATAAAATAAACAAAATGAACTAAATTTTCTCACTTTTTCAATCTATTAACAATAAAGTCTCTAGTCAATTTCTTCATTTTGTTAGATTTTTAGTTTAAAAAAATTTAATTCATCTCAAAATTTCAAAAATTTTCAAAATTTTACCTGGTTTTGGGGGGGGGGGGGTCATGACCCCCATGAACATTTTCTAAAAATATGAAAATCCCAATCGAACCAAATTTAGGGAAGGAGGGTAGGGGTCAAAATGTATTTTTGAAAAATGGATTTTTGGCATTATAGGCGTTTGGGGTATCATTTTTCACTAAATTTTGGTCCCTGAATCCATTGGAATGGGTCTGGTACCCGCCACACACACTGTTTCCCCCATTTTCGACGACATAGGCGAGTGGGGTATTTTTTTTTTAAATGTATTATCTTTTTTAGTCTTTTTTAGAGTCTTTTGTAACCTCATTTTATTATACTACGAGTATAATAATCATCATATTAATATTCATAAATTTTAATTATTTCCTTCCTATAACCTAATTCAAATCTCATTCCCTTATGGTTCATCCCCTCCCTTTATTATCATTATTTCCCCTTTGGCAAGCAAAGGTTCGATGTAAAACGTAGTATTTCTCAACGATATATCAAAACATCGATGTTTTTTCTGCAATACATCGTTGGCATCAATGTTACGTTATGTTGAGTGATCGATGTCCCACCCTGGTAAGTCTTGACATCAGCTGTCGCACCCCTGAGAATCGATGATCGCGTTACAATCGATTTATTAACCAATAAAGCGGTTGAAGGTACGGAATCTTAAAATAGGTATACTTAAATTGTAGATTTCTTGTAAAATATTATTGGTGATTATTATAATGTTCACAAGGTATTATTATTTATTAAAATTAAAGTAAAGATAAAATAAATTTTAAGTTGCGCACAATGTAAGCACACTAACAATAATTAATTATTAACGGGTGGACTCCTCCCCTCAGCACAGGCGGTTACCTAAAGAGGGGAGTAACATAGGAGTGTTATCTTTTGTTCATTTTGTAAAAAAAAAATTTCAATAAATGTGTTTAAAATAAAAAAAAATAAGCTAACTTAATTGACTCGTTCAACCACAAAATAGATGCGACAATCGATTATCGGGGGGCGTGCAGCGATGCAAGATTAGCCCTCAACCCTACTAAAGGGGCACTTTTTGTAGGTTATTCCTTGAATAACCTCTCCGATTCGGCTTAAAATTTTTTTCTGGGCGTTTTATGGAGTCTAGATCAAAAAACCAAAATGTCCGTCCGCCATTTTTGGTAGTAGAAAATTTTCTAAAAATCTGAAATTTGGTGGTTCATTCTCGGCTCTTGTTGGTCCTCAAAACTTTCAAGCCCAATCGGACCAAATTTGGGCGGGGTAGGGGTCAAAATGTGTTTTGTGAGTGGGGTATCATTTTCCATTAAATTTTGGATGCTGAATCCAATGAAGTGGGTCCCAGAACGATTGGCACCCACTGGAAGAAGTTATGGGTCAAATTAGGTATATATCACCCATTTTGAATAGGTGTTTTCAAGATTTCTGGAACCTAGGCGTGTGGGGTATCATTTTCCACTAAATTTTGGACCCTGAATCGATTAGAATGGGTCCAGGACCCGCCACACCCGCTGTTTCCCCCATTTTGTTTGTTGCAAATGTGCTGTAAAATTGAGTTTGTCCCATAATTTGTATGAACATTCTGTTCATTCACGAAGTAATCTCAAAACGACTCGCCTTTGTTTGTGTTTATTCTAAACTAAAACTTGTTTATAGCCTCGTTTCCGAGTTACACGACAATACCGACAACGAACAATCAGGCGCTTCTCATCAGTCAAATACACACAGGCGTCATCAGCTCTCAACCGAACATTTTGCCAGCACATTCAAGCGCTGGCGGGCAGCAGAAACCCGACTTGCAAAAGGTGAGTGGAACACTTTGGGTAAAACCCAAGAATATGGACCGTTGTCGCGGTATCAGCTGATATCGATAGTACGCTCTGTCGATATGCACTATCGATATATACGCGAAATATTTATCCCTGTCGGCCATATTTGTTTTTATAAAAAAGGAGGGAAAACACTAAATTGAAATAAAATAAATAAATTGAAATGAACTTACCTCGTACTTTTGGCGTAAAATGTAAATTGAATAATTATTGGAAGAAGTGAATGTAATGAAAAAAATTGAAATTGAATCTTTTGGAAAATATTAAGCTTCACTAAGCCTCTCACTCCCACCATCTGGCCGATATACATTGGCCACATCCTTGAGAAATTCCCTCATCAGATCATCACTAACACACAAACACTTAAACTTAAACTTAAATGTAAATTCAGAGCAGGACTGGAGATTCCCACAGTAATACGCTCGCAGGAACAGTGGACACGCACAAGAAAGGATGGAGGGAAAATGTACACCGACTGAAGTGAAGTGACTGAAGATAGCAGGAGGAGACAAAAAGGAGGCAACAACAAAAACTTTCGATTATCGATTGTCGACAGTATGCGCGATATCATTGCTATCAGTTGATAACGCGACAATGGTCCATATTCTTGGGTTTAGCCACACATTGTACCACAATAGTTGTTATTGTTATTGCAATGATTGTTGCGGCAGTTCCACGTTTGGGCTTCTTGACGTGATATTTCAAACTAGGGGTGTGTCCGTCCAGGTAATACTCATGAACGGTTCCAACGGTCACAGTGACAACGACGTAACCGTTCCAACTTACCGGTACAGCAGAGTTTAACGTGGCTACCCCCTCCCACCCAAGAGAATCAGTCTGTTCCCAAGGTATTCCAAGGAAATCCGAGGTTGGAACACAGAAGAGACTGTAAACGAATAGGGAAATGACTCAAACTTGAACCTAAATCGAATGATTGAGGAGAGGGGGAAATTTCGTCGGAATTCCACTAAAAGGATAAAAGTCCAACAAAACTCAGAATTGGACCTTCCCGGTCCAGAGTTCCGACCTTATCGATGCCGACCCCTTGACAATCCTTGGAACTGGTAAAGGTCTTGTCACTGCTTGGAACCGTTCCAATGTAAGACTCGGTTACACAGTCCCGGTACCGCTGTACCGACTTACCTCTATTTCAAGCTGGGTAAAAGTAAAGAATAGGGACTGTTGTCGCGTTATCAGCTGATATCGATAGTACGCTCAGTCGATGTGCACTATCGATGTATTATACACGAAATATTTATCCCTGTCGGCCATATTTGTTTTTATAAAAAAGGAGGGAAAATACTAAATTGAAATAAACTAAAATAAATAAATAATTAAATAAAAAATGATAAATAAATTGAAATAAACTTACCTCGTGCTCACTAAGCTTCACTAAGCCTCTCACTCCCACAAAAACTTTCGATTATCGATTATCGACCGTATGCGCGATATCATTGCTATCAGTTGATAACGCGACAATGGTCCCTATACTTTACTTTAGCCTCAAGCTGCAACTTTGGCCGGGTACACACGTTGAGGATTCCGGAGAGGATTCCCCGTTGAGGCCAACCTCTCCGGCCGACGGACCGTGTGGACGGGTCGAGGCCTCCAGTTGAGGCGGACTCTTTAGGCCGCCAGGCCTTTCCAATTTTTGGAAAGGCCACCTGAGGCCGGGGTTCCGGTTGCCGGAACTGAACCCCTTCCCTCACGTGTGGATGAGGTGATCGGTTGGCCTCAACGTAGGTATCGCTCGAGTATTGTCACAGTGGTCGTAGCTCCTCGTTTATTTTTTGATTTTTGTTTTTCGCCCCATTTCGCCTCTGAGGTTTCCCCTACGTGTGGATTCTCCGTCCGGCTCCGGCCGCCTCAGAGGAATCCCTCTCCGGAATCCTCAACGTGTGTACCCGGCCTTTCACAAGTAATTTGCAAAGGACCCAAGAGGCTAGTCTTTTGGGCTACCAGCCTGTACGGCTACCGTGTTGGGCTAATAGCTTTGTGGGCTACCAAAAGCGCCATATTTTTGCGCTGCCGATCATTTGGGCAGTTGGTAACATAACCCTGGGGCATCTGTGGCTGAAAAAAAGGAAATTTTTTCCTGCGGTCAACCTCAATAACTTTTTTTTCTTTTCTTTTCAACCTGTTTTCATGCAAAAAGTCAATCTCTCCATCTTACTGTCTAATTCATTTTAGAAAATTTTTGCGAATTCATTTTAGAAAAGGTCGAATTCAATATAAATACGCTACATACACCATCGGACTCTCACGGCTGGATGTCAAATATTACCAACAGTTTGGTGAATGTTGCCTGGGTCACCAAAAGTTGAGTTTACGATTTATAATTATTATTTGTTTATTTACGGGGCGAGTCTAATATATCAAGAAATACCATAAAAGAACGTCTGACTCCATGATCAATATGTTATTTACCGTATTTTTCGGACCATAAGACGCACCTGGTTTTTAGAGGAGAAATATAAGAAAAAAAATATTCTGAACCAAACAGTGTAATAAAATATTTAATAAAGTATAACAGTAAAGAATAATATTTGAACCATATAAACTGAACAGCAGTCTTGTTTTTGCTGCTGATCCTCCTGTTTCCTCCACTCTCTAATCATTTTTTCAGTTGGAGGTGGCCCAAAATGCCTCTCCGCTGCTCTATTTCCATCTGATAACCTCCAGTTTGTATGGAATTTTATAGGCTACTCTTTTCTGCTTCAGCATCTTTGTAGAATGAGGTACACTAGTATGGTACAATATTTTTACCATAAGACGCAGGCACTTTTCCTCCTACTTTTTGGTGAAGAAAAAGTGCGTCTTATGGTCCGAAAAATACGGTATTTGGGTTGGTTATTTTTTGAATAGTTAACCTGTGTTTTCATGCAAAAAGTCAATCTCTCCGATTCGGCCAAAAAAAAAAAAAAAAAAAAATTTTTGGGCGTTTCAAGGTGTCTAGATTAATATTTGCAAATGCCTGTCCGCCGTCCGCGCCGATTTCGGTAGTAGACAATTTTCTAAAAATCTGAAATTTGGGTCAGGGACGCGTTTTTGGCTCTAGTTTTTCCTCGAAACTTTTCAGCTTGATCGGACCAAATTTGGGGGGAGTAGGGGTCAAAATGTGTTTTTTGGAAAATGGATTTTCGCTATTTTGGGCAATCTAGGCGTGTGGGGTATCATTTTACACTAAATTTTGGACCCTGAAGAGGAATAATCTACCCATGGGATTTAATTTTTTTCTGTCTATCAAAATATCGTATTTAACCCAATATTTGTCCCTTTTGTCTCTTTCATTTCCTGTTCTTATCCGTTTTCGCCCGCGTGGTAAATCCTCATTTTACCGCACCTTTGTTTTTTTTTGTAAACTCCGTTCAGATAAAACCAATCCAAGGAGTTTCTGGTGCTCAGATCAAACAAGGCGGCCAAGGTGCGAACGTCCAAAGCTCGATGGCTCTTTCTGGCTGTGTTGTCTCACAACCAACAATGTTACACCACCTCATTTCTCCCATACAGGTATGATTATTTCCTAGTTTCTTATTTGGATAAGAATTCGCTTATGGATCAATCCTTGTATCAAAATTACGTGTTAATCAACGCAAAATTGACTTGTTTGGGTTTTAAAACCGTTTGAAAACGTCCCACAAAATACCTCATTTGCTTGTTTTTGAATGACGTTTATTGAAACGATAAATCAGTTCATATTAATTAATTAATTAATCATATTTTCAGTACACCACCTGCCAGAATCGCGGAATTCAAGGAAATAACCCCGTTCAATTGTCGCCATGGCAATTCGACGCGTCGCAAATCCCTCAAGTTTGGACTCAACATCCTCACCAGGTGGGATTTTACTTCATTAGACATTTATTAGAAATTTATTTGACGAAATAAACCAAATTTCTCTCCCATAAACGCACGCACACTCTATTTTTCTGAAGTTATCATAATTTTTTCTTTTCGTTTACTGATGTCACCGCAGGTTATCACCGCTCAAAATCCAATTTTCATCCGAGGACCCCACCAAGATCAACCGATGTTCATTCAGAGTCCACAACCACAACAGGGTATTCAACAACATCAACAACAAGCCCGTAAGTTAACCGTATTACCGACCAGGGGCCTAATTCTAGAAGCTCTTCACTCCTCACTCTTCACTCTGAATGTGCAACCTCCCCACCCTACGAGAACTTTTCGTTCCTAAAAAGTGCAGTGTTATGAAGCTGTAGAGTGAAATGAAGAGTCAAGGTTTGCAGAGTTTTCGGTGTTCTACTCTGTTTTTGTTCTAAGAAACTCTTCACTCCTCACTCTCCACTCTGAAAGTGCAAACACCCCACTCTACGAAAACTTTTCGTTCCTAGAAAGTGCAGTGTTATGAAGCTGTAGAGTGAAATGAAGAGTCAAGATTTGCAGAGTTTTTGGTGTTCTACTCTGTTTTTGTTCTAAGAAACTCTTCACTCCTCACTCTCCACTCTGAAAGTGCAAACACCCCACTCTACAAGAACTTTTCATTCCTAGAAAGTGCAGAGCGTTATGAAGCTGTAGAGTGAAATGAAGAGTCAAGGTTTGCAGAGTTTTCGGTGTTCTACTCTGTTTTTGTTCTAAGAAACTCTTCACTCCTCACTCTCCACTCTGAATGTGCAACCTCCCCACTCTACGAAAACTTTTCGTTCCTAGAAAGTGCAGTGTTATGAAGCTGTAGAGTGAAATGAAGAGTCAAGATTTGCAGAGTTTTTGGTGTTCTACTCGGGTTTTGTTCCAAAAAACTCTTCACACTCGTATGCAGAGTCAATACTGTGGATGGCAAATGAAGATTCGTCCATTTTCTTGTATAGTATTCAATGACTGCCAAATAGCTGTGGACTCTCCAAATATCATTTAGGAGATAATTTATAATTTAATTTCTTCTTCATTTCTTCAACGTGGGGAAAATGGGGAAACCAGTGGGTCTGGTGGGTCCTGGACCCATTCCAATCGATTAAGAATCCAAAATTTATTGGAAAATGATACCCCACGCGCCTAAATCGCCAAAAATCTCGAAAATCCATTTTTCAAAAAACACATTTTGACCCCTATCCCACCCAAATTTGGTCCGATCGGGTGAAAAGTTTCGAAGACCAACTAAAACCATAAACGGACCCAAATTTTTGATTTTTAGAAAATTTTCTTAAAAGTCTTAAAACTACCAAAGTTGGCGTCGACGGCGTACGGACTTTTGACTTTTTTGATCTAAACACCTTGAAACGTCCAGAAAAAATTTTGTCAAAAAAATCAGAGAGATTGACTTTTTGCATTAAAACAGGTTGATTATTCAAGGAATAACCAACCAAAAGCAGTTTGTGGCTAAAATTTCAAATTTTATTAGAATTTTTCGACATTTTTCTTCAACCGAAACGGCGGACGGACATTTCGGTTTATTGAACTAGACATTTTGATACTCAAAATTTCAAATAATTCGGAAAAATCGGAGCGAACCACTGGCATCGAAATAAAAATTGATAATTCAAGGAAGAATAATGCAAAAGGGAAACCCCTTCCTTTATCACTCCCGCCCAACACAGCCCCCCAACTCAAAGGGTGGCGCGCGGTGTAGATCGAACTCCGTCAGCTGTGCCACATTGCGACGGGTTACGAAAGGTCTCGGGCGCCGTGTGATTCATGCTTTCCGCGACGAACCCCGTCGTCGTTGACCTTTGCGTTCGACGAAATCACAAACCCTCACGATCCGCCGTCGGTTGACGCCGGGTGAGAATGACTCGTCGATCCGACGCGTCGAAATCGGTTTACACCGGAGATATTTCTGTCGATCGGCGTTTCGCGTAAGTCGGTCATGTGACGTCACGAAATTTCGCGTTAATTAGCCTTTGCCCCACTCTTTATTTTATCATTCTCCCTGAAATCATTCAAATTTAACATTTTCAAGAAAACAAAATTTTTGGTTTTTTGTTGTTTCAAACTCATTGCCACCCTAATTGACGCTCGACGGGGGAAGATATGTGTAAAAATGTGTATTTTGAAAAACAATTTTGAGTCATAAAATTAATTTTTGTGTCAAATTTAACTTTTTTGAGTAACGTTTTATTGTTATTACCTCGTTTATGATTTCAGAGACCGTTAGCGTGGCCAAGCCGGAACTGAAAGCACAAGGCGGCGTCACACAACAGGGTCGCACTCTGTCTATATTACCGTCCATACAGAATAGAGGGCCCAACCCCCAAACTGTCGTTTTATCGGCAAAAATACAATTGGCTGTGAGTTTTTATTTTTTTTATGATTTGTGATTTGTATTTTTGAAAAAGAAAATTAAATATATTTTAAAAGGGAAATATATCAAGCGAATACACTTTTTTTTTCTCTCTCATTTAGCAAAGTAAAACCGTCAGAACGAAGAGTATAGTCACGAAAGGGACGTCTATACAAAAATTGGACGCTCAAAACCAAACAAAACCCATCAGCCCGCAGCCAAACGCTGCACATCCACCAGGCACCAAGTGAGTCACCCTGTTGATCAGAAATTTTTGTTAAAATAATATATTTCATTCAAATACAAGTTGTATTGGAAGAAATTCGGGTCATGGGGGCGGATTTTGACTCACCCTTGACTCACTAGCTTGTCTGTTTGCACTCTGTGCTGCCATTTGGTGGTTTAAAACCCCAAAAAGACTGGTGAGGTCACGATGACTCATAAATAATCCAATATTTATTGTAGTTTTCCAAATGATTAAAATAAAAGAGAATCGAATGGCCCCATTATAGGCTAATTACTGCCATTTATAGTCTACATATTTCGGCTCACGCTATCTAATTCACTATATATGCTATATTTTTTGTTCACTCGTTAAAATGGCTCATCTTTGGTTAAAATTAACAAGTTTATCATTTATTTTCTCTCATTCGCAGAATGATTATCACCTCCCAGGGAACGATGATGCCTCAACAGCAACTTCTGCAACCCAAACCTCCCCCACTGATGAGTAAGTGTAAATAGTTAAATCATCCCCTTATTTTATTGTCTTTTTTAATTTTGATGTATATTTTTTTAATTTTGAATGCAATTATTGAGGATATGATACGGAAAATGATAAATAATTCACTCCCCTATTCTGAGGAGGCAAATTGATATGAAGAATATCCTTTTGAATGTTCAATCTATAATGTTTTTAACTGTTTTAAATTGATTTGAAATTTCGTTTTGCAGATATAACCGCGCCTAGTCAACCGCAAATACTCCAAGTGCAATCTCAACCGCTTCCGAAAGAAATGCCAATTCACACGGAAGAGATGAAAATAGTAATAAAATGTTCAATTAAATGCAGGTTATTAGTTTGTAATTATTAATTTAATGATTATAATTGCATTTTTTTGTATTTTTAGGATACGCCAGCTGCTCCTCAAATAATGGCTCCGGAAATCCCTCAAATGGTGGCTCTTCAGCCTCAAGAAAATGGTTAGTTGTGTTTTGAGGATAAAGTGTTTTTCGTTTGAATTAATTTTTTAAATTTTGATGTGAAATTGAATGTGATATTCGTGTTTGAAGGAGTCAGTTTGGCTCCGCTGCCAATGGAGATGACGCAGGCGCTGGTGCCAATCGCCACCCCGGTTGCAGCGCCGACGGTCGCTATTTCCACCCCGATCCCCGCGCCAGTGCCGGCGCCAACTCCCGTCGCACCAACTCCACCGCAATCGACTCAGGTAAGAGCCGCCGGATTCCGAAGGTAACATGTCATACGTTTCAAGATGATAACCCCGTTTTTTCTCCCCCAACAGCCCGTTATGACCTCGGAACAACCTCTCGAAGCGGCGACGTCGACTGCCCCCGTGACGCCCGTGTCGGCATCGACGGCCGTGTCGACGGCGGGGTTGGCTCCCCAACCGCCGCCAGACCCGCCTAAACCGTCTCAGGGGCCGCCCAAGGCGATGGTGAAACCTCAGGTGCTCACTCACGTTATCGAAGGCTACGTCATCCAAGAATGTAAGTTGAAATTTATTGAAAAAGGCACATTTTAACCAAAACTGCGCCATGTAATTTGCTTTTCTATTCGTATCTCGTAAACTGTTTGTGTGAGGTTCAAAATTAATCATCATATACCTAATTAAAGGTTAATTGGCAACAAATTCTCAACCTTTTTCTCCTATTTATAATCATTACCGAGTTTTATGGAATTCCAAATTAGAGTTAATCCTCAGCCCTAAATGGGCTGACTGAATCGGCTGTTGATTTTTTTGGTTAATCATTTGATTACTTAAATGATTTATTTCGTATTTTAATTTAATTTCAACTATTTAACATTATTAATATTGTAGTCAAACATAATTGTCCAAAATGCCATGTTTTGGAGACCTGTAATCGTCGCGGTAATCAAAATGTTATCAGACATCCATATTTTTTATGGTTTTCATTTGTGGTTTAAAACCAACGGTTTTCGAGATTTTGGGAAAAAAATCGCTTTTTCGCTCATTTGAGTAAATTGTTCCGTTACAAATCATCCGATTTAATCACAACTGTGACGTTTTCACAGCTTCCGAGCCGTTTCCCATTAGCCGGAGCTCACTTTTGTCCGAATTGGCTCAAACCGTGCGGAATAGGAAAGACAATAAGACTGACATGGCCATTGGTGCCGACGAACCACCTGGTGAGAACCGGATTAACATTTTCTCGACTATAAGTCCCATTATATTTTTTAATGTCGTAATTGATTGTTTGGTTTTGTTTTCGAAAAAGTCAAAAAACAAAAATTGGAAGCCGCTAAAACTCCAGGAACCGAAGGTGTAACGCCGTCAAAAAAACGGACAAAATGCGACATTTGCGGTGGACCGTTACCCGAAGGGGATAAAACGAAGAAGAACAAAAAATACTGTTCGACAGAGTGTTCGAAAAAGTGAGTTGACGTATTCTTCAAAGAAACAAATTTTACTGGAATTATTAACTTAAAAACCAATTTACATGAAGTCATGTGAAGACACACCAGCAACATTACTTGTTCTAATTAAGTTTATTTATTTTATTTTATTATTTTTTTAGAGGGAAATTGAAAAAGAAAGGACTTGGCCTCGATGATAACAAGACTGAACGCAAAGATTGGGTAAGGCGAAATTGTCGATAAGTTTCTAATATTATTGTTTCCCCTAAATTAGTACCTACGACTTATGTATTAAATTTTGTTTAATATTGAACGTTGATTTTTGTTGTTGTTGTTGTTGTTGTTGTTATAATGTATTGAATTTGGCCAGGACAACATGGAATCGACGTCGGACTCGGCAGTCTCAGGGCCGGAAAGCCTGATTGGGAGCGACGCTGGTGAAAATCCCGTCGCTGCTGCCATCTCTCGGCTGGACGAAGACCTTAAAGATCTCCCGGCGCCAAACCCATTAAAATGGACGGTAAGTTCTATGGGTCGATTTTGTAACACAGTATGGGCGAATGTGTTATGTGGATGACTGAAGAAATGGGGTGATTGTAGACTGGGCCACTGTCCTTCCCAAACATTGTAGACTGGGCCACAGTCCTTCCCAAACATTGTAGACTGGGAAACAGTCCTTCCATCCATTGTAGACTGAGTTGCCATGGTCCTTCCCAGTCATTGTAGACTGAGCAACAGTCCTTCCCGCCCATTGTAGACTGGGCCCCAATCCTTCCCGCCCAATCTAGACTGGGCCTCAGTCATTCCCCCTTATAGCAGACTGCCCGCCTTTTCTCCATCTCACCGCCTAATCCCTTTCTCAGTGCGGAGGTGTATGCTGGGCCCACCCTCAAAAGGTGGCAATAAGTGAACACATACATTGCACACTATTTCTCTGTAAGAGGTTGCAAACAGGCAATTGTAGACTGGGCCCCAATCCTTCCCCCCATTGTAGACTGGGCCTCCGTCAAAACACCTAATTTAATCACTAGAAGAGAAAGATAGGACTGAATCGTGGTAAATTTCTGCGATTCAGCGTTCCAACATGTAGTATAAAACGGCACCCTATCAAGCCAAGTTCCCAAAAGATTCCGAAAACCGATTTTCAAAAAACACATTTTTCCCTATACCCTCTTCTACCACCAAATTAGTTCAATTGGGATAAAGACGGACTTTTTGTTTATGTAAAAATCTTGACCCTCCCCCACCTTTTATTATTATTATTATTTTTAAAAAAAATGTTTTAACCCCTTTAAACATGTTTTTAGAGTAGACATTTGCGTTCTTTCTCATGGACCCTACGTCCCTGTTTCAGCCATTTGCTGGCTGGACTAGTAGACGATTATACGTATTTTAATGTGATCTTTATTTACACTTCAGGTGAACGACGTCTGCGAGTACATCAAAAAACTTCCCGGATGCGACGATTACGTCGAGGACTTTTTCAACCAGGAAATCGACGGTCAAGCGCTCCTCCTCCTAAAAGCGGACCACCTTATGTCGGCCATGCAAATGAAATTGGGTCCAGCTCTCAAAATTTGCGCCAAAATTGACAATCTTCGAGGAATCGCGGGTATTAACGGGCCCGACGCCGCCACACCGCCCGATGAAGAGGCTAAGTGAGCTGCGGCCAACGGTCTTGGCGTTCCGCCGGCCAGACTGTCCCTTGCAGGACTCAACGTCCTTCTGTTTTGAGGGTGAGTAGGTGAGTGTAGCAGAGTGTGAGGAGTATTAAGGCGTCCACTGGAGGCGGGCCGCATCGCAAAAAAGTGCGTCCACTGGGGTGACGGGCGGCGGGAGGCGTCTCATTGGAAAACTTGAGTGGAAATGAGGAAAAAGGCGGACTCCGGTGCTGCTCTTTGTTTGTTTACAAAGCACGTTTTGTTTATAGTTACGCCATGTATTCTTCCGACGAAGAAGTTTTCTTAATGCTAGCTATACATGAAAATGAAGCGATAAGTAAACAGCCGAAATGAAAGCACCCGCTAACGGGTCCACGAGATCTTTCTGAAGAGAAGTGTGTTCGGGGAATACCATACGTTATTTTCGGATGTGTTGGACGACGGGACAAAGTTCTTTCAGTACTTTCGGATGTCGTACGAAAAGTACGCTGAACTTCTCCAGATGCTGCGTCTCCATAGGATTCGCAAACTTTGCCTAAATTCAAATTAAAACAAAGTTGTGGTTGTTGCTATTATTTGCGTGTACCGACGACGCCCATCAAATCTGAAATCCGTCTGCCTATCGTCCACTACAGACGGGGCGGGACGGAAACCCTCGCACCGCCGCTAAAATCCGCCTGGGTGGCGAGTGAGGAATACGGTGAGGCCCGCCCGGATGTGCCCCGCCTGCACTGGACGCTTCTCCATGTAAACACTGACGATCGAAATGCCCGCCTTTTGCAATGAGACCCGCCTTCAGTGGACACACCTCCATGCAAACACTGACGATCGAAATGCCCGCCGTTTGCAATGAGACCCCCATGTGCCCCGCCTGCACTGGACGCTTCTCCATGTAAACACTGACGATCGAAAAACCCGCCTTTTGCGATGAGACCCCCATGTGCCCCGCCTGCACTGGACGCTTCTCCATGCAAACACTGACGATCGAAATGCCCGCCTTTTGCAATGAGACCCCCATGCGCCCCGCCTCCAGTGGACGCTACCCATTAATGTTACCGTGGAAACTGTATGCTCAGTGAATGGGCTATGGGTCAAAATCGGTATCTATTTACCCATTTTGAATGTGTTTTTCAAATTTCTGGTACCTAGGCGTGTGGGGTATCATTTCCCACTAAATTTTGGACGCTGAATCGATTAAAATGAGTCTCCATGCTCCTGGTTCAAAAAATAACCAACACCTATTAATGAACTTGCTGTGTTTTTAATACCTCTTTCATCCTGTTGGTGTCGTCCAGATTGTTAAAAAACAAATCATTCATTCTCATTTCGAATGCCATTTATATCATATTTTCTCTTCTGTTACAGGTACACCCCTCCAAGAAGACATGTACAAATCGTTTATACTTGAAGTTTGGCCCATTTTTTCCTGTATATGTTGTACCTAAGTATATTTATCATACGTTTTATTCTGTAAAACAAAATCCAAATAAATGACAAACATTTTTTTATGTTGCAATATTGTTGAATTAGTCCTTCAACAACTTTTTAGGTGAAGATAGAGGTATCTTGGTTTGACGATTGGAACAGGTAGCCGGTACCCGAGTTATTTACAAAAAATAATTGTATAATGAAATTTCACTTTCCGTATCACACCTAATCAACGCCATAATAAATCACCACATGCGTTTTTTTTTTTTTTTTTTTTTTTTCAGAAAAATTGTAGATATTATTCATCTTACAGCCTAGAGATTTTTTATTTTATTTTTTATGTCAGTCAAATGTGATTTATCGAAGAGTTGTTGACTCGTATTGTTATTTTTGTTCGATTTAGTCAAAAGTATATGATCGGCTTGTTGAGTTTAAATAACATGGGCATTTGGTTCGAAATTTCTCAAACATTGGTATTGATGAGTGTTTTATTTAGATCAAATGGAAGTGTTTTCAATTGAAGAATAAATTTTTGTACTCGGTCGACTAGTAATTGATATAAAATTGATATTGTGAGGCGATAAAACGTTTTTGGAGGGAAATAAATTAATTTTGTAAACTTGAGAATGTGTTTTTTGAATTTCCTTTGGTTCCCAGTTTTCCAGGCCACTGAATGGGATTATAATCATGAAAATCCGCTTTTCAAAAAACACATTTTGACCCCTACTTTCCCCAAATTTGGTCCAACCGGGCTGAAAGGTTTTGATGACCAACTAAAACCGGGAACCTGACCAAAATTTCAGATTTTTAGAACATTTTGTAATAATATATAAGAATAACAAACCAAAAGTACACTCACTTAGGAAGAAAATTAGTCCATTTCACAAACATTATAAGCCTTAGAAGAGGTATAAATGCTTTAATGAAGAAAAAAAGTGCACTTAAAGTAAATTAATCAATGTATTTTGGAATGCAATCAAATGTAACGTGAGTAACGTATTTTACACATTTGAAAATGCGGAACACTATAATACAAAAATAACGGATTCACTCCAAGTCATAATTAGGGGTAGATCTTGGGTTTTGACGATTTTGCAGCGTCTTCTTTTCATCTTCTCAACCTTCGAAGCACAAAAATGATCATCTGAAACATGGAATTCAAAATGTTAAGGGATGAAACAAATTCAAAATTCAAAATAGGTGACTGACGCTTGGAGTACAGCCAGCGTTGGCCTAAATTCATATAAATTATGGTTCTTCAGATTCCAACGGCTTTTGATTTTTTGGTAATTTCTTCAATAATCAACCTGTTTCCATACAAAATATCAATTTCTCGATTCGGCCCAAAAATTTTTCTGGGCGTTTTAAGGTGTCTAGATCAATGTAGCAAACGTCCGTCCGCCGTCCAGGCCGACTTGGGTAGTACAAAATTTTCTAAAAATCTCAAATTTGGGTCAGGGACGCGTTTTTGGATCTAGTTTGTCCTCGAAACTTTTCAGCTCGATCGGACCAAATTTGGGCGGAGTAGGGGTCAAAATGTGTTTTTCGAAAAATGGATTTTTGAGATTTTTGGCGATCTAGGCGTGTGGGGTATCATTTTCTACTAAATTTAGGACGCTGAATCCAATCAAACGGGTCCCAGAACGATTGGATTCCACCAGAAGAGGTTATGGGTCCAAATGGGGCGTGTGGGATATCATTTTCCACTAAATTTTGGACGCTGAATCGATTGGAATGAGTACCCATGCTCCTAATCCGAGGAATAACCAATCCCTGTGTATGAATTTGCAACGTTTTCTTGTAAGGGACTTAAAATTTTGCTCTTCCAAATGAAATTAAATCAATTATTAGCGACAAAAATTTCAAAGGGATTATTTAAAAGTGTATTAATAAGAAATTTTGTAGTAGACAGTTTGTTGTCTTCAACCAAATAAATGCAATAAAAAATGAATTAAATACAAAAATTAGAATATACGTACTTCTACTTTTTCCTGGCTCTCTGAGTTGTTCGACTTCTAGGTGCCGAGCTCCCACTCCCAATGCTGAACATGGTGTTTTGAAAACCACCTGTAAAAAAATGTATCGCTGACTTACAACCCCGAATTTATTAAAAATTTGTAATAGGTGAATTTTTATCTTCCAATTTCGACTCAATAGTGCAAAAGTAAATTCAATTGATTTTCTCACCTGCAGCAACGGGGGCGACCCCTGGAGCGCCGCCGAATGCGAACGGAGTCGCCCCTGGAGCCGCCGTTTGTGCGGCTGACGACGCGCCGAATTGAAACATCGGCTTCGCGCTCGGTTGAGGTGCTGAAAAGTTGAAACCGCCGCTCGCCGCCGGAGCTGAAAAGTTGAACGGAGCCGCCGGTTGGGTTTGCGAAGCGGTGAATCCCGGTGTAGTTGAGCCAAAAGTGGGAGTCGCCGTAGAGCCAAAGGACGGCGTTGAGCCAAAGCCCCCTGACCCGAACGAGGGTGCGGGAGTTGAAGCTGAAACGAAATCTTTTTGATTAGTTAGTTCTTAAATACAACCTATTTAATCATGTCCCATCAAAGGAAGTTCATTCTATCCCATTGGCTAAACAATTTGACAGCATTCGTCCCATGAGTTTACAGTATTTTTTATATTAAAAAATGTCAGCCTCAAGCGAGCGACTGAAAACAAGCTTGGCTGGAAGCAATGCCGAGCAACTAAGGGTTGCTTGATGCTTTAATCGATATCAATCATTGGCCGATAGCCTGCAGCCTGGTGGGGACACAAATACGTCAGGAAGCTAATTTTTGAGGAAAAACGAGAGTCCGGTTGTTTGTACATCAGTTAGGAACAGATTAGAAAAAAAAAAAAAAAGTTTTACAGGAGTTGGTCATTCTTTGGACCAGGGGCATGGAGAGTCGTTTCAATCGATTCAGCGTCCAAAATTTAGTGGAAAATGATACCCCACACGCATAGGTACCAGAAATCTCGAAAACACATTCAAAATGGGTAGATAAGATACCCATTATGACCCATAACTTCTTCCGGTGGGTGCTAATCGTTGTGGGACCCGTTTCATTGGATTCAGCGTCCAAAATTGAGTGGAAAATGATACCCCACACGCCTAGATTGCCGAAAATCTCGAAAACTCATTTTTCGAAAAACACATTTTGACCCCTAACCTCCCAAATTTGGTTCGATCGGGCTGACCAAAATGTCAGATTTTTAGAGAATTGTCTAATATCAAAATCGGTTCCGACGGCGGACAAACATTTGGTAATTTTGATCTAGACATCTTGAAACGCTCAGAAAAATTTTTTGGACCGAATCGGAGAGGTTTAATGCATGAAAATATAGGTTGATTATTCAAGGAATAACAAACCAAAAACGGATTATCGTAATTTTCGGCGATCTGGGCAGGTGGGGTATTGTTTAGCACCAAATTTGGAACGCTGAATCGATTGAAATTAGTCCGGGACA
>CM034009.1:2422984-2442172 GCA_019603395.1 Cyrtorhinus lividipennis
TATGCGGGACTGGACGAAACTGCAGTTATTCTTCTTCATATTCGTCTTTGTAATCGAAACGTTATCTGGTTATCTGAGTTTTTTTCAGTTATTGCTTCCTAGGGTTGATCATCGAAAGAAAACATCGATGTTCACCATCGATATTCGAAAAAACATTGGCTCGTAATCATCGGTGTTTTTGAGCTTTTTCCATGAGAATTGAAAATTAATGAAATAAGTAAAAGAAAACTGCGTGAAAAGTAGAACAATTTATTGTGATAAAATCTTGCAATTCTACAATCTTACTAACACAACATATTATTAAAATTATAATTATTATACAATCTTACTATGATCTAACAGTCTTATCAACCCAATGTTAGCAAACTACAAAATCATTAAAAAGTAGGTACCTCCGCTTAGCCATAAAAATGTTGCAGCAATGAACTTAGAAACAAGGCAGCCAACACCCCAACATATTACAGCTTTTCGACAGTAACAGTATCTGCCCCGCCTTTGAGAAGAGATGTTCACATAGGACTGAAGACCCTACAGTCGTCAAGTGGTCAAAGGCGATTTGGTATGTTTGCTTATTTTTGGCATTATTTTGGTCAAACACAGACAAACTAAACACTGCAGTTGGAAGACGAAAGATGAAACAGATAAGGATAAGAAGAAGAACAAGAAATGATGGCAGTTTGGCCAACCTTTTCACCTTTCCTACGCCTGGGATCCTGGATTGGCAAAAATGACAACCCTGCATAGCAATAGACGCTCATGATGAAAACTTGCAGTACAGCTATGCTGTGGGACAGCAATGGACTAGATAGGGATAAGAAGATTATCATACTGTTCAGCTTTCAGAGAGAAAGAAAATGTATTTTTCTATCCTGCAACCAAAATGGAAGAATTTTTCTTCTGTTAAATTTTTTTTCTGTGCATGTGATTTTTAATTCTGGGAGGATGGTAGACAGGGCTTAATTGCCCTATTCCTCCCCAGTGAATAAATAAAACATCAAACAATCATTGAAAAACAAAAGCTTCAAGCGTTTCAACTAAAATTGAGGTTTTCTCAAGTGAGCGCCAGCTTAAATCAAAAGTACTTCTCATTCAAAAAATCTAATTTCACAAATGGGAGCATTAATGAGAGCATCAATTCAATAAGTTATTTATTTATGTAATTATCAAGTGTTTCTAAGTTGACACATTCGTTTTACGGTTCTCCTGTAGCTTGGAGACCAGTCGCAGGTGTAGTAAAGCATTCATATAGAGCATCTCTTAAGGGAGAATCCTAAAACCGTTGTGGTCCGCTATGTACTTGACTTCTATTGGGATTCCCTCAGGGCTGACGTATGAGTAGGAACCGGTTTTGGCAATGACGTACTCCCAACCGTCGTTCGTCGAGAGCAGCTTACCTTGCTCTTTGAACGTAGTCCCTTTGTCGTCGCTGAATCTGGAATAGGGTAATGCCAGTAGGACATTAGTGGACATGAATGGGGATTAATGTTAGTCAGTTGGGGAGATAGCAGGAGAGCAAAAGGGAATTACTGTTCTGAGGATGGAATCCTCAGGCGTCTCAAGACTGGACTTGGAATGACTTGAAGTGAGTCAATGGCCTGTTCTGAATCTATGCTCACCCGTGGGAATACTGAAGATCTTTGTCTTGAAGCTTGATCTGCGTGTTTCTAGGGATTTCCAATTCTTCAGGCGACAAGTCACCGCCACTTAATGTTGGTTGAGGAATAGGGTTGGATCTTTGAGGTTGAGGAGTCGTAGGTGCTTCAAGTTCCTCTGGCGACAGTCGACCACCTTCGACTTGAGCTGGGGCGTATGGCTGGCTTGGGATCGATAGGAAAGACGGTCCTGAAGCCGGTTGGGGGGCGACAGAGGAATAAGTCGCTCTTTCTTGAGGTACGCCATATTGCGTAGAAGGAGCTCTCAAGGCAGGAGGTCCGTATTGAGTAGCAGGAACTCGCGCAGCAGGGACACCATAGCGAGAAGAAGGAACTCTCACGGCAGGGATGCCAACAGCAGCGACCCTCACTAACTGAGGTTGTACTTCGCTTGTCCTGACGTATACAGGCGACACAACCTGGCCTTGAACAGGCTGAATTCGAACTTCCGGTCCTACCGGCAAAACCGTACGAGTTTTGGAGTTTAGGCACAGCATTTTCCCTTATTTCGGAGTCGGTCCATCTGGGCAATCCATACTGCCGGCTGACTGGCGCGACCACCACTGGCTGATAAGTTCCGTCGGACGTCTCCCGCTTCACTAGGACTGGGCTCGCCCTCAGAGCGGTTAAATGATGTACCAGGGCCAAAAGGCCGACACCTACGTTGACCTGCAGCACAAAGGAAAATAGCATCAACAACACAAAAAGAAATTGAAAACGCTGCAAATTCTTACGAAGGGGTTGGTTATTCCTCGGACCAAGCGCATGGAGACTCATTTATTCAAAATGGGGGAAACAGTGGGTGTGGTGGGTGTCAGACCCACTCCAACCGATTCAGGGTCCCCAATTTAGTGGGAAATGATACCCCACACGCCTAGGTACCAGAAATCTGGAAAGAACATATTCAAAATGGGTTATAGATACACATTTTGAGCCATAAGCTCCTCCAGTGGGTGCCAATCGTTCTGGGACCCTTTTCATTGGATTCAGCGTCCAGAATTTAGTCAAAAATGATACCCCACACGCCTAGATTGCTAAAAATCTCAAAAATCCATTTCTCAAAATTCACATTTTGACCCCTACTACACCCAAATTTGGTCCGAAAACCAAAATGTCCGTCCGGCGTTTTCGGTAGTAGACAATTTTCTAAAAATCTGAAATTTGGGTCAGGGGTCTGTTCCCGGCCTAAAACGGTCCTCGAAACTTTTCAGCCTGAGTGGACCAAATTTGGGCGGGGTAGGGGTCAAAATGTGTTTTTTGAAAAATGGATTTTCGAGATTTTGGGCGATCTAGGCGAGTGGGGTATCATTTTCCACTAAATTTAGGACGCTGAATCCAATGAAATGGGTCCCAGAACGATTGGCACCCTTTAGAAGAAGTTATGGGTCAAATTGGGTACATACTACCCATTTTGAATATGCGTTTTCGAGATTTCTGGTACCTAGACGTGTGGGGTATCATCTTCTACTAAATCTTGGACGCTGAATCCAATGAAGTGGGTCCCAGAACGATTGGCACCCACTGGATGAGGTTATGGGTGAAAATGGGTATCTATTACCCATATTGATTATGTGTTTTCGGGATTTCTGGTACCTAGGCGTGTGGGGTATCATTTTCCACAAAATTTTGGATCCTGAATCGATTGGAATGGGTCCGGGACCCGCCGCATCCACTGTTTTCCCCATTTTGAATAAATGAGTCTCCTTGCGCCTGGTCCGAGGAATAACCAACCCGTGTGTAAGAATTTGCAGCGTTTTTTAAAATTATTATTTTGACATTTGGATTGACAAATTAAGACATTTTGAAGCGCAGAATGTCAACATGGGAAAAAATTGAGATATCGACTTTAGGTACTAAAACATAATTTGAGGTTCGAGGGCATTTGAGGACTCTCTGGCTCTTAAGACGTCAAGCTTGAGGGTCCTCCTATGCCATCCATCGAACGCATAAGTGGTTACCACTCACCGTCCACATGGTTGAAGAGTAGAGACATATTGGAGCCTCCATCGTCGTTATATACCCGTCAGACGTCATCCGGATGACGAGTGGGGCCGAACCACGTGCACGATGAGCGAACCTTCACACTTCGACTCATTCAATGGGCGTCCCTTGGTATAATCGTCCGAAATACGTCAAACAATTATTATTTGGACTATTCGGAATGAGATCGTTAAAATAAGAAGAGAGAGAAAATCCTCATTAGCCCCGACCGTCGACCGTCTTGTGATTGACTGCCTCGGAAAGTAAACATGTTTATTTCTCTTTATTCATTTTATTTCACAAATATTTTTCTTTTTTACACTACAAGTACCTCTCTCAACTTCCGTCTCAAGACAACAACCCAAAGATGCTGCCAGAGGTGCTTGATACTTTATGTGAAGTAATTTCTCTCATTTTCCGTCCCCACATTTAATTTACCAAATTATCTAAACCACATTAGCTTTTCGTATCGATTTTTAAAGCGTCGCCGAAATAAGACCCAAATTACGAACCAAAATGAACGGAATTAAGGTTTTCGTATGATGAAAATTAATTCCGAACTGTGGAACGGATAATTCTGGGAATTATTTCAGCAAATAATCTTTTATAGATTTTGATGGACTGAACTTAAGTTTCAAATAAATGCAGAACTTGTGCGAACGTGCAAATTTTTGCCGTGACGTCACAGGCCATACAAGAGAGGAGATCTATATTTTGAGAAAACTCCGGTTTTGGATCAAACTAGGCTTTGACAAAAAAAATTATTAATAACAAGGCAAATACAGGTGTCGCTACTCTAATTAGAAAACTCTGAAATATTATTCCACACTGGCTGGTTATTCTTTGGAGCAAGAGTTAGTATGGGGGAAAATTCAGGACACATTCCAATCGATTCAGCGTCGATATTTAGTGGAATGTTTCAAGAAAGACATTTTTACCCAAATTTGCTCCCAGTTTTGAGGTAGATATGTACCCATTTTGACCCATAACCTCTTCCAGCGGGTGCCAATTGTTCTGGGACCCATTTGATTGGATTCAGCATCCTAAACTTAGTGGAAAATGATACCCCACTTGCCTAAGTTTCCAAAATGTCGAACATGGGGCAAATGGGGGAAACAGTGTAATCCCCCAGGCTTGCTGCCTCCAGAAGGCCAGAAGGGAGGGAGCATGCGCCAGGATGCGCGCGCAGCTCCTGCCTGGACGTGGCATTTGGAGAGAGCTCCAGCGCGCACTCGTTGCCAAGGCGCCCAACCTGGCAGTCCTTGCTGAGGCGCCCCTCGTCGCCAAGGCGCCTAACCTGTCGTGCAAGTGCAACTCACTCAGTCCATCCTGGCTTTGTCCTGTGCTTGCTCTGAAGTGAACTCTGCTACCGTGCTGAAGTCGACTGAAGCTGTAATATTGTGTTCCCCATGAGATAAAGGACTCAAGCTAATTAAGCCGGCATCGTTGCGCTTGCTCATTAAATTGTATTTCATGTATATCATAATTTCATGTATCATGTATTAATTGTATTTTATGCTCCACATGTTGTCTAATTTACCTTGTCGAATTACTTTGTCTTATATCAATTCTAGCCCAGGTTGAGGCATATTCTCCTTTGCAACGTGTCCTTGTTTTCAATTATAATTCAGTTTGTATCAATGTATTTTATGCTCATCCTTGGTATCCCTAGTTGCTCAGTCGTAAGTCTTGGACTTACATCCCGTATCCTCTCGCTAGGTCCCTTCCAAATTCTCCGAAGAAACCCGAATTAAATTATAGTAAATTCAAACACATTTTAATTCGAGAGAGGCTTACAACAGTGAGTGTGGCGGGTCCCGGGCCCATTCCGATCGATTTAGGGTCCAAAATTTAGTGGAAAATGATACCCCACACGCCTAACCTGCCAAAATTCTCTTAAATCCATTTTTCGAGATACACATTTTGACAGGTTGAAAAGTTTCGAGGACCAACTGGAGCCAAAAACGGACCCCTGAACCAAATTTCAGATTTTTGATCGGACATTTTGGTAGGGTAGGGGTCAAAATGTGTATTTCGAATAATGGATTTTCGAGATTTTTGGGATCTAGGCGTGTGGGGTATCATTTTCCACTAAATTTTGGACGCTGAATCCAATGAAATGTGTCCCAAAACGATTGGTGCCCTCTGGATGAGGTAATACCTACCCACTTTGAATGTGTTTTTGATATTTCTGATTTCTGAGGAGTGTGGGGTATCATTTTCCACTAAACCTCAATAAATTGAAACTTTTATCTTCAATTTTACTTTCCTCTCAACATTTTGCTTTATAAAATATGAATATATAAATTTGAGTGCCTAGAACTCATAAGTTATTCTACGCTAAACGCACTTTGTTTTGAAGAGGGGAGCATTATTTGAGTTACCAGCTCATCGCAGCCACACTTATTGCGTTAAAATTTCATTTTTGTTAAATTAATTGGATAGTAAACACCTCTGTTAGGCCTAGGCTGCCTTGGAATGCTTCTGCACGTTCGTGATAAGTGTTTATTTACTTTACCAAAGCAAAAACTTGGCGGGAAAGGAAGTGAGGAAAAGGTATTCTCCATTCCTCCGGCTCTTCCGTATCTCGTCTTCGAATCTGTTTTCGTTCCTATCGATCCTTGTCTATATACGTACTCGTAGATTCTTTAAATTACATCCGGAGTTTGTTGACAACCTTCGTCGACCGTCGCCTATCGTCAGAATCGCGGGATAATTTTTCCAAGAACCGAGCAATGAGCTGACTCCCAAAAAGGATGGACCCTCGTTGATGAGAAACGGAGTGGAAATTTGTCAAGACGAATATCGAATCCAAAGGAAAAACCTGGTTTGGAGTTGACAAAGTGATTTGCGTTCAGAAAAATCTGCCAAGATCGTCTCACCTTCGTTGTCTCAAGGTTGAGAGTACAAATCTGGAATGTCCCTTGTCTGGAACTAAAGTGCTCTTGGCCATTGGAGGACCAAAATACACAAAGGTTTATTATTGTAGGTAACGTAGATCCTAATTGTTCAGAATAGTGTCAGTGAAGTCTTCGCAATATGTTCCTACCACACAGGAGAGTATAGACACAGAGAAAAGCGAACGATTTTTTGGTTGGTCTATAGCGGACTTCACTGCCAAACTTTCTTTTTCTTTTGAGCTTCGTTTAATTTTTTTGAAAAATAGGCCACAGGTTTTGGTTGGTTATTCCTTGAATAATCAACCTATGTTTTCATGCAAAAAGGTTAACCTCTCCGATTCGGCTCAAAAATTTTTTTCTGGACGTTTCATGGTGTCTAGATCAAAAAAGGTCAATGTCCGTACGACGTCCATTGTCCGCGCCGTTTTTCTAAAAATAGTTGAAAATTTTCTAAAAATCTGAAATTTGGATCAGGGGTCTGTTCCCGGCCGAGACGGGTCCTCGAAACTTTTCAGCCCGATCGGACCAAATTTGGGTGGGGTAGGGGTCAAAATGTGTTTTTTGAAAAATGGATTTTCGAGATTTTGGGCGATCTAGGCGAGTAGGGTATCATTTTTCACTAAATTTTGGACCCTGAATCGATTGGAATAGGTCTGGGACCCGCCAAACCTACTATTTCCCCCATTCGAGGAATAACCAACCCGTGTGTAAGAATTTGCAGGGTTTTTTCTTTTCAATTTTGAACGGAATGATGTCTATCAATTGTCAATTTTCAGTGATTTTGGTTGGTCTATTGCGGACTTCACTGCCAAACTTTCTTTTTCTTTTGAGCTTCGTTTAGTTTTTTTTGAAAAATAGGCCACAGGTTTCACACTTCCATATAACTGTTGCTGTTTCTAGATAGCTCATATTCCTTCTCTGCTAGAATCTCTGTATATTTTTATTGGCAAGTTCTTATCGAAAATTGCTAAGCAAGGTGACGAGATTAGATATTGTTTATTTGGCATTCCTTTATCCACAAAAATTTTACATCCTTTTGCAATAAATTATGGAATACCTCCAACATTTTTGATGCATTTTCAATATATTTATGGTAGAAGTTCACTTTGCCCAAAAACAGCCTTATGTTTTTTCTATTTTGCGGAGTGGGGATGTTCTTAATAGCTGTTACATTATCGTTTAGAGGTTCTACGTAGTTTTCTCCTATTTCATCTCCTAGGTATTTGATTGAATTATTTGCGAAATTGCATTTAATGAATTTTAATTTGATTTAATTTTAATTTAAAAGTTCTTCGAGGTGTATCAAGTGATCATCGATGGTTTTCGAGAAGACTAAATATCGTATGAAGTTACAACAAGAAACGTCTAGATTATTACGTCGTATAATTCCCGAGAAAAAAAGCTGGAGAGGAGGTTTCCAGCAGTTTTGGCAGGGAAGTCTTTCCCAAGATAAGGTTATTAAGAAATGTGCGGTGCCTTTTTTTCCTGTGGACTATACGAGTTTTCAGCCTCCAAATGTTGGCTAGCCAGCCAATATCATCGACTGCCTCTCGAAGAACACATAACCAGCCCCTTTCTGCAGTTGTTTATATTATAATTACCATAACTGTAGTAAATTTGTTCATAATGGCTTATGGCCGTCGGTAGCTGTTCTGAACAGGATTCTCTTTGGGCCTTCTGTACGAAGTATAGGATTATTCTCGTTACAATCAAGCACGCATTTCAGGCTCACTTTAAGTAAAAACGCAAATTTTGTTAAAGAATGAAATTGAAATTTTAGGTCTAATGAAATTCCAATTGGAATTAAAAAATACATGTATTTTGGGCATTGAATCATCAGATAATAAAAACGCTGCAAATTTATTCACACGGGTTGGTTATTCATTGGACCAGGCGCATGGAGACAAATTTCTTCAACATGGGGGAAACAGTGGGTGTCATGGTCCGATTCCAATTGGTTCAGGGTCCAAATCTCGAAAACACATTCGAAATGGGTAGATAAGCACCCATAATCTCATCCAGAGGGCGCCAATCGTTCCCGGACCCATTTCATTGGATTCAGGGTCCAAAATTTAGTTGAAAATGATACCTCACACGCCTAGGTATCAGAAATCTGGAAAACACATATTCGAAATGGGTAAATAGATACCCATTTTGACCCATAACTTCTTCCGGTGGGTGCCAATCGGTCTGGGACCCATTTCATTGGATTCCGCGTCCAAAAAAGCATGAAAATGTAGGTTGAATATTCAAGGAATAACCAACCAAAATAATGGAACAGCTCAATTTTCATAAAAATTTTATGAAACATTTAATGTTTAAAACCAAGGGAGAATAACAGGTAAAGAACATAGTCATTTTAGGGTTGAGACATCGGAAAGCGATATATCGATGAGGATCTGGCGATAGTTTTCATTCATATCGTCGTACCCGTATGTTGAAAATATTGATATTTTTAGACGATATATCGGTAATTCTTTGTTAATGTATCAATAGTAAACGGCAAAAGGTCCGCATCAGAGTCATAATGTTATTGGAAAAAGATTTTATTTTTTCTTCTCATTCAGAAATAGGTAACTGTGTTTCTTCAACAGAGCTCTTCTCTTCGTTGTAGATAAACATTTTATACAACATACATAAATACCATATTGGTGACACTTTACATTGCATTACTCTTCTCACACATCTTTCTCCAGTATTACATTGAGCAGTGCTCTTGCCATACACAATATTATTAATGTGAAAATTATTTAAACCGATATATCGATTTGATTTTAACGAATTTCATCACTAAATAACGATATTCACCGTATCTGATAGTATTGAATATCGATATTGTCTTTCCGATGCCCAACTGTCACAGTCAAATTTTCATATTTATATATATTTCTGTATTAACTCAATCACAGCCGTGCGGGTGATTTCATACGAATTACACCCGAGAATGTAAAAATAACAGGAGCTGTCAATACCACATGGTAGTACAAAGAAGATCACCTCAAAGATCGTCCACGTTTGAAAAAGACGATCATATTCAGGCAGTGAGCGATTGACGACGAGGTTTAACCATTTTTTGAGTGGAAATTGTGGACTTTAATGGCAATGATGTACGATAGTCGATGTAGATGTTAATCCTCAAACAATTTATAAGGAAAGGTAGAGCACCTGAAAGGAATGCTTGTTCCAGAAAAACGTCCCAAATGTTCCAGAATTCCACGCAATTTCACACTGTCGTCTCAATTGTTCTGATCCGTTTGTAACCTAAAGGTTTAGTGCAGCTACGCAATACATCAACCCAGTGATGGAGCTTTTTCGACAGTGTTTGGTTCTTGCTGGCAAGGTTCAGATAGATTCCAAGAACGACTAGAAGCCCAGCCCACACGTACCTGAAAACAATTGTGCTGTTAGAGCAGGTTAAAATTAATGATGAGCACAAAAATTACTGATCAGTCCACCTGGTTATATTAGGTATGAGAGGAAAGTAGTCATTACAGCAAGCCCTTGAGGGTCGCAAGTACAACGTCTTTAAAGGCTCATTGACCATAAGTTTTGCTAAGCGGTTGAAGAAAAACGCTGCAAATTCTTTCAGAGGTTGCATGGAGACTCATTCCATTTGATCCAGCGTCCTAAAATAAGTAGAAAACGATGCCCCGCACGCCTAGGTATCAGAGATCTCGAAAACACATATTAAAAATGGGTAAATAGGCACCCATTTTGACCCATAACCTCTTCCAATGGGCTCTAATCGTTCCGGGACCCGTCTCATTGGATTCAGCGTCCAAAATTTAGTCGAAAACAAAACCCCACATGCCTTGATCGCCAACAATTTCGAAAACCCATATTTCAAAAAACACATTTAGATACTTCCTCCCTCCCCCAATCCATTAGGTTGACTTCCTGGACGGCGTACGACGAACGAACATTTGCTTATTTGCTTATTTAGAATCCTTAAAACGCCCAGAAAAAAAAACTTTGGGCCTTCGGAGGGATTGACTTTTTGCATGAAAACATAGTTTGATTATTCATGGAATAACAGTGCTTGAATGTCCAGGAGGACGATGCAGACCAGGAGGGGGTAGCGGATGGCAGTGTAGCCATCATACCCTTTTTTGGTTCATTCTCCAACCACTTAGCAAAGACCTGCTACCAGTAGAGACCGCTTTTCGATATACCAAAGCATAAATAGGTACTTCTCCATAACCCCTCCCCCCCTCACAATTCCACTGTGAATGCCTCTCGCCCTACTGATGTCTTTAGGCATTGGAAAATTATTATCGCCCGTCTAGTTATCAGGTTTGGGTGGAACCTTCGCTGGGGCAAAGCCATGAGGGGTTATGATTGATAAGGAATGATTTGCAGTGTTCCACATCGCGAGGCTCAACGGAGGAGTACCCAAAATTATCAGTAACTCTGCAGGAGATTTCTCCTTGGCAGCAAACGAGTTTGGAAGGTTGTAAAGTACAAAGAGGGGACAGGATGAGCGGGCGCCTTCACTCCCTCCACTGGGAAGGTTTGCAAAGGGCTTCCACCACTCACTCTATGGGGAATGTTGGTGCCTTGTGGAAAAGAGTCAGTCCATGGAATAAGTAGGACTACTTACTATACCTACTTATTCCATGGAGTCAGTCGAACACGAGTTTTCATAGCAGGACGTTGTTGCCTTACCATGGTAACAGGTACTGTTCACTTTCATTTGTGATTGATCAATCCATGATTGGACATTCTCATTGTTCTCAGGGTTAACCCAGGCACTTCATTTAGAACATATCATAGCATTACATTTTGGCAATCAAAGAGTCATTTCATTGTGCAAAATTCTCAGTGGCTGTCCAACCCAGGCGCCTCGTGTGTAATGCTTAAATTATACACAGATTAACATTCACAGGGCTGACCAACCCAGGCACCCTTGGGGAAGTCCAACCCAGGCGCCCCTTCTACCATGCGTAAATTTTGCATGGAACAACATTCAGAGGGATGTCCAACACAGGCGCCCCTCCTATGATGCATATATTTGGCATAGAACGACATCTCAAGGGCTGTCCAACCCAGGCACCCTCAATGTGTACACATAAATCACCCTTTATCCATAACAGATACTAAATAGGGGTGAAAGCATATATTGTTGTGAGATTACACGTGCACCAGTCTCCTGGGCAACCAGCATTACAAGGTCAACAACACGTGGAGGGCTAAGGGTCACTCTCGATTATTTGTGCATTGTACCAAATTGGCTGGAACCTTCCCATTTGCTTGAGACAACACATTGAGTTCCCAGAACCAGGGAAGACTCGAGAAGGTTCTTGGCCAAGGGAGCGAGCATAAAAGGGACCGAGGAACGCTGCAGAGTTCAGTTTGGAGTCTGAATATAGAGGCTTCGCTTTACAACGTGTATTGTGCCTTGTGATTGTGTAATAAGGTCAGTGTATTTACGTGAACAATTGTAATAAATTATTTACAAAGAACATAAATCGTTACAATATCAAAGGTGAGAGTAAGGGGATGGAGGAGATTGCATGGGCCAACAAGGCCTGAAGTCAATCAGTTGCTCAATCAACCTCAATCACGCACCAGTTTCATGTTCTATCAATCAATCATTCATAAAACACTCAGTGTACATTAAATATGTCAAGATATATTGATCTTGACAACAGGAGACTCACTGTATCGTGAAAGGTTTTGAGAAGAAGACGAAGGAAATGATGATGGACACAGCTTTGCGACAGGTGGTAACAGTGACGGCAGTGAGCGCACCACAGGTCTTGACTAGGGTGAGCACAACGTTGACTCCAAGATAGCCACTCAAGGAGAACAGTGCAGCGTAGAAATAAATCAACGGCTTCTACAAAATAATTGAAACGCTAAATGAGATGATAAATTGAAATTGGTCTGCAGTTAGTGACACAAAAATGCATGTTGGGTGGCTCAAGGGGTTTGTCCACATTTTGGATTAACTTGACTCTGTGGACCTTAATAAAACCATTTGAATCAGCGCTCAAGGCAGCTTAAGAACAGGGTTGCTGTTGTTGTGCAGAAGTACTTGAGGGGTACAGGGGAACAACCTGACATACCTGGCTAGACTGTTCCTGAGGCCATGTGGCCCATTACAGTCTATCCTCATCTTCATTTGTGCGCCAGATCATCTGGGAGCCCTGTTCTATGGCTTCCCTGTATATCAGGCATCCCACCCTCTTCCAGCGTTTGCGTTGCCTGTGGCAGCCCAGGATGGACCTCGTGGAGGTGCCAGGTTTTGCAAGGGGTCTTTATTTCTCATTTCTGCTCTGCTAAGCCTCTGTGGCATACTATGAGCTATAGGGTGGGGGTGGCTGTGGAACGGCTGGGACATGGTGCTTAACATGGTGGTGGCGGCACTTACTCGCCTCTTTACTGGGCTTCACTCAACCTACAGGGGAACAACCATCAAGGTCCATTTGGGATAGGTTAAAAAGGTAACTCCCAGGTATGAAGATAATCTACTTTTAGAATCTGAGAATTCAAGTTTTGTCTGGAGTCATCCTTGAATTGAATCATCTTTCCTCGAATAACTGGAAGTTAAAGTCATGTCCAGTTTTAATATAGAGGGCGCCACAACGCAGGGCAAAATAGCAGTTAAAATCTACCTACTCACCGTATCATGTTGGCACATATTTGTACAAGTAGGAGTTGGTATGTACGGCACCGTGGAAATAGGGTATTGCAAAATGGAAAGCTGATATGTTTAGGGAGGCGTGGAGGGTCTCCAAGTAACCAGAGGGGGGCGTGGTACAAACAAGTTTGGGAAACCCTGATCAAGAACCTCTAAGAAACTCCTTTTTTGACAAATAGGATTTTTCCAACTTGAGGATTCATTGCCTTGCCACCTGAGTTGATTGCTCGGAGCTTGGCATTATACTGGGATAACCTCTTCAGCCAAGATTATTAAATTTATGAACTAATACAACAATTTTGTACGCTTTCTCTTTCACAAACTCACGTCTGAGCAGAAAACCAGTCCTCGCCATAAGTCACCGGTGAAGGCCATGATGACAAACAAGTACACAAACCCGATAGAGTACGAGTACAGTACAACCTCGGTATTTGAGGCGCTGAAGGTTTTCATGGACTTTTCCTGCACATTACCAATGGCCGCGTCGCAGAGTAAGGCACAAGATATCATCGCAACGCCTTAAAAAATAATAATAATAATGATTAAAAAAATACAAATAATAAATGGAATAAACTATTAGCGACAATTTAATAGATTTCACTAACGGAAAGAGCTATTGATGTACCTAATCCTGCCATAAGTTTTGTTCCAAATGGAGCCCTGTAGCTCAAATGAGTACATACATGCTTAGACCTGACCTTGGACTCAGTGTTTACCTTAGGTATGGAGCCAGAAATCACCGCTCGGTTTTTGTTTATTATTCACATCAGCAGGATGGAGAGTGAATCCAAAAATCTGCTAATTCTTACATACGGGTTGGTTAATCCTCGAACCAGGCGCATGGAGACTAATTTAAACATCGGACCATGCTCATGGAGATTCATTTCATCAACATGAGGAAAATGGGGGAAACAGTGGGTGTGGCGGGTCCCGGACCCATTCCAATCGATTCAGGGTCCAAAATTTAGTGGAAAATGATAGCCCTAGGTACCAGAAATCCCGAAAACACATATTCAAAATGGGTAATAGATACCCAATTTGACCCATAACCTGTTCCAGGGGGTGCCAATCGTTCTGGGACCCATTTTATTGGATTCAGCGTCCAATATTTAGTGGAAAATTGTACCCCACTAACCTAGATCGCCCAAAATCTCGAAAATCTATTTTTCAAAAACACATTTTGACCCCTACCCCGCCCAAATTTGGTCCGATCGGGTTGAAAAGTTTTGAGGACCAACTAAAGCCAGGAAAGGACCCCTGACCAAAATTTCAGATTTTTTGAAACATTTCTACAACCGAATACGGCGCGGACGGTGGACGGCGTGCAAACAACTAATGGGTTTGGCCCATCAGAGCACATCCGGTGTGCCACAGCCAAAGCACTGGCAAAGTTCGGCCGAACAAGGGCTCTCTCATCGGTCACTTGGGGCACTGTTTTGGAGCCGGCGACTAATGTACAAGTCCCCTATTTGAGACAGTCGCGCTTTATGCATGCCCAGCCTGGGCCAGGTACACAAAAGCGAGGGACCTGCAGAAATTGCTCAGGACCCAGCGAAGTGCCCTCCTCATGGTCAGCCAAGCATGTAGAACGGTGTCACACGAGGCCCTCCACGTCCTCACAGGGCAGATGCCATTGGACCTCAAGCTCCAGGCCCTGGCATCAAAGTGGCACATCAGCCACGGCCAGGAGAGCATGATAGCCGTATGCACAACTGAGGCCGAAATCACCGAATGGAGCCTAGACAGGTGGCAGGAGCGATGGGATGCATCCCCCAATGGGCGGCACACCCACAAAATCTGGCCAAATGTACGAGTGCGCCTGTCACAGCGCTACGTCGACGTGGACCACTATGTCTCACATTTTGCCACCGGCCATGGCGATTTCAACGCCAAGCTCCATGGCATAAGATTGAAGCCCTCCCCCCTCTGTGAGTGCGGCGAGCCTGAGACGGCGGACCATGTCTACCTCCAGTGCCCAAAGTACGAAACTGCGCGTAGGCGATGGCTGGCAGTCCTGCGTTTCAATCCAGGAACAATGCAGAGGGCACAAAAAAGTTGCCCATCAAGTAATGGCTGCAAAAGGATGGCCCACACGCCAATCACGCCAAGAAGCCCCTCCAGGTCCCAACCGTGCTACCTCCGCGAGGTCCATCCTGGGCACTGCTGAATAGGAATGGCGAAACGCACGGCAGAAGAGAAGGCGCAACCATCAGGCAGTAAGCAAGCCCCGGTAAAGCCGCAAGGCGTAGAAACGGGAAGAATGAAAAGACCTGATGGACGGCGTACGGCGGACGGACATTTGCTAACTTTGATCTAGACGCCTCGTCCTCCAGAATACAATTTTGGGCCGAATCGGAGAGATTGAATTTTTGCATGAAAACATTGGTTGATTATGCAAGGAATAACCAACCAAAACCGCATGGCTTTGCAAAGACTCACAGTGGCTCTCCCAGCAAGTGCTGCGTGCTGTCATTGATGGTTGGCAGGGGAGGTTACAAGCTTTTGTGAAGGCAAAATACGGAAATTTCGAATAACGCATCGATTTTCCATCGTGTAACAACTTACAATGTCAAAATAAAATAACAAGACTTGAATTTGATGATTGCTATACGTCTCCATGCATTTCTCCTTGTAACAGAACTCATGGCACGACTCGAAAGTGTCTTCAAACGAGCGTAAATCTCTGTATTACGAGTACATTGTTACCGACGAGGCTGAAGGTAGGTGATATTTGACTGTCAGCAAGTGTGAAATACGACAGCCCGGCGCACATGAAGGAAGCAGCGACGAAATCGATCAATTTGTACCGTTTTCTTTGTATCAAAATTGAGCCGATCATGACTGGAATGAGCTTGCAGCACTTGAAAATGACCTAAAAAAGAAGACAAATCGGTAAAGATATTTACGACCGGTTTAAATGAGTTAAATGTACTTATTTTAAATTATATTAAATTTATTTATTTTAAAAAGTAAAGAAGTTACTCAGCCACAAAACGTGTTACTGTGAGTATCAACAAAGGGCTCAAAGTTCTCCTTACTCAGATGACGAATGTAGAAGATGATTTTGGCAATATTGATGACGAAAATCCAACAGAAAATTATGCTAAATCGGAATTGTCAACACTGCGGGTTGCTATGAAAGAAGTGGCTCTCCCTGAGCAGACAGCTTCCAACTTCAGCATTGAACAGGCTCAAGAGGAAAAACTTGAGACTAGTATTATGGCTAGAACTGGGTCAACAGTACAATGTACTACTGAAGGGCTGGCACCTCAAGCAATCAGGCAGAAAGCTGAGGCGAACTCCCTAGTAGCCTGCTTTAGAAAACCAAGGGCACGCATTGTCTAGAAGCCAGGGCAATATGGCTGGATAATGTCAGCTGAGGATCCAGAAGGACACTGGGTCCTTCACAAATGGCGGGCGGCTACGAATGGCGGTCTAAGAATGGTGTACAAGAAGGTGCAGTCTGGGAGCAGAAGAATGAAGGAATGCAGTCACTGAGCGCTTCTCAGGACTTGGAAGATGACAAACCATGGAGCACTAAGCCATTGAAGGCATTGAGAGAAGACTGTAGAGCATGACAAATAGGGAGCTCACGAATCCCGTAGATATGGCTATAACAAGATGCGAACCCAGAGGGACTCAAAGAAACAACAAATGGAACCAATACTTGAAGTATAGCTAGTGTAACATGTCAGATATTGTCAATCAACAGTCTCTCACACCCTGTGACCTTGCATACTAGGCTGAAGAGTGTGGGATAGGGCCAGCCAGTTAGAGATGCCAAACTTAGCAACTTACCAGCTGTCTACATCCGCCATTGGCGGGTCTGTGAGTTAGTTGTTAAGTGGGTAATTCTATCCAAGCAATACCAAAGTAGCTTGCCCTGGAAAGTCAGGAAGTTCTAATGGACTAACTTCAAGTTTCAAGAGCATTTCAATGTGACCAATCATGGACATCAAGTAGTACTACGGCAACATTTGTGCGCCCGTGACAACAAAGTCTCTCAGCAGTAACCTGGTAATATTTTGGAGGAAGCATACTGCCCAGGGTGTTGGTCAGCTCTGTGCTCAGCTTTACAACACTTGTACGTTGATTTCATCCATCATAGTCGCTTATTTGCTGATGACCAATCCTTATTCTGAACTTAACAACGCTTGCCAAACTCAATCGAAGTATTTCAACACTTACCTGCTCTAATTTTGGCCCAACTTGGGTAAAATTTGTAATAAAAGACGTTGCCAGGTCCTTGAGGCCCTTCAAACGCTCCTCTTCCATAACCTGCAAAACAGACAGCAATTAATCCCAATTATTTACTTAGGCAGTGTGAATTTTTTTAATCAAGATTTCAGTTAGTTGAGGCTTACCTGGAAACACTGGGACCCTCTGACAACCGCTGATTCCCATTCAAGTCTGGATCGTTCAGCTCGAAGACAAACGGAATAATATTCTACGTCGGCTTTTTTCACGCATTCTTCAGCTTTTCTTCGTTTTGATTCCATCTGTTGAGGATAAATTTGATCCAAAGATGAATAACATTGTAAGGTGGTGACTAGATAAGTTCTTAAATAGAAAGCAATTGAGCATTTCTATCATAGGTGGAAGGGATAAGTGGAGAACAGAGTGAGTTGCAGCTAGATGGCAACGCATGCGCAGACAAAAAGGAGCAAACAGAGAAGTTCGAAGGTTAGAGTTACAAGAAGAAGAATTGAACATGGATATGCAAAGTAGCGTTGCAGTGTCTTACTTTGGCTGAGTCCTTGTCCGATATATGTATAGACGATGAGCTGAGGCGTGTGCGGTTTCCTGAATTTGAATCTCCCTCTTTGTTGTCTCTCAATTTTTCATTTTCTCTGGCACAAGAGAAGGAATTTTTCTTCGCTTTTGTTTCTGCAGTGCGCCATTCAGTTAAATTTTTACCTAACAGGAGAAAACATGATCAAATATTCACAATAAATCTGAGTCATTTCGGTTTGGTTATCAAACAATATCGAAAACAGTAATAGGTTGACCAGAAGAATATAAACTTCAACAGGCGCCCTCTAGGCGGGTAAAAAAACAAACTACACATGCGGTGGGAGAGGGGATTTACAGTGGGCGTGAGTTGGTAGACTTGATTCAGCAACACAATCAGCATAAATGCCCAGTTTGAAGAGTAAATAATGCCAGAAAAACGGAAAATGTAGTTCATTTTTTGGCCAGCAGATGCCTCTGCACGTAGGACCCATTTTCCCATGTTGGCAATAGGGGTTGTGTTGCGTTTGAAAGCAACTGCATCATTTCAATCTCTTAGGTGTCTTATCAATTCCTCATGACGTCATATCTTCATTCCCAGAGTCTTATTAATAATCTTGAAGACTTGTCAACCATTCTAACATCATTAATTATCAATTTACCTCATTTTTTGTCAACAGCTTTGAATCAAACTAATGCCTTATCACTCTTCCTAATGTCTTATCTTTGTTATGTTTTATCCATCTCCCTGATATCTTATCAATCATCTTCTCTTATCTAATCTATTAATCTTGGAATCCGGAAGTTACACTAAATCACCGGTGTTGAGAGGCAATACACTCAACTACAGTTGAATCTAAATTGTTTAAAAAGTGTAAACTCACTGTGAACTCTTTTTACTTACTGCTTTTATCTACAGCCGTTTCAACGGATTTCCTTATCCTGTGTTGTGACTCTAATAGTTGTCGCAGAGGTTTAACTACGTCTTCGGATAACGAAGATGCCAAAGACCTACAAGAATTAAGAAACGTTCGATATATCATATCTCACTCATTCTCATTTTGGATCATAGCTTACATTATGAACACTCACTTGTGAACTTCGGATTGAACTTCCATTTCTTGGCCTATCCTGTGCCAGCAGGTGCATACAGTTCCTTGGTTGTCCTTGGTTGCTTTCAACAATTTCGCTGACAATTTGGCCAGCGTCTTTGAATATTGAGCTTCCGCTTCAGACCTGTTCACAGTAATATTTCGTTGTTCAATTCAAAATGTAAATTCTT
>CM034009.1:2444520-2624220 GCA_019603395.1 Cyrtorhinus lividipennis
GTTGTGAATGTGGTGGCGACATGATTCCTCACCAGGTTGCTTTGTGCAAAGACATCATAACTCTTGAAAATGTTGAGAAAAGTGAGTATAAATCCCTGGCTGTTCCAGCTGAAGTCACACAACTTCAACGAAGGTGTACATGTTGAACATTGTTCTTGAAAACAACTGATCAGAACAAGGAGCAGAAATTTGACAAATTGATGGCTAATCTAAACGTTATTGAACTCAACCTTCCTCAACAGCAAAGAAATGAGGTCAATGAAAGTGAGCAAGTAATTGAAATGGAAAATGACAGCAACAGAAAATTCTAAGGGCTTCCTACAGCTGTGAAATCGCACACTGAGCATACACTTCACGCTGAATCCTATGAAATGAGTCCCAGAATGGTTGGCACCCACTGGAATAGGTTATGGGTCAAAATGGGTATCTATCAACCATTTTGAATATGTTTTTGAGATTTCTGGTACCTAGGCGTGTGGGGTATCATTTGCCACCAAATTTTGGACCCTGAATCGATTGGAATTGGTCCAAGACCCGCCACACCCAGTTTTCCCCATGTTGAAGAAATGAATCTCAATGCGCCTGGTCTGAGGAATAACCAAGTGTAAGCCCCCAGGCTTGCTGCCTCCAGAGGCCGAAGGAGGGGCATGCGCCAGGATGCGCGCGCAGCTCCTGCCCAGAGTCGCATTTTGGAGAGGGCCCAGCACTCACTCGTTGCAAAGGCGTCCAACCAGACAGTTGTTGTCAAGGCGCCCTTGGATTGTACAACAAATGAAAATGAAACAGATGAAATTGCATTGGTTTCAGTAATCTCTTTGTTTTCAAAAAGAATTCAGTTCTGTCTTCGCAAAATCTCAAACCCCAACTGTGATGCATTAGAGAGACAATTCGCCTCATCTAATCAATTAGGTAATTAGGAAATTATTGTCAATGACAGCAAATTGAGAGTGGAGCTTGGAGGTTATACATGGCGTCCACCAAACTTCAGTGCCTTCTAGAGTTTCTTTCTGTAGGGGCTTTGGATTAATGTCATTGAACACCAAGATTTTCACCATTTACTTCATATAAATTACATAAATTCCCGCTATTGCCGTGGTGATTCAAATTGCATCACAATTTTTTATCTATTTTACATAAATATAGCATTTTCAAGTCAAAGTGGAGGTTTTACTAATCAAATTGTAGGTTGATTGAAATAAATCGTTTCAGATTAGTTTTAAACGCCGCAACGCAAGCCCGCGTAGATTTTGTGAATACCTTCTCCATGCAACACGACATGACGAAGAGATTCCATCCGTCCCTTCCCAATGCTGTTGAAGGTGTTGCATGGAGTAGGTATTCACCGAATCTGCGGCGTTTGAAACTGAACTAAACCAAATCATTTCAGTCAACCTCCAATTTGATGTGTAAAACCTTCAAATTGATGTGTAAAACCACCAATTAGACAATCACAACCTACAATTGTTACCTAGTTGTCCATGAAATGATAAAAAATTATTGATTTTTATCTTTACTGGGATGGGTTATTCCTAAGTATAAGCACTGAGTTGATCACCAATCTTTCCAGATCTGTATGAATTAGCTATATTTCATATCTTTTCAAATTTCCCAGTACTTCTAGAAATTCTTCAAGCTATCTTTTAGGCAGCTAACCCTTCAGTAGTGTTGCTTTCTAAGTGCTAGCAATGTTTAACCACTATTACGGTGATTATAAAAAGAACGCATCCTAATTCTGCTGCTCATGTTTTGATTTCTTCAAAACAGGTGACTATTCTATGAAGGTCATTCCAGCATGTGGGTCTGTAGTTACCAAGTAGTACCTACTATTTCACCTAAGGTTAATAATACAGCTTGAAAAACCCGAGAGGTCACATTTTTAATGAACAATAGCATAAAAGAACAGATTCATCCTGACCTCACAAGAACTGACCAATGCCAATGGCGGCCAGAAGGGACGCCAAGAGTCAGTGTTGCCATCGAAACTAAACTCTTTAATTCATGACAAAATACTGAAGGTCTTTTTGGATACAAAATCCAAAATTCTTTTCTTTTGACGACACACGTGATGATTAGGAGAACTGCTTAGTAAACAACTACATCAATAAGTATGCCATTCCTACTAGCTAGTGGACCTAAATTCCTCTTTGTTGGTTTAACTATGTTCCTGATACATTTAGAAGAATCCAAATGGATAATTTCCCATTAAGAGTAATGGGACTGTTGAGGGCAATACATTCCTCCCTTCTATAGTTTCATTAAAGGTACCCCGTGGGGTGGATTTGCATTTTAAATAAAAAATGTACTCTCAATTTTGACGAGAGACAAAATGAGCAGGAACAAAGTGGAAGTTTGTTTTATACTTTACCTTTCTTGGAGAATGACTGCCAACTCTTTGCAGAAATCTCCTCCCTGTTTGACGTGCCTTCGAAAGTCTTCAAATCCCGTTTGTCCCTTTAAAAAAACAAAAAACGCAAAATTAGGACAATTGAATGAGAAAAACATGAATTTGCGTGTAAACGGGTGGCAGATGAAACGTCGAAAAATGTTCATTTGAAGCGTCTTTATTAAAATAAGACATTCGATTGAATGCCCCGTCGTGATAAAAACATAGCGTCGGGTGTTTCGAGACACCGTTGACCTTGTCATACATTACTGCACTGCCAAGGTCTCGGCAAATTAGTGAAATTATCGTCAATTACAACAGCTATCGTCGTCAGTCATTTTCGATCATTCCGACGTACTAAACACGAAGTGGGAACGTATAGAAAGTTCAAATACAGTGGGAGAATAGTATAATGAAAAATAAAATAATTATAAAAGCAGGACAATTTGAAAATAGAGTAACGAGGTACAAAAAAATAGTGTAATTACGATAACAACTTGAATCTCTGCCTAAACCTATACAACGAGAAAATTAATTTATTCAGTAAGGTAGGTTAATAATAGGTAGTTAATCAATATGACAAGAGGTAGCCCATCACGAAGAGGATGCACAAAAATAAATAATTTCTCTTTTCAAGTTCCTTCGTCACATTGTGAGGATTTACTATTAAAATATGTCATTGGTAAATCACATAGATAATCATAAGATATAAAACGCCGCAAATTCATTCACATGGGTTGGTGATTCTTCGTACCAGGCGCATGGAGACTTTTCTTCAACATGGGGAAAATGGGGGATACAGTGGGTGTGGCGGGTACTAGACCCATTCCAATCGATTCAGCGTCAAAAATTTTGTGGAAAATGATACCCCACACGCCTAGGTACCAGAAATTGCGAAAATCCACTTTCAAAATGGGTAGTTAGATACCCATTTTGACCCATAAGGTCTTCCAGTGGGTGCCAATCGTTCCGGAACCCATCTCATTGGATTCAGCGTCCAAAATTTAGACGAAAATGATACCCCACACGCCTACGTACCAAAAATCTTAAAAACCCACATTCGAAATACACATTTTGACCCCTACCCCCCTCAAATTTGGTCCGATCGGGCTGAAAAGTTTCAATGACCAACTAGAGACCCGGATTTCAGATTTTTAGAACATTTTCTACGGCCAAAAGCGGCGTACGGCGGACGTATTTGCTTATTTTGATCTAGAAACTTATAAACGCACAGAAACAATCTTGGGGCAAATCGGTGAGGTTAACTTTTTGCATGAAAACCAAAGTTGATTATTCAAAGAATAACCAACCAAAACGTGTTGATCAAGGTGCTGGATGGTGTATAAATTTAGGATTTTCATTGAGGTTTTCACGTGAAAGAAATATTGTGGCCCCAAAACAATATCGATACATTGATATATCGATAAATCGTTGAACCAAATAGTGTCAAAATATCAATATATCGAAAAAATATCGATATTTTCTCAACTTTTCTAGTAGGTGGGTGGTTGTGGTGGACGCTTGGGTGGTTGAGTGGGGTGTTTTTAGGGTGTAAATGTTACTCTCACCCTCCCTTAGAGATTGCCTACATAATGCTTAAATTCCCTTAAAATAATATAATAGTATTGGTAGCTCGCAAATGCGCTGGTAAATGGTTGTGGCGTGAAGGTACGACCTGTGGATTAAGTCTCGAGGGAATTCCGTATTGGTACGTCGATTTTCGGACCGGGAAGTTTTAAGGTACTCGACCGAGAGGCAGCGGTTAAACAAAGCGGTTCAGTCATTGGGGTGTAGGGGTCTTCATCTCTTGCACCCTTATCAGTTGGCTTGACAGTCTTCACACTATTTGAATTTGTAAGTGAATTCCCTTTATTGATCAGGGAAAAGGAAAAACGCCTTGATGACTATGTAGTGGATGGTGCATATATTTAGGATTTTCTCTGTGCTTTTCAGGCAAAGAAATATTGAAGTACCAAAACAGCATTTATACATGATGAACCGTTAAACCAAATGGTGTCATAGAAACATCAATATATCAAGCAAAATATAGTGATATTTTGATATTTTTTCAACTTTCCTAGTAGGTGGTTGGTTGTGGTGGAAGTTCGGGTAGTTAAATGGGGTGTTCTTAGGGCGTAAGCCTTACTCTCATCATCCCTTAGAGCTTTCATAGTTAAAATTCGTTAAAATATTATTTAGGAGTTAGGGTTGTATTGGTAGGGATTCAGGGTAGATAGTTTGAGGGGATAGATAAGAGTTGGTGATTGGATAATAGAAGTGGGAGGGGTGAGTTGGGGGAAGTGGGAGGTTGGGGTGGTGTTGGGGTGTTCTTCCCTTTTCACCCTCATCTGTTGGTTTGTGGCATCTTCACACTGGCAGTTTACAAAATATTTGAATTTCTAAGTGAATTCCCCTTATTGATGATTGAATAGGCAAAACACATCCTCAAAACCCCGACAGGTGTACGCAATAAGGAGAAAGGCAGCCCGGAAGAATCGTGATCACTCACAACCGATCCAACTACTTTACTCGACGAAAAAACGTGATGGGATTGTCGTGGAGGACGAACGATTTTGATTCATCGCTCATGCACGCTCGAGACGTTTTTATTAGAGAGCTCAAGTCAAAGATGAACGGTTTGACTTTGAAATATTTCCACTTAATCGGGTCCCCGGTACCGATTAAAATTAAACTGTTTACTCGTTAATGGCGAAATTGAACGACCGTTGAATTTTTACGGATCGTTGTCTAAAAATGACCACTTTGACTGACATAGGCCACTGGCCAGGATGTCACGTGACGGTGATTTGTCCGGAAGTCACGCTCCCAGGCCTCGATGAGCGACATAACGGCGGAAATCCCATCCTTCTCTACTATAGTCGGAGAATCCTTGCAGAGTTTCGTACTAAATAACAAACGTAACTTTCCTGAAGAAATTGACTCATTAGAGAAAGAAATCCGTCAAATTGAAACACTTCTAAATATGAGAATGTTTCGCAACAACAAAACATTAGGAATTTTTTTAATTAAAGTAATAATCAGTTGAGACAAAGAATGGCTTTAGTTATAAACGAATGATCAACAACAAAATAATAATCACAGGGGTTGGTTATTCTTCGAGTCTCATTTCTTCAACATGGAAAATGGGGAAAACAGTGGGTGTGGCGGGTCCCGGACCCATTCCAATCGATTCAGGGTCCCAAATTTAGTGGAAAATGATACCCCACACGCCTAGGTACCAGAAATCGCGAAAACACATATTCAAAATGGGTAGATAGGTACCCATTTTGACCCATAACCTCATCCAGAAGGCGCCAATCGTCCCGGGACTCATTTCATTGAATTTCAGCGTCCAAAATTTAGTCGATAATGATACCCCAAACGCTTTGATTGCTGAAAATCTTGAAATTATTGCCCCCCTCTCCCATTTTGGCCAATCAGGCTGAAATGTTTTGAGGACCAACATGAGCCAGGAACGAACCCCTGACCCAAATTTCAGATTTTTTAGAAAATTTTGGGCCGAAATTGGAGAGATTGACTTTTTGCATGAAAACAGGTTGATTATCCAAGGAATAACCAACCAAAAGAACAACACTCCATATTGGACCTTGTGTCGACAACATGGCGGCGTTGTTCATTTATTGACCACACTCATATCTAACCTGATCTTCGTCTCCTTGTTGAGAACCTTTAGTCTTTGATTTGATTCGTTTTTTGATGGTTTTAGCAGCAGGTTTGGCCAATTGGTTGACCGATCCCCAGAGTTTCTTCATCGACTGCCACTGTTTCTCCATGCGCAGGATGCCCGCGCTTTTGGTTGACTCCTTCTCTTGCGATTGGGCTTTTGGTCTGGGCTCGACAAATTTAATCTTGAGTAGCTGAAATGATTTTTTTTAATTGCCCTCACTCAATTCAATACTGCTGAATATTTATGTTGATGAAAAATGTTAACGTTACTATGACACAACGATTTAACGCAATTGGAGACACGTTTTAGCCCAAATATCGCTCACCTCTTGAGCACCGGGCCAATCAGGTGTTGGCGGATCTGGAGGTCGATCTTGAAGCGGAGCCCATTTGTTGATGGTGGAATAAACTGGGGCCAATCGCATTTCAGCTGTATCCAATTTAACCCCATCCCTTAGTTGAGCGACTGGAGCGTAGCCCCCTTTACCGTCCGAATTCAAGGAAATCACCTGAGAAATAGGACCAAGTTAACAGTGTTTACGGCCATTTCAATCCAATTTTGCTGGTAACTAATTCTTCAAAAGAAAAAATTAATGAAGGAGTCAGCAAATATTGGTGTACAGCATTGTAGGAGCAAATCTGCCAAGTCTACAATCTGTATCATGCTTCAGACATTGCCACCCAAACAGCAGAATCGCCAGATGCTAGAGGTTATTTTGGGAAAGGGGGGATGTAGAGGCCACTTAACCAGGCACCAGATCAGAAAGCATCCAACCTTCCTCCAAGTACCAAACCTCTGGTTAAACATCAGACAAGCACTGCAGCATTAACCTGACATTGGTTCGTTTACAGAAACCAGTCCTGGACAATCCAAAGCACCTCAGGACTTTCCAGTCCTAGATTGTCACAACTGAGTAGTTTTGGGTTGCCCTGGATCTATAATGCTAATCAATTTGTTCTGGCAAGAGTTGAAACAGACGCAGACAATCCAAAACCGCCCTGAATTGGTAATCCCTGCTTTTGACCTATTGACAACTTGTCTGGGATTGTCTATGATCATTTGTGGTGTTCTCCAAACACAGAGACACAAGGGCAACAATATTGAATGATATGCAAAAACCAGCGCAGGAAGGTTGTTATGGAGTCAGCAAAAAGTGCCACCCATGGATTCTTTGGTCAGACAACTGATAAAGTGATAAGGGCACCCAGTTTGGCCATCTTGCCTAGGATTGGCTGACTCTACCCCACCCCTGTATCTTGTTGGGCAACGGCAAGCTGTTGGATGGCAATGCCTGACGCAACACTGCATATGCCTGAAAACTCACCTCCTCAATGTCTTGATAGATTTTTGTCGCATACAAAATCTCTATCTCTCTCTCCGTTTCACTGTTGGTTCTGCTGCATTTGACAGGCGTTTCTGAGTCGTCAGTCTCCCAATCTTCCGTGTTGTACTCTGACTCACTTTCAACTTGACTCTCAACATGGCTCTCAACATCTGTTGTTGCCCTGTCTGCAGAACTTGAGTCGCATTGAGAGACATCTTCTGTTTTAGAAGAACCGATTTCCCCCGCTGTTGACCCATTTGGGCTTTGAGCCGGTTCATCGTTTTTGTCCAAATCTTTGGTTTTGTCGGGGTTTTCAGTGACGTCATTCCCTGACAAGGCAAATAATATTTGTCAACGCTCATAATTCAACAAATATGAAACTAAATTAGTCGATGCTCACTCAAGGCATACTTACAGCTCCCGGACCACATAGTTAGAAATATGTGCAACGAGGACAACATTGTTAATCATTCATAACATCAATTCAACCTCAAAACTTTAGTCTTGTCCACACCATTCGGTCACTTCTTTTCAACGCCTAAAAACATATTTACAATCACTACCCCAAAATTTGACATCATTTATCAAGAAATGTTCCCTAAATTGAAAAACTCGCGAATTATAGTACACGTGAGGGTGGCGCTTGAGACTAAATCGTCCCTTCGGGTTAATAGAAGTTTGGTCAACGAGAGGTAGGGGGCGCGCGTGCTAAAATTAAACTGAGACTGGGCCAGTTGAGGAAGTTGACGGATATTGGGACAAGAGGCCGTCATTATTGCTATTTTCTGCACGGTGAATTGATGGAGCTATAAAAATGAACATTGAGACGATATTTCGCGCGGGTTATCAAAAGTGGAGACGATAAAAGATAAGAACCCAAACTTTAGCGCCCCCTTTTGGTCCAGCGGACGATTTTTTGTGGGTTTTATCATTTATTGATCTTACCACTTTGATTCGAGTGGTTCTAAGTTAATTCTGTGAAGTGAATCCGTCAAAATTTCCCACAAGTAATGGGTCAAAGAATAACAAAGAAGGTTATCTTATCAAGATACAGTAATTGTAGCACAAAACGCGCTCTGGTGTTATAGCAATCGAAGTTTCTTTCAGATCATGCAATTCTCAAAAATGATAACAATTAATCGTTTCAAAATGTATAAAATTCAAGCTGAATGAGTAAGTAGGGGAGGTAGTAGCAGTAAGTAAGGTAAGCAGTGTCCACTGGTCAAAAATTATCAGCGATAGTAGCGAACTCTGACTGTCTTCAGTGAAAGAAACAAAAGGGGTGGAGCAATGGTTATCTCTTCTCCACGTTAATACTTTCCTTAACCCCATTAGAAGGTTATTGAAGTAATAATTGCCAGATGGCGTTAGAAATGATTAAAATTTCAACACAATTCAAGATTTTATTACTGCAAACGCGCAAATTGGGCCCAAAAGCGTTGTAATTACTCAACACTCGTGCATAAATAATCAACAAATAATTTTAGTCAACGACAAAATCACCGAATAAAATACAATTATCAATCAAACGCACAAGGGAGGTGGTCGAGGGATGATGTCGATTTGAAACTTTGTCTCCTCGAAATGTCGAGGCAGCTTGAGGATGACTTGAAGTCGTAAGACCCTGAAACCTGACCGTCTACAAAATAATGTTTGATAATTGTGAGCGATGCTACTATAAGAGTAATTAACTGATAATAAAATGGAAATAATACAATTAGTGTTGTAATAGTTGAGAACTTTTCTCATAGTTGAAACAAACAGTTATTAAAGAGAAACCTCCTGGACGAATGAAGGTTGGTTGAGAGAGAATTTTAATTTGCTGAAGTATTTTCTATTGGTTTGAAAACTGGCTAGAAATGGTTGGGGTCTAGTTTAGCACAACCTGGTACGAGTCTGGAAGGTGCCTGCAATGAAAAGATGGCTCTAGGGTAACCTAGCAGGACAACAGGCTCTGAGCGGCCATTTTGAGAATTGAATTGTACGTACTACTCATTTGTCCAACTTTCATGCATAAGCGTGTTTGCTAATGTTGGCATACTTAGCAAAATATTGTATAAAATTGTCAGAGCTAGCTGAATTTTGTAAATATATTAGTTTTAAGCTTGGTTTAAAGCTGCAGTTGCATCTGATAACAGTTGTCAAACCTCTAGAAAATTCTTCTCCCGCTTGAACTGATTCAACAAAAATAACCTTCTTGATGTGAAATAATAATATAAATTAATTTATTTCGCGTCAAGTGAAAAACTGACCTTGGACAACCTGTACTTGGTTGGCGTCAACTCTCTTTCTCCAGGCAATTCTGACTGCGTGTCGTCATCAGACGCTTCAGCCAGGCCGTCTCCTGGCGTCCACAACCGACCAATGACGCCGCCAAACCACGAAGAAGACATTCCAGTTGTTTCGTCTATCCTTATTCTCCACGTGAATATCAATCGGATTGGACCACGATATCTTTCTAGTGATTAACGAATAAGGCGAACACTGGGACGTCACTATTTTCTGTTTATGGCTTTGCTCAGGAAAACATCATTTTCCCGTAGAAAACAGTTGGTTTTTTATAGAAATCCTGAAAATTGATAACAATTGTACTTTTTTAGAGGCACAAAACACGACTGATTGTATTGTGGCACTGTAGAGGTTAGAAACTGAGGAGAAGCTCCAATGTGAGTTCTCAAAACAACCCCCTTCAGTCTATGGTATGAGGATCATGCCTTACAAGGGTGAGGAAACACTCATATATACGTTTTCCCACCTTTTCTTATCATTATGCTACCACAGGACATACTTCCAAGTGGAACTGCTGGTGTGATAATGGACGCTGCACTTATGACGTCACAAAGACCAACCTAACCTCTACAAAGTAGATAGTAATAAGTGCTCTAGGGCAATCATTGTGACACATACCCAATAGAGTTGAGTTCATGGTGAACTTTTGTTCTAACTCGTGTTTTTAACAGAAAATTCCTTGTCATTAACGAAATTAATGTTATCCATCAAAAGTCAGTAAAGATTGAAGGAAATGTGTTATTTATTTTTAACAAATGTTAATAGACTCTTTTTGCGCGTTAACTTTGGTTAATAACAGGTTCCTCTCTTCCCCACAACCCTTGCCTGGCACCCTGCTACATAGAGCGCGCCAGTGTCCCCTCAGTACCAACTGTAACAACAGACTAAACATATGGAGACAGAGTGAGGTTAGTTTGGGTGTTTTGCTGCGATTTGTTATTTCGTTTATTGTTGACGCAGATCCTTTAACATGTCACTACCACAGTACACAGTCCTTGTTCTGAGTGCCGGTTTCACCCAGTTTCTCCTGTTTCCTTTGAGCAGCGGTAGCCAAAACAATGCTTGCAGCTGCAGCAAGAACCATGTCCTCTCACATCATTGTCTCACCAGTTGCATGAGCGTTGATAATGGCGAAGTGACTTTTAACTTTTGTTGATAACAAAACTACAGCCAAATATTTTAAGTTATTAACATATGCTAATGACTTTTGTTATTATCATTTAATAACGAAAGTGTTAAAAACATTTATACCTCATTTTATGGCCAAAAAGTTGGTACAAGTTCAAACCTGAAGGGGTTGGTTGCATTCATGGTTGGCTAACATGTGAATACTGCCACCAAATAGGTTAGAAACTCCCTAGATGCCAGTTTGTTGAAGTTTTACCTTTCTTCATGATATTTTTGATTAAGATATTTGCAGCCTGAGTCATTCATCATGTTATGACTCGTTTTGAAATGATTTTTCGGGTTTATTTGGTGATTGAACTGCTACATAATTTCCTAGCTGGAGCATCTCCTATGTTTCTAACCTCATTGACCGCAACACATAAAGAAGAAACAGTAGAAATGGCGCAAACTACTAATTTGATGCATAAATTTATGAATTTATCGAATATTGGAGTCTAAATTTCAGCAACATCAATGTTAACTTGTCCCTTTCTCTTCTATTTCTACTCTAAGATTTCAAACATGGCCCGGATCATGAAGATAGCTAACTCTCACTATGCGTGTATTCCTCATTTCCACCTTTAAACATTTCCCTTCTCACATCATCGGTATTTTATCGCACCGACTCGGGAAATATTTTCACCACGTTACATTACCGTTACGTGAACGGTTCATTTTACTGATGGGATTCAATTTTCCGCTCGTCGTTCGTACGTTGAACAAATTACTTCAATGAACTATCAGTATCTGCAATATTTCCATCACCTCTCTTCCCAGTTCTGTAACGCCCAAGGGACCGTGAACGTTGAAATACTCCACGCGGAACTGGGATAGTAAGAAAGGATGTTACAACACCGATTACAAGTTACTACACGAGAGTATTGAGATTTTTTCACTCTCAAATTAAGATTACAAGATCACTCGACCACCTACTTCACCCCTAAATCCCGTCTTCGCATACTCACAAAACAAATATTTAGTTCTCCATTGAATTCTCAAGTATATTATACTTGATCGAGTATAATAGTGATTGATTTGATCGGTCAATTTGCATCATCGTCCTTCCTTATGAATTTCCATAGTCGTTAGGCATCATTAAAGTTCCATCAAGAAGCGATGGGGAAGCTTCCGAGTGTGTTATCGATTGGAAAGCTACCAACTTTGACGCCGATTCCTTCTCCGTGTTACGTGATTTTAGAATAACTTTATTCAAAACGAACCTACCAAGCTTCTTAAAACATAAAAAATGAAAAAAGGAAGGAATTAACTGCTAAATGTTAGGATTGATTTTGTTTTTTACATTAGGTAGGTACCTACTGTTAGTAAATCAACACAGAGAAGGTATTGATGCCGCCAAGTTATAAACCAGTTAAATGGCTATGTATTTGAATCCATTATAAACACCTTACTAATGCGAAAGAGGTAAACAGAAAGAAACTCTCTGATAGTGTCTTGACCCTTTCATTCGCCGTTCAACTCGCACGAAAATTGTTGTTGTTGTTGTTACTGCACATTTTACGTTGAATATTTTTGAATATAATAATATTAAACTTTTCATCCCACGATTTCGTCTCAATTCAGGCTCATTGCGTTAGGCCTAATCCCCAAATAGTTGAAGTCTATTTTAAGTATAGTCCCAAAGTATAATACTTGAGCCGTATAGGAGCACGAGTATCGAAAAAGCACTTCCAACTTTGCATAGATGTTGAGAAATTTCCAAATAAACAACAATTAAAAAACACACTTTTTCTCTAATGAGTGATTTGATGATGATTATAGTAATTATACCGTTACGTAGACTCAGAAGGGGGAAAAAAACTCGCGTGTCGTAATCAACGGGATACGAGCTGAATCGACCGCGACATCGAACTAAGAGATTCTCTTTGAAATGTCTCGAAAGGGGATCTTAGAAGGTCCGTGGTGGGGGTAAATACGAGTCAGAAAATAACTTTCGAACACCGTTGGAGTTCTGAAACCTCCGCGGGGAGAAAACTGGACGAACTGCCAACTTGTGAGTGGCTTTCTTCGAACTAGGAAGCGAATCTGAGCTTGAGGAGGATTCTGTTTGAATCGTGAGAGCTCTCCACGGGGAAAGTAATTATTCGAAACGAGAATTTCGTAGGATTTTGAAGTTTATTCTTCATGTTCTTCTAAATCTCCCCCTCTTTTCCCATAAGAGGTTAAGCGATAAGGGATCCATGTAAAACGCTTCAAAAGTAAAGCTAAAATATTTACAAAAGTTTGTTTTTGAACGCATAATTTACTATAATGAAAAACAAAACAAAAACAAAGAAAAGGGCGATGAAGAATAAGTTAGAGAAGAAGTTATTGCGAAAATTGATACAATTAAAATAATTCGTATGGATAATTTTAATTTAATTTGCAAAAATGTGGACTTTGTTAGTAAAAAGATCAATTTATTCGTAAAAATTGGCATTAAATTTGTCTAAAGATTGCTAAAAGGTTGATTCTTATACGCGCAATAATTATGATTATTTAAAATTGCAATTTTGGAATCGATGCATATGCTGCTGTGTAGATTTGGAAGCAATCATGAAGAGATTTGATTTGATTTATTTATTGTGTATTAATCTGCCCTGCAGTAGGCTGAAAGCCCGCTCTTTCTGCAGGATTAATGCGTTTAATTCAGTTACATTAATATCAGTTAGGTTAGTATTTGCATCATTTATAAGTAATAATTTCAAATATAAGCTGTATTGATCAACAGCTTGTCAACATACCTTTGTTGTAATTGAGTTACAAAGAGGCAACACTGGGACAATTTCTTGAGGTTGTGTGAAGTGTGGCAACACTGGGAACATGGGGGTCAAAACTTGTTTTTCAAAAAATGAATTTTTGAGATTTCTGGTACCTAGGCGTGTGGGGTATCATTTTCGACTAAATTTTGGACGCTGAATCGAATCAGATGGGCCCTGGAATGATTGGCGTCCAACGAGAGAGGTTGTGGGTCAAAATGGGTATCTATCTACCCATTTTGAATGGTTGTTTTTAAGATTTCTGGTACCTAGGCGTGTGGGGTATCATTTTCGACTAAATTTTGAACGCTGAATCGAATGAGATAGGTCCCGGAACGATTGGTGCCCACTGGAAGAGGTTATGGGTCAAGATGGGTATCTATTTACCCATTTGGAATGGTAGTTTTCGAGATTTCAGGTACCCAGGCGTGTGGGCTATCATTTTCCACTAAATTTTGAACGCTGAATCGATTGGAGTGAGTCTCCATGCTCCTGGTCCGAGAAATAACCAACCCCTGTGAATGAATTTGTGGCGCTTTTAACTACTTATTCAATTTACCAAACAATCCAGAACACGAAAGAAGCCAACAACGCCAAACATGAGCTGTGCAGGGGACTGTGAAGCATGAGGAGCTCAAAACATCACTTCCATGTACATTAACATAACCTGTCTAACCTGGTTCATGTATCTGTAAACACTATGAACGCCTTAAATAGAATCTGTACGTCCAGCATCAGCATGCCCATTTGCAGGCGAACCTGTTGCCAACAGTTTATTTCGCTCTCTATGAAAATATTGGAAAAGCATGTGCGTCTGAAGTAGCTAATGACCCCTCATAATAAATTACAAGAGAAATGAAATGTGATCAACCGCGGAAAAAGGGAAAGACCGGTCTGTCAAGTCCCACGACGTCCTTGGTTTCGACTTTTTCACGGCCACGCCCACGTCGAAAAAGCTCTCACCGAACAAGTCGTGACACGAGAGAAAAAGTCTCCAGGTGATTTGCATTTAGCCGCAATGAGGAAGGGAGTCTAGTTGCGTAATCGTCATCCCGTCACTTCGACCAGTTTCGACCAAAATGAACACTTCGCTCTAATTTTCCCAATCTGAACGCGTCATAGGAGCCCTCAAGGCGATAAATAGAAACATTCTAATAGTAACAGGGACTAGCCATTATCGAGTTGGGATCACGCAGTTATTCATTGATTTACAAATAACCAAAGATGTGACGATGTCATTCGCCATCTCAGACCTACTCCCAAATCACGAGAAAGAAATAATTATCATGTAGTTTGAATCTAGTGAGTTTGGGAAAGAGGCCCAACCACACCACCATGTACGAGTAATTTGGATCATAATATTTTTACCGCTAATTTGACTCTGACTGGCTGATCTTGTCCCACTCATATGTAAAGGGAGGGATGCACAATGAGAATGATGGTCTGAGAAAGGGCGGATAGTTCTGATATTCTCTCATGAATTGGCTGATTCTGTACCGGCTCTTTTGCTTGGTCTCCATGGCATAGGAACAAGACTGGAGATGAGACAGAGAGAGCAGATAGATCTGCTATACTCACATGGATTGGCTTGCTTGGTTCCCGAGGCTGTGGAACAAGACTGAAGATGGGACAGGGAAAACGGATGATAGTTCTGCTAATCTGTCATTCATTGGCTTCGTTATCCTCGCTCTATTCCTTAGTTTCCGTGGCTGTGGAACGAGACTGGAGATGAGAGAGAGGAGACAAATAGATCTGCTATTCTCTCGTGGATTGGCTGATTCAACCCATGCCCTTTTCCTTGGTCTCCAAGGCTGTGAAACAAGACTGAAGATGAGACAAGAAAGGCAGATAGATCTGATATTCCCCCATGGATTGGCTGATTCTATCCCTGCTTTAATGCTTGGCCACCAAGGCTGTGGAACAAGACTGGAGATGAGAGAGGGAAGACAAATAGATTTGCTATTCCCCTACAGATTGGCTATTCCCGGTTGGTCTCCAATGCTGTGGAACGAGACTGGAGATGAGAAAGGGAAGGCCGATAGATCTGCTGTTCTTTCATTGATTGGCTTATGCCTGTCTTTTGCTTGGTCTCCGAGACTGTGGAACAAGAAGATGAGATAAGGAAGGCAGATAGATCTGCTATTCTCTCATGGATTGGATCCCTGCTCTATTGCTAGGTCACCAAACCTATGGAATGTGACTGGGGATGAGAGGGGGAAGGCAGATAGATCTGCATTTCTTTCGAAGATTGACTGATTCTATTGCTGTTCTTTTGCTTGGCCTCCAAGGCTGTGGAACAAGACTGGAGATGAGAGAGGAAGGACAAATAGAACTGCAATTCTCTCACAGTTTGGCTGATTTTATTCCCAGTTGTTTTCCAAGCCTGTGGAACAAGACTGGAGATGAGAGAGGGAAGGCAGATAGACCTGCTATTCCCTCACAGATTGGGTGATGCTATCCAAGCTCTTTTCCTTAGTTTCCAAGGCTGTGGAACATGACTGGTGATAAGAGAGGGATGACAAATAGATCTGCTATTCTTTCATTGATTGGCTGGTCCTATCCCTGATCTTTTGCTTGAGCTCCAAGGCTGTGGAAGGAGACTAGAGATTTGAAAGGGAAAGAAGATAGTTGTTATCTTTTTCAATTGACGGATCCTATCCCTGTTCTAATGCTTTGTCTCCAACACTAAGGATTGGAATAGGTTAGGGAAGGCAGATAGTTCTACAACCCTCTTTTATATTGGCTGGTCCTACATCACTCATTTGATTGGTCTCAAGGCCACAGAATATTGGGTAGTGAACGTGATATGAGCTACTTGGCAACACTGATGGCGGCTACTGTGTTTTTTTCAATTTTCAATGAGCCTTCCGTTCAAAAATCAAAAACCTGCGTGTGCCCCACTGCGCAGACTGATTCGTTCAACCACCCAAAAGCCAACCGGTCACACCCCTTTCCAGACCATGACCTCTCATGCAGATTTTCAACAGTCTCACGCCCCATACTTTCGCCGGACCTTGACTGCGTATGAGAACAAACGACGATGCGACAACCGTGAGAAATCTCCGTGTAATTCGGGTCAATTGACTCGTACAACGTCCCAACATTTGGTACACGATAGTGAGACTCGGGTGAAAGTAACGAGTCATACGTTAGGTCGCATTGTCGATTGTAACGCAAGAATAAGTTTATTTTGCGGTTTTCTACTGTTGGTTGGTTATTTTTTGAATAATCAACCTACGTTTTCATGCAAAAGGCCAACCTCTCCGATCGGACCAAATTTGGGAGGAGTTGGGGTCAAAATGTTTATTTCGAAAAATGGATTTTCGAGATTTCTGGTACCCAGGCGTGTAGGGTATCATTTTCCACTAAATTTTGGACGCTGAATCCAATGAGACGGGTCCCGGAACGACTGGCGCCTACCGGAAGAGGTTATGAGCCAAAATAGGTCTCTACCTACCCATTTCGAATGTGTGTTTTCGAGATTTCTGGTACCTAGGCATGTGGGGTATAATTTTCCACTAAATTTTGGACGCTGAATTCAGTAAAATGGGTCCCGGGACGATTGGAGCCTTCTGGATAAGGTATGGGTCAAAATGGGTCCCTATCTACGCATATTGAATATGTGTTTTCGCGATTTCTGGTACCTAGGCGTGTGGGGTACCATTTTCCACTAAATTTTGGACCCTGAATCGATTGGAATGGGTCCGGGACCCGTCACACCCACTGTTTCCCCCATTTTCCCCATGTTGAAGAAATGAATCAACATGCGCCTGGTTTTTTACTCCGTGAACCCGTCCTTGGGTTCGAAATACGCCGAAACGCGGATAAATATGGAATAAACGACGTTTTTATTTACCAAAATCGTCGGGTGAGGCGTCCCTTCACTTACCTGTAACAGACAACAATTAAAAATTATTATTTATTTCGTTGAATTTACAATTATGTACAATTATGAACGTAGTCAGTACAGTTAGAAGCTGTTTTTGATTGCAAGTGTGTATGAATCCAATCGGCAAAACAAGGCGAATCTACCCTCATTTCAGCATTGAAATCAAGAAGCCAAATTGGAACACTCGCCACAGGACGTTTTGTAATTCAGTTGACTCTGGAGAATTGAACACCTGTCGCGAAAGGCGCAAGAACTTTGAGAAGTGGTCGACCTTGCAAGCCCGATTTTACGTAACAAGGCCACACAGGGGCTGTTAAAAGTTGGTGTCAGCGAACCAGGCGTCTGTGACACCCACACGGTTGGCACGGAATTCGAGGTTGATTATCGAAAGGAAAACATCGATATTTGCCGTCGATTTTACATTATTTAGAAAATGATAAACACAAAAATCACAGAAAATAATCCTTCTGCAGAAATTCTCACATCTCAACGAACATTGTTGATACTTTTGTTGTTGAAAACTTATAAATTAATTTTTATTCGTATTCATTCCCTAAGAAAGGAACAGGTGAGCCGACTGAGTTGGGAAAAGACCCGTTAAAAACCTCAACGGTTCATAGTTAACGGGTAAATTACACGGTTGATCGGCTTTTTTGTCTTAAAATGGCCGTCACAGCTCACGTCAAATCACTCTTCATCTCAGGATTTTGTCAAGATTGTTGAGAATGAAACTTTTCAGTTTCAAAAAATCTAAACATTGGTAGATATCCGGTCCTAATAGTAGCATAGGATTTTCGACAAAGTTTTTAATAATTTTTACATTGTTAACTGTTGTCAAAGGAAAACACACTGATTCTAAGAAAGATCCGATTGGGGCAATACCCTCTTTTATACATGGGGAAACAACATTGGGGCAACAAGAGGCCTTTCATGGGGTAAAATAGGCATTTCCAAAATGGAGTTTTGAGATTTTTAGAAACTCGTGCGTGCGAAAGATATTTTTTTATTAAATTTTGGACGCACAATCAATTGATAAGGGTTCCGGGCCGATTTGAGCAATTTAAGGCCTATTGCGGGGTAAAATGGGTATTTCGATATTAGGGGTTTGAGATTTTTAAAAATTTACGCGCGCAAGAAATCATTTTCAATTAAATTTTGGACGCACAATCGATTGAAATGGGTGTCTGGCCGATTGGGGCATTCTGAGGCCCGAAATGGAGTTAAATGGGTACTTCCAAAATGAGGTTTTGCAATTTTTAGACACTCACGCGTGCGAGAGATCATTATCCATTAAATTTGGGACGCACAATCGATTGATAAGGGTTTTGGGCCAATTGGGGCAATACCTATTTTACTCATGGGTAAACAGGAAAGGGCAACAAGAGGTCTGTTATGGGGTAAAATGGGTATTTCAAAAATGGAGTTTTAAGATTCTTAGAAATCTAGGCGTGCGTGAGATTATTTTCCATTTAGTTTTTTTTACGCAAAATCGAATAAAATGAATTTTGGTCTGATTGGAGCAATACCAAATTTACCCATGGGTACACTGATTGGGGCAAGAAGAGGCCTGTTATGGGGTAAAATGGGTATTTCAAAAATTGAGTTTTAGGATTTTTAGAAATGCACTCTTGTAGTTCATCATTTTCCATTCAACTTTGAACGCACAATCAATTGAAACGGGTTTTGGGCTGATTGGGGCAAAACCCATTTTACCCATGGGTAAACTTACTAGGACAATCTGGGGGTTTTGAGATGTTTAAAAACTCAAAACTTAGTTGGTACTCCATAGTTTTCAGCCCAACCGGACCTAATTTGGGAATAGGGAGGGAGCAATGTGCTTTGAAAAATTGATTTTTGAAATGTTTGTTGATTTGGCGTGTGGATAATTATTTCCCACTAAATTTTGGACTCGGAATCGTTTTAAATCAGTCCTGGACCAGATATTGTTCAAATAAACATTTTGATGTGATATTTCGGTAAAAATTTAGAATCCGAGACCGTGATACCAACAATCGATATATCGATACCGACAACAATCGATTGATAGCAATCTCTTACCTCTCAAAACAATAACGTCAATGTCGATCCTGCTAAAATCGATAGTATTCACATATCAGCAGCCGGAGCCGCCAGATTCTAAACTTTAACCGAGATTTCTTATAATATACCATTACGATGGGTATGCAGCATTCTTCTGGTAATGCACCCACCTAAAAATTAATGCTTTATTATGAAGTAATGGACACATTGCTCATCTGTGGATCCTCAAGCGAAATATTGTTCAGAATTCTGCAGGCAATTTTGAAGGTGACTCGAACTCATTTTCTAAGGAAATCATCCAAAGGCGAATCGAAACCACATAAGCGTAATGATGTTTTCTTCACTCGCGGTTCACTGATTCCACGGATTTCCTCACACAAAGTGACCACCGTGTAAAAACGACCAAGTGCGCGAAAAAGTTCTATGGGAACGACGAGGGTCGCTCTAAACGAGAAAAAGAACGATAGAAAGTTGAACCGCCGAGGATTTTCACTCGTCACGTATTTTTTTTTTTTTTTTTTTTTTTTCTGTTTCTTTTTCTTATAAGATGAGATCGCTACTGTTGTCCCTCCAACTATGCCCTTTAGTGTCGAGTAGGTAACTATCCTGTTACCGAGTCGTTTATCAACTTCATCAATCTGAGGTAGCTATCGGTAACTAGTCGTTGCCTTTTGGGGGAGTAGAAATGCCCGTTTTTCAACGTCTGCATAACGTGACGAGAGAAAACTCAGTAGTTGTGAACAGTGTGAAATCGACTGGACCGTAATGTCATTGACCCTGGTTTGATTACTCGAGCGCAAAAACTATATTTATTCTAAATTGAGATTTCCCCAAGGCACAAAACTTTTTAACTATATTTGTCCAACTTTTATTTCGTATAATCCTAGAAAATGAACCATTTTGAGTATCAACTTACAATTCCCACCGCTAGGGCGCCAGTAGACGACAGCTACGCCCTTCAAGATGGTGACGATGGGAGAGCGCCCTAGCGGTGGGAATGGTAAGTTAATACTCAAAATGGTTCCTTTTCTAGGATTATACAAAATATATATACATACCTAACTCCTGCAGTTTGGCCATCCCTAAGAAGTCATTATAACGTCATGAAATCTGAAATTTGGATTTTTGTTGCCCAAAAACAGAGATTTTGAGAACAAAGACTGAATCAAAAGACTTTACACGATCAGGTTGTAGAAAGGTATTGTCTTCTGTGGCCTAGTATGATGCAGTCTTTCATAAGTTGTGGTAATTTGCCAAAAATCTGCTTAGTTTACGCTGGGACGGGCTCAGAAATCTGGAATTTGCAGTCTTGGCCTTGGTTTCTTTCATTAAGAAACATGCTATTGCTATCATGGTTTCAGAAAACACGGGAGTACCGGTACAGACTGTTGCCATGAGAAAGAAGATAGAAATGACCTGAGAGCGAGATAATGAGCAGATTTGGTAGAGAGAACCTAAGCAAACAACATCCTGGACAACCTTTCTGCAAAATGGACTTGTCTGGACTACATGCATTAATGCTAGCACAGTAGGAGTTGAAAGAGAGGAAACTTATCGACATAAGAACTGCATGTGGCACCTCCCTGAACTAGCATTGACAGTGTTGAGCAAGTTGTGCTCATTGAAGGTTGGTACCACTACTCTGGGCTAGAATGGCTAACACTATTTCATCAAAATGTTTTGTTTTTTAAACACAAAGAAGAAGAACAGTATTTTTTCAGAGAGAGAAAAAAAAAAAACAAAAAACAAAATAATGACTCTACAGACCAGTAATAATTAAAATTAATTTCTTCCTTTTCAGTATAATGAATGTTTAAATTTGAGCAAGACCTAAATCTTCTCTAAATATGAAGTATTAAATAGAAAAAAAATTTAGGTTCACCCCACCTGCACCCACCATTATCAATTTTCCTAACCTTGATGAGACTGGAGATGACTTCCTGACCTCATTCACAACTGACATGCTGATTGCTACACTTTTGTGAATTGCTTATTTATACTAAGGGAATGAGAGGATAGACGATTGAAGTCTCAAAATTAAGTTGTGGCAACATTTAGCCCCCCTCCCCCCTCCCCCTTTCTCCCCCCCCCCCCATCAATTCTGCAATTTAGATGAAAATTGATCAGGTTTTACATAGAATGCCCTAAAGCGGAAATAGTTAGACTTGTCAATTTGATTGATATTGCTTCAGGTACTGGAAGTCATTGTTATGGAATACTGTTGGAAATGTAATCCAGAATTGTCCACCACAGTGGAGGCACATAACTTAGCAGGAACTTATTCCTGTTCTATATTTGTTTCACATGTCCCTTGCCAGTTTACTACAATGTTCTTCTTCAGTTAATAAAAAGTTCATCCTTCTCGTGTTCGATATTTGCTCTAATACTTTTTCAGACTTATCACAAACTACGCTGCTAGAAGATCCATAGGATTTTCAACAAATACACACCTGTTCAACAACTACAAATGACCGTTTTTGTTCAAAATGTGAAGCATTCTGTCATTCACTGCCAGCAAAAAGGCTTGATGGTTAAGAAGTGGGTGAACAACTGTTACTGTTAATGTATGATGAAGTTAATCCCTTTACTCTATCATTTTTCAGCAAATTCCGCACAGCTAAAAAACGCCCTTTTTGAACAGGAACCTTCTCAGGGCAAACTGAGCTAAATTATGCTGTCATCAGTGACGCGTTTTTCTTTCTTCTCTTTCATTCGAAATGATTTAAAAATCAATTAGGACGGTGAATGTACATATCATATCTGATGAGGGAGCGCATTCACTTGAGATGAATGGGTTGATTCATCGTGAGCAGTCTCTTAGGGGGTCAAGTGGGTTTAAAATAAAGAAACTTTCTCGTTGCTTAAAAGGGTAGGCAAATATCCAAGAAGGCTTCATTTGGCCTCTTTAGAGGTATCGATGGTGAAAATTTAGCAACAGAGGGATTTTTGGGAACATAAAGTGCTCCAAGGTTGTTCTGCCAATCTGAAGCGAGGAAAAAAGAGGGACGCAGTATGATTGGCCTATTGGCAAGGTTAGTTGGCAGCAGGAGTGGGGGCATAGCCTTTCTCCAGCCACCCAATCAACTACTAGCCTTCTTGTTAGGTTGCATTAGGTTAACTGTGTTCCATTCCATCCAGGACCAAAATACCACTTTTTGATTCGATTCTTTGGAGCATTTACTGATTGAAATTATCAATGCAAGAATTGAGTATATGAATTCAAAGCTCTCAGCATTGCATTGCAAATCAGCTAGAGAATAACAAAACTAACGATGAGTTACAAATACAATGCAAATGCTTATTACCTTTCAGCCAAGGTAACAATCATTGCCTTTCTTTCAAGAAAACCACTTTGAGGCTCTCAAACTGGCTCTAAACAGTTTGACCACCAGTTTGAAGGTGAAGGAAAAAGCGAAAGTTCAGATCATATCACATTCAGTTCTGACGCAGTAAATACTAACATTATGCCGAAGGTTTCACGGATTGTTCTTTAATCGACTACCATTGCGGTCGATTTATCGTTTGCAAAGGAACCAAAGGGAAAAAAATAAAAGGAGAAAGTTTTGATAATTTAACCAAAAACCTGTAATTTTGCCTTCAACTACAGGATCGACACAACAGGGATTTATTTGCAGTTCATGTGCTGATACAACGTTATTTAGCTTGATAAAACGGATTTCCTTTGGCGTAAACGTCGTATTACGATCCTGAGAACAATCACACGTCCTTGTAGTCTCAAGTTCTTCGTCCTCGTTAATTTGCTTATAATTTTCCAACGCTTGCGCCTTGCAACACTGTTTCAGTGCAGAGAATACTTTTGAAAGCTACCTACGTAGTATTTTCATCAATTTGAAGGTCCAAACCAAGGTATCATCAAAAGCCTAATTAAGAGCCAAAGAAAGAAAGGGCAAACAGGCCAGCAGAGTCGCTACTGTCGCTTTCTGGTCCTTTCCATACTTCAATGCTTCCTGTATTTGGAGTAGTGATAGTAATTGGCTTATCAAATGATTTTCAGGATCGAATATCTTGTTTCCAAATTATCTCAATAATCGAATGACCATTTAAATATAAATGCATTCTTTGATCAAGCATTGCAATATGGACACATCGATACTTGCAACTTCCGACGCTCTGCCATCTTGATCTAAATTATTTGTTGACTTTTTCTGTTTTGAGGACTTTTATTACAGAATGCATTGTCACATTTTAAATTAAATTACTGAAAAACACCTTTGCATATATTTTTAAATACCACAATATTATGATTAAGTCACAACCACCTGAACGTTACTAGATCCTTAAAGGTTATAGACTATTCTACTATCGATTATTCCATCTAATGGATACTATAGGATACATTACAAAAACTATGTTACCCTGTTTTGCATATCAAAGCGAGGTTTTTGCTTTCCTAGATTCAAAATATCTACCGTAAGAATCATCAGAGACAGCGCTTTATGAAAGAATCGAATGCAATCAATAATCGAATGACGAATTCGATTCTGCTTTTGGATTTCCCACATTCTCATCACATATTTGGACAGCTTTTGAACCAAAATATGTTGTTCTTTGTAAACGAGCACAGTTTCAAACGTGTACCAGCGGAAGAAACATCCACTTGTACGGTCTGATAATCTTCAACTTCTACAATGAGACTGCTAACTTGAAATGGGTTTCATCTCATTCGATTACCTACACCACTTCACCGTGGCATAAGACTGATGAGGAGCTTTATCTTTAGCTCGTTTCTTTTCCAATATGACCTGTATTTGGATCTTCTCCCGCTGAGCTCGAAATCCAATGCGCCAGACGGCGTCCACGTGTTCAAGGATTTCAAAAGGGAGCTAAGATGGTCAAAATAACACTAAAACCAATTTAGGTTGATAAACTATCAATGATTATGTGTAATGATTAGTTGAATGTCAAAGAGTATCAAAGCAAATCAATTTTTTTGGTTGGTGATCGGTCACCCATCCGCGTAACAATCGATTTATCTATCGATGAAATGAAATTTGCAGTGTTTTTCCACGTACTTTCAGCCATTACAACGCTGTTGAAGGACCGTCAATGTGAATTATTTGAACCACTAATGTCATGATTTCTTTCTCATTCAACATCTCAAACTCCAAAAGCATTATTTCATAATCAACAATGTATCAAGTCCTGCACAAGACCTTAACAGAAGAGCCAGTTTCTTTCAACACGATTGTTGCACACGCATGAAACCCGTTTTTATACGATCAACTTCGTGAATTGTGGCGAAAGATAATACGCATCCGCTCAATAAAAAATAAAAAAAGGTCGTCGAAAAAGTTGACTTACCACTCATTGCGACAGAAATTTGACATTTAATTTGAAATCCAATGCGTAGAAAATGTACAAGCGAATAAAACGGACATTTATGGCGTAAATAATTGGTAAAGTGTTATTGATCATGCACTGTATGCCCATGAAAGAACCTAAAACAAAATAAATCTAAAATAATTGATTTTTGATTAAAAATCGATGATTTAAAGCCGATTAATAGGTATTTTATCCATTACTGCATTCCTACGGTACAATCGATGTTTGCTTATCGATGTTTCATCTCCAATTTCAGATTCCCTTCATTGTTCAACACTTTTGGCTTATTACATTGCTAATATTGCTACCAATAAAGCCATTATCAATGAGAAGACCCACGTCAACAAGGACCCCACTCCTCAATTTTTGTAACCGGTTCCTGAACTGGTTGTTTGTAACCGCTCCTGCTGAAGGAGGGAATTAATTCATTTTTGTTCAATCTTCAAGATTTTAATATTGTAAATAGATTTTCATACATATTCTGATTTAAATTTTTGTCTATGTAATACAATCACAAAGCTCTTTTATTCAGAAATAATGTACCAAAATTATGAATATTATCTTAGAATTTCAATCACATCCTTTGAATAGGAACAAAATAGCTGTTGGGTCATGAAGAAATGTCTTAAATCGTCAGTTAGCGTAGAAAGAATGTTAAACCACTGATATGTACCCGATGATTTAAAGCCGATTAATAGGTATAATTATCCATTGGTGCATTCCTACTGTACTATCGATGTTTGCTTATCGATGTTTCAACTCTAGTTTCAGACTCCCTTCATTGTTTTTGGTTGTGAAACGGTCACTTTCAGCACTTTTGACTTATTACATTACTACTATCGCTAGGAATAAAGCCATTATTAACAAGAAGGTCAAGACCCACCACAACAAGGCCCCACTCCTCAATTTTTGTAACCGGTTCCTGAACTGGTTGTTTGTAACCGCTCCTGCTGAAGGAGGGAATCAATTCATTTTTGTTCAATCTTCAAGATTTTAATATTGTAAATAGATTTTCATACATATTCTGATTTAAATTTTTGTCTATGTAATACAATCACAAAGCCCTTTTATTCAGAAATAATGTACCAAAATTATGAATACTATCTTAGAATTTCAATCACATCCTTTGAATAGGAACGAAATAGCTGTTGGGTCACGAAGAAATGTCTTAAATCGTCAGTTAGCCTAGAAAGAATGTTAAATTACTGGTATGTACCCATTCAGCTTGGACTATTATAAAAACTTGGGGTGAATATACTATTTCTTTGGCCAAGTTTTTCTATTATTCCTAGATAGATGTTGCGTTATTTTGATCTTTCAAACATTGCTGTTAAGTGATGCCCAACCCTGATGTTAACATCCCCCTCCCACAGCTGGCGGCTGATTCCTGCTTTGATTCATCCCAAAACAACCCCTATTGATCTGTTTAGGAGTCCCAAAGTCAAGAAATACAGAAGTATGTTTATGTGGTAGTAACTGATAGATTCTTCTTGAATCATCAATCTGAGACATGTATGATTAGGTGCTTTCAATTTGTATCCAACACACTCTTATATTAACGCAATTATTTCAAAATATGATCATCTGCCCTCATACACCTCTCAAATTTCGTTCTTTTCAACACTTTGGCCTCAGCGGCCTTCAAACCGAGCGTAGGAGATCAGGCTTTTGCCCCCGCGCTATTTGGACAAAATGTCCGCTTTGTTTCATCGCCTTCGTTTTGTCTCGTATGCAAACGAGGATGTTCTCATTGCGGGCTGGGCGTTGGGATGACATCTCTTTCAAAACGAGAAAAAATTTTCGATTATTACTTTTTTTCTTTTGTCAATTGTTCATACATCAGAACTCATGAGCGTCAAATACGAGCTGGGATACTTGAAAGGCGGACACAATTTACTGTTATCCTCAACAAATAACGCGTTCAAACTGTTTTCAGTTTACGAAACCACATTTGCCACAGTAAAAGTTATAAAACCACTTTCCAACCACAAGGAATGGGTTGATGTTGAGTAGAAGATCGGCCCCGACGCACACTCTGCATCACCTAACCTTGTTCTGCCATGACGCTGAGAACTCATTCCTTCTTCTGTTTGGTTATTCCTTGAATAATCAACCCATGTTTTCATGTAAAATATCAATATCTACGATTCGACCCAAATTTATTTTTTCTGGCTTGGGTTGGTTTGCAAACATTTCAGCCCATTTGGACCGAATTGTGGGGGGAGGGGGGTCAAAATGTGTATTTCAAAAAATGGATGGCGTGTGGGGTAACATTTTCGACTAAGTTTTGGACGCTGAATCCAATGAGACGGGTCCCGGAATGATTGCCACCCACCGGAAGAGGTTATGTGTCAAAATGGCTACCTATCTACCCATTTCGAATGTGTTTTCAAGATTTCTTGTACCTAGGCGTGTGGGGTATCATTTTCCACTAAATTTTGGACGCTGAATCCAATGAAATGGGTCCCAGAGCGATTGGCACCCACTGGAAGAAGTTATGGGTCAAATTGGGTATGTATCTACCCATTAAATATATGTGTTTTCAAGATTTCTGGTACCTAGGCGTGTGGGGTATCATTTTCAACTAAATTTTGGATCCTGAATCGATTGGAATGGGTCCGGGACCCACCACGCCCACTGTTTCCCCCATTTTCCCCATGTTGAAGAAATGAGTCTCCATGCGCCTGGTTCGAGGAATAACCAACCCGTGTTTTTTTTCTCTTACTGCAGTTGACTTTGAACGGAGTGAAATTGTTCCACCTTATTAAGATCCTCAGCACGAAATTCTCGACGTATGTGACTCAACTGCAGATCGCGACGGCAAAGAAGCTTTCCATAGAATACTTCACATTGTCCCATTCAACTCATGAGATCTCGGACCTCATCCTGCCCCTTATAGTCTATCGCCTTTCTATTCTGCTGTGTCTTCCGTTCCGTCTATGAAGAGAAGCTTTGGGGCTATTCTGTTTGTGAAGGCTCTCGATTGCTAAACTATAGGCGTTGCCCCGCTCCCTTCGCTCTCTATTGGGCTGTTCGTCGGAAGAAGTAAAAGTCACGTCCTACTTTTTGAGCCCCTCACTTCGTCTTCCCTATACGGTTTACAATTGGGCATCCTTTGGTGGATTTCGATGTCCGCCAAGAGGCTTCTATTCGATTGAATACTACCGCTGTGTCCGATATTGCGTAACATTTCTGCGGAAGACGGTTCTTAAGCGAGTGGAAGCTTTTGAAAGTAACCTGCCGTACATAGAAAATAGCCCCTTTTCTATCAGAATGATTTATTATTCGAATACCCTCCTTCAAAATACCCATTTTGAACCTCAACCTTCCTGCAACATGCCGCAATCGGTTCAGCATCCCCCAAAAGTCTCAATAATACCCGTATAATGCTTATAATTATTCCTCAAAGGAAGAGTATAAGGAAAACAGTGAGTACCTAGAACCCATCTCGATTAATTCAGGGTTCAAAATTTAATGGAAAATGATACCCCACATGCCTAGGTACCAGAAATCTCAAAAACACATAATCGCAATGGGTAGATAGGTACCCATTTTGACCCATTACCACTTCCGGTGGGCACCAATCGTTCTGGGACCCATTTCAGTTAATTCATGGTTCAAAATTTAGTGGAAAATGATACCCCACACGCCCAGGTACCAGAAATCTCGAAAACATATTCAAAATGGGCAAATAGGTACCCATTTTGACCCATAACTACCCATTTTGACCCATAACTATTTCCGGTGGGTGCCAAACGTTCTGGGACCCGTCTCATTGGATTCAGCGTCCAAAATTTAGTCAAAAATGATACCCCACACGCCTTAATTGCCAAAATCTCAAAAAATCCATTTTTTGAAAAACACATTTTGAAATGTAAACAGCCAAATTTGAGGGAAATCTGGAGAGATTGACCTCTGGCATGAGACTAGGTTGAGTATTGTAGAAATAATAAACCAAAACAACCAGTTTTACATCAAAAGAGGAAGTGAGGTTATTCAATGGTAGCCATGTTGGAAATATTGATACCTAGTGAAGATAATACAATGTATCGATACATTGATTGTGTAATTTCATGTTAAACACGTCATAAAATGATGAGTTTGATGCAATATTTTAATGCTTTCCTACTTGTTCATTGTAATTTCCTTTAAGGAACAACAATATATTAGATATATCTGACAATAAAGAATCGGTACATTTTAAAATCTTGAAATTTTCAATAAAAAAATGTTTTAAGATCATTGTTTGAAGAATTGGAGCATTATAGAGAAATCCACTGAAAACGTTTCTCTAAATAGACTCGCTCTTTTTTAAAACTAGCTCCATCATCAACTTTCCACAATATTTTTTCGATTCCATCCACATACCTGTCGTTTCCGTTTTTTCTTCCGAACTTTCTTCTTTCCCTTACACTTTGAAATTGACACACTCTCCCTCACCGGTTGGTCCGCCATCGGTGGCGTAGAATCGGAAGACAAACAACGAAGAAATTTGACCATTTCCGAATCACCAACTCGATGAAAACAAGAGTTTAGTTTCGAAACGACCGCACCTTTGAAAGCTAAGAACGAAGTAATCGCATTGAGTTGTAACTTGTTACGTTGAAATGAGATGGCCTTCGCCGCGAGCGCGTTGATAAAAACATAAAAGAATTAATGTGGTTTTTCTTTTATAATGATTTGTACAACTGTCCTGAAATAGCCACGCTATATTTATCATTAGAAAAGAATTGATTGCTCGATTATAAAAGGGGGGAGTGTCATGTGTGTTTTCAGCAATGTACGTATTCAAGTAATTAATAGCAATTTGGCTTCATCTATAAATTAAAAGGTAGTGTATATAGCTTTTTCAAATCAATTTGAGAATTTTTCTATCTGCGAACGTTTCACAACGAATAATACGGAATTTCAGGTCATGGGTACTTGAAAAGGAGGTTTCAATCATCAGTAAGAAGGTTTCACAAATCACAGAGGAGGTTTTGCACATCCGTTGAAAGATTTTATTATCAAATTGTACGTTTTACTCGTCAATTTGAACGTTTACCACATAAAATCAAATGGTTTGGTGACTAATTGATTAATCAATTCTCATTTTAAAGGGCTCATTTGTCTATATGAAGGTTTTATAGATCAAAGCGGAGCTTTTACGCATCGAAACGGAGGCTTTTAATATCGAATTGTAGGTTATACTCATCAATTTGAATGTTTATTACCATCAGTTCTAAAGGTTTGGTGACTAATTGATTATTATTTGTCACTTTAAATGACTTTCTTGTCAATTAGAAGGTTGTACAAATCAAAGTGGAGGTTTTTTGCAACAAAATGGAGGTATGGGTGGTTGTTATCATCGTATTGTTACGTATCATGTAGGTTATATAGTCAATTTGGAGGTATTCCACATCAATCAAAGGTTTATTGACTGATCATTCGTCAATTTTCCGTTTCCTTTTGACAAATAGAAGTGTTTACAGATCAAAGCGGAGGATTGTATACGTCGGAATGGAGGATTTTATCATCAAATTGTAGGTTATACTCGTGAGTTCTAATGCAAATCCGGAACACTCTTTGTCCTTCTGATCAAAATACAGGACTTTTTTTATGCGTTTTACGTTTCAGAATGGGATATTTTCTTTAATAGTTTATATACCATCACTTCTAAAATTGGTTCAAGAAGGAAACCCGTCGTTTCCTTTCATTTTGTGGCAGTTTTTCGAACGAAACCCGCTATCGACCACGTGGACGATGAGGTTGCTTTCACCCAGCCGTTCCTTGACCGGTCTTCGCAACCTTTTTTTCCGTCATCGACCATCTCCCTATCACGAAATTACATTAAAAAAGTCGAAACCGGGCCGATTGGACGAAGAAACTGGTTCATCTTCGAGCTACGAGGAAGTCAAATTTCGTATGGGAAGTTAAACCGTCCAACTTTCTCGTCAAACTTCCTCATTTCCGACCTGATTTTACCGATTCGGGGTTCGAAATTTACGGGCGCGTGACTTTTTGATAATTATGATACCTAGTTTTTGAAATGTGAACGGGCTTATATAAGAATTTCACGCATATTTCACTCATTTATATTTTCTACGAAATAAATACCAACTAAAATGGTAAACAACTTCGTAGAAATCGACTGAAGACACGAAGGGTGGTCGGTGTAGGTAATAACGTCATGAAAAACGAAGGTTTCAATTAAATCCACTTTGGAGTTGTTCCCCTCGAACCACAATGAGGTCAGAGATGAGGAACATCCGCTAATTTGGGCCCCTTCGGTCGGCACAATTGTAATCAATTAACAACACGACTCATGAGCGGAAATGTGGCGAATTTTTGAGGAAATCGAACCAATCGTGAGGTATTTAATGCTCAAAATGCACAAAACATTTTTTTGAGTTTTGGTTGGTTATTCCAAGAATAATCCAAACCGGTTTTGGTAGTAGGAAATTTTCTAAAAATCTGAAATTTTGATCAGGGACCCGTTCCAGGCTCAAGTTGGTCCTTGAAACATTTCAGCCCAATTTGACCAAATTTGGGTGGGGTAGGGGTCAAAGTGTATTTCGAAAAAAGGGTTTTCGATATTTTTGGCGATATGGGCATGTGGGGTATCATTTTCCACTAAATTTTTGACACTGAATCGAATGAGGCGAGTCCCAGAACGATTGGCGCCCACCGGAAGAGGTTATGGGTCAAAATGGCTACCTATCTACCCATTTCAAATGTGTTTTCCAGATTTCTGGTACCTAGGCGTGTGGGGTATCATTTTCCATGAAATTTGGGGCGCTGAATCCATTTAGATATGCCCTGGACGTTTCTTTTCCTGGTGACTGAGAAATTTCGCTCTGTCTCTACCTTGCAACTCCCGTAAATCGGTATGGTCGACATTAGGTGAAGTAACGGCCTCGACAAGTAAGTAGGTACCGTTCATCTTTATTCTCCAACGTATTTATCCTCTCTTTCTTTCAAACAGACCGTTCCTCTTTGACGGAACTCGTTCGAAGGAAAGGACGCGGATCCGTAAGAATCCAAGGGTCACAAGAACCATAGGGCCGGTTCTGCTTGGTATTGTCGACTTGACGAAGACGTGCCCTCGATCTCGACTGTCAGGAGTTGAGACCTGAAGCGACTGACCGGATGCGACCGACTTCCGACGACGCTGTTCTAAATGAGCATTGAAAAAACGCTGCGAATTCCTTCACAGGCGTTGGTTATTCCTTGGACAAGGCGCATGGAGAGTCATTCCAATCGATTCAGCGTTAAAATGTAGATAAAAATGATACCCCACATACCTGGGTAACAGAAATCTCGAAAACCAACTTTTAAAACCGGTTGGTTGGTACCCATATTGACCCATAACCTCTTCCAGTGGGCGCCAATCGTTCTGGGACCCGTCTCATTGAATTCAGCGTCCAAAATTTAGTCAAAAATGATACCCCACACGCCTAGGTACCAGAAATCTCAAAACTCACGAAAGTCACATGTTGATAAACAGAGTGTTCCACAAATTGTCCCTCGTCCCCACCTCCCAAAATCGTTTTAATGAGATTTAGTATCACTTTCGCATGATTGACCAGTTGCTCGTAGAGCGCAACTATAATTGAAATCCTGAAATTTTTGAAGTGTAAGCCCCCAGGCTTGCTGCCTCCAGAAGGCCAGAAGGGAGGGAGCATGCGCCAGGATGTGCACGCAGCTCCTGCCCAGACGTCGCATTTTGGAGAGAGGCCCAGCGCTCACTCATTGCAAAGGCGTCCAACTGGGCGGTCGATGTCAAGGTGCCCCTTGTTGCTGGGGTGCCCAACATGTTGGAGTCATATATTTTTGTAACCCTGTCGTACAAGTGCATCTCACTCAGTCCATCCTGGCTTTGTCCTGTGCTCGCTCTGAAGTGAACTCTGCTACCGTGCTGAAGTCGACCGAAGCTGTAATATTGTGTTCCCCATGAGATGATAAAGGACTCAAGTTAATAAGCCTCGCTGTGTACCTGCGGGACAGCGTGCCCCCTCCTGTTTTTCCTTCGACATCGACTCCTTGTCAGCCAGTATCGTTGCACTTGCTCATTAAATATTGTATTTCATGTATATCATAATTTCATGTGTCTTGTATTAATTGCATTTTATGCTCCACATGTTGTCTAATTTACTTTGTCGAATTACTTTGTCTTGTATCAATTCTAGCCCAGGTTGAGGCATATTCTCCTTTGCAACGTGTCCTTGTTTTCAATTATAATTCATTTTGTATCAATGTATTTTATACCCATCCTTGGTATCCCTAGTTGCTCAGTCGTAAGTCTTGGACTTACATCCCGTATCCTTGCTAGGTCCCTTCCAAATTCTCCGAAGAAACCCGAATTAAATTATAGTAAATTCAAACACATTTTAATTTGAGAGAGGCTTACAGAAGATTAAAAAAAAAAATTCGTTGTTTACTTCCATTTGGACAATTTTGGTATGTAAGAGGATGTGGGGACAACTTATCTGGCCCCCTGTATAATATGGATGCCACTTTTTGAAGAAATCATTTACTTTTAGGGCATTGGCGAAAGATTGACTTATCACATCTTTCAAGGACGCCATGGTTATTCGATACCTATTGACTTTTCAGCCAATTGGCTTTTCGCGACCTTTGGACACTCTTGGAAGATAATGAAGAGTATGAAAGGTGCCACAATATCAACTTTCCCACATGTCAACTCAGATTTCTGCGATAAAATGAAGTCACTATCGATCATTACTCATCTTCACAACAAAGAGTTGACAGTGAAATTTTCATTTCTAAATGCCCTTAAGCCCCCTCAAGAGACAAACCATATCAATCAACATTTGAGCCAAACTGGAATAGCGCACAGGTTTCAATTATATTTCTTCATTATTTTCATATTCAACTTAAAACAAACAAAAATAAAAACAAATTTTGTCTCCTCGTGATATGGACAAAATCCACAAAATAGGAATGTCGCCATTCAAAGCAAACATAAAAGCACAATCCAGCAATCAATCGAGATAGTAAATCAATTCTATTTCATTGCTGATTGCTGTTTGGTTTTAAACTGCACTGTGAACTCAAGAAAATGGTTCTGGTGCATGGTATGCTACCATACAACACCTGGTTGTTCGTAGTGTGTTAATATGGTATTCGCCTTTCCAGATTTCACAAATCCAGTTCATTTCTGACACATCTGGAAATTATTCACAGTACAAGGAGTTCGCGCACGCGCAGTTCATCACCCATTCATGTTTGTACCTTTGTCCGTACGCACTTTGTGATTTCGGTTGGTTATTACTTGAATAATCGAATTTTCCAGATTTCTGGTACCTAGGCGTGTGGGGTATCTTTTCCACTAAATTTTGGACCCTGGATCGACTGGAATAAGTCTCCATGCTCCTGGTCCGAGAAATAACAACCCCTATGTTTTAAATGTGGTTTTATATACAATGTTATGGAATTGGTTCGTTTAGGAGCTCAACTAGCTCGAAAGCCAATCCTCAAAATGTCCATTTCTACCCATAATGCGCTTCTATTGGCAAAAATCAATCTAAAACTTGTTCTAATCGATTCAGCATCCGAAATTTTGTGGAAAACGATACTGAAAACGCCTCATTACAAACAAATTCCCTGCAGAAACAGGTGTTATTCAAGCTTTATTCTTGACAACCCTTATAATTAACAATATTTGTCGTGTATCTCCGTGAATGCCCTTCAAAAAAGAATAATAATTGTGTATTGTGTAAAAGAAAGAAGTGTTTTAATCACATTTGCGGATTTTGAGCGCTTTGATGTGTTGCAGTAATCGAACTGATGTCAATATTTTATTGATATTATAAGGAAAACTCACATTTATGGGGGCATCCTTGAAGTGAAGAGTAACTTTATCCATGGTTTTGCCGGTGAATTTCGATCGGCGTCTCGTTGTCACGAATTTCACATGAATTTAGGCGGAAAAAAAATATAAAAACATAAAAAAATTGTACGAACAAACTTTTAACGATTTGAAACCATCAAGGGCGAATACGATTCGATATATCGACACATCGACGCGATAAGGCGGTGTCCGAGACGAACCGGGGTCGTCGTCGCCGAAATCCGTCCGGAAACTTGCACGGCGGAGGTGACCGGGTCCGGACAAAATGAGGGCACCGACTGAAAGTTTTTCGGGGTGAGAGTAGCCTCCGTCCGGGAAGTGGAGACGCCGCTGGAACGGTGGAAGTGGGTCGGGGGAACTGGTGGCGGCATCTGGCGGCTTCCCGCGACGTCCGGCCTCCCACATGCGGAGATGAGACGTTGACGTCTATCCGAGATGAATTTCGACGTTTCCAAACGACATAAATGATAAATCTATACATACTATAGATATACATACTATACATACTGTAGTAGTTGATATATTAATTTGTAAAAATCATTGATCATTACAAAATTGGCTAAATAGCTCGGGCAATTGAAAACAAAACCCCTATTTTTTCCTTATTCCTCGGACCAAGCGCATGGAGACTCATTTCTTCAACATGGTGAAATGGGGTAAACATTGGATGTGGCGGGTCCCGGATCCATCCCAATCGATTCAGGGTCCAAAATTTAGTGGAAAATGATACCCCACACGCCTATGTACCAGAAATCTCGAAAACACATTCAAAATAAAATAGGTACCCATTTTGACCCATAACCTTATCCAGAGGGCGCCGATCGTCCCGGGACCCATTTCATTGGATTCAGTGTCCAAAATTTAGTGGAAAATGATACCCCACACGCTTAGATCGCCAAAAATCTCGAAAATCCATTTTTCAACAAACTCATTTTGACCCCTATCACGCCCAAATTTGGTCCAATCGGGCTGAAACGTTTCGAGGAACAACTAAAGCTGTGAACGGACCCTTGACCCAAATTTCAAATTTTTAGAAAATTTTCAACTACCGAAGTCGACGTGGATGGCGGACGGCGTACGACTTCCCTTCACCCACCGCCAGAAGCGCTTTTCCCTAGACCGAATTTGGCGTCATTTTTCCAATTTTTCAGATGAAAATCTTTCCAGAGTGAAAACTATAGGGGATGCAACTTGTCCAAAGGGATGTAATGCTCTACCAATTGATTAAATAAACCACAATGGTACTTCATAATTTCAAAATCAAGTTTTAAAATCTGAGTCATTGAAATTATACAAATTGAGCCAGGTTTTTCGACCAGTTGCCCCAAACGGACAGGTTTACATTGAAACATAAACCATTGAACAATACTTTGCAGCGTTTTTTAATAAGGATTCATTTCAAAAACTTATATACAATTCAAGATTTATGTACAAATTATTGACTAGGTATCAGTAAAACTGGCAATTGGTGTCAACAATTACTGTGATTAGAATTAAAAACTGATAAATCCATGTCTCCTTCAATCAATGACAGTCTCTTCATCCATTGCCTGGGTGTTGTGGAGTTTTGGAGACCACTCGCCCCGATTGGTGACCAAGATGGTGGAGGTGTCAATGTTGGACGCAGTCAAAGAGTTGAGCACATTTTTTAAATATCTGAAAAAAGTAAGATGATGATTGAAAGTTCCACAAGGTTTCAAAGTGACAACTGGTAGAGTGATAGTTAGCACACTTGTCTACAAAATGGCGATGCCAAGGGTGGCCAGATTGACGGATTTTTTGTACATTCCTACGTATTTTTTAGGGTGTCCGCATGACAGGAAAATCACAGGGTTTCCAGAAAGCTTATTAAATTTTTCAATATTTATTTTTCTAATCCAATTCGATCAAATAAAACTAGAATTATTTATCAATGAATAAAATTAAATAATTTACATCTTTGCTCCTCAGTCCCCAACAACTCAAATTCGCAATCATGTTTATCTCACCATTTTATGCAATGTTTTTTGGAAGAGTTGATACATCAAATTGGCATACATATCCCCACTTTCACCAAACATTTGAAACAAGTTTAAAAAACCAAAGAGATCCGAAGTTACCAGCTTTTAAACCAGAAACGTCTTTCACCAGAGGGTTTTTGAGTTAAAAACCTGCATTGAGGCGGTTCAAGTTTAAACTCCCAATATCCTGACAATCAAGCTGCCAAACTCGTTTACTGCTGGTGGTTTTTAAAGATGGCCGCCACAGTGTGAAGAATGAATTTGGAAGATTTGAATGATGTGTCACCAATAAACCAATACTATTCCTCACACAGAGGTACTATACAACTTCTGCAATGAAGAATTTTAGGAGTAATAAACCATTTATCCAACTCTTCCTTCTGTTTTCTTCCTCCTCTTTTTGTTACTCCATCTCTGCCATAATTTTTTATTCTTCTCTTCTCTTCCTGTCCCTTACCATTATCAGTAAATCAAGCCCAACTGGGTCAAAACAACACAGTGTCATTCCAGGCCAGGATATTAGGAGTTTAAACTTGAAACACCTCAATCTGGGTTTTTAACTAGAGAAAACTGGGTTTAAACTCGTTTTAGATATTTGTATTGTAACGATTTATGTTTTTAGTAAATAATTTATTACAATTGTTTTTTTGAATACACTGTTCACATTTGCGCACTTAAACAATGACACAATCACAATACACGGTTGTAACGCTTGTTGCACTAATTTATAAGTGCGTATTCAGTTTTCCAAACTGAACTGAACTCTGCAGCTTTCCTGGGTCCCTTTTATACTGGCAGCCTCTTGGTTGAGTACCTTCTCGAACCTTCCCTGGTTCTGGGAACTCGACGTGTTGTCTCGAGCCAACGGGAAGGTTCCAGCCAATTCAATACAAATGTTTGAGAGCAACCCTTAGCCCTCCACAGGTTGTTGACCCTGCAACGCCGGCAGCCCATTTGACGGGCACAGGTGCAATCTTGCAACAGTATGTTAGATATTTAAATGTGTTTGGTGTAAGTACAGCTAAAAGAGTTTAGCCCATCTGCTCATTTGTCCAAAACAAAGGTAGACATTGTGACATGTTTGGGCAAATAAAGATGAAACAGCAACCATATGGCACTTCCAGCTTCAACTGAGTCCATATTTCATCATGCTTTTCGTGTTTTGATGATGACTGTCTACTTTCTATTTGATTAGACGTATTGTACCACTTTGGTGGAAGACATTATTTGTTGTTTAAACGCCAGTAGCTATGGACCTGCTTGGGTTTTAAACTCGTTTTAAATTTTTGGTGAAAGTGGGCATAAGACAGGATTCTGTCCATCTACCATACCTGATGCCTAGGCAGGTTAACAGGTTAGAACAATATTTTTGTCTCCAGTACAAGGAGAGTACCCTTCCCTATCTGACCAAAAGATGGAGGAATGGAGGCAAAGTGGGAGTGTCCAGCAAACAACCCTACTGCCATCTATCATTGATAAATTAGAGGTGGATTCAGAAGTCCCTTATGAAATCACTGGAATAATAGTGTCTACTTTTACTTACTCATCAACGACGAGTTGAGACGGAAGAACTTTTTGGTTGCAGATTGGGCACATCCACTTTTTCGTGAGGCGATTCATTTTCAAGTACGTAGCCAAATCGAAGCAAGCTACGTGACCGCAGTTTTGACCTAAGACTGGAATCTCGAACCTTCTCTGAGATAGAGGGCACACCAAAGACACCTCGGTCAACGTCACAGCGAGGTCATCATTAATCAGCGAATCGCCACGCTTGCAGACTGGGGAAAAATAATGTTAAAAACAAACATTAGTAAACAGCTGTGTACCAAATAAATGCATAATGTTCAAACATTTATCTACAATTGTTTAGCACTACTATTGGTATTTATTCTAATTAGTCCAAGAATAGTCAAGGTAACCTGCAAATTTTCTTCCCATTGATGCAGATGCAGCAATCCCCTGTGAGGAGTGACATACCCATCCTGATTCAATGCAGCTGGCACTGCATTGGTGCAACGCTGGTTTTGGTTGGTTATTTCTTGAATAATTTGGGTCGGGGACCTGTTTTTAGCTATAGTTGGTCCTCAAAACGTTTCAGCCCGATCAAACCAAATTGGGGGAGGGAGAAGGGGAATGTGTAGGTAGGGTTAAAATGTGTCAAAATTGATTTTTGAGGTTTTTGGCAACCTAGGCGTGTGGGGTATCATTTTTGATTAAATTTTGAACGCTGAATCCAATAAGACATGTCCTGGGACGATTGGTGCCCATTGAAAGAGGTTATGGGTCAAAATTGGTGTATATCAGCCTATTTTGAATGTGGGTTTTCAAGGTTTCTGGTACCTAGGAGTGTGGGGTATCATTTTCCACTAAACGCTGAATTGATTGAAATGAGTCTCCATGCTCCTGGTCCAACCCTATTGCAAGAATTTGCAGCGTTTTCCTTCGGATGTCACCACATTGGTGCTCAGGCCTGTAAAAGACTAGCCCTTGTCCAACAAACTGCCCCTCCCACGGATGTCAGTGTGGCCATATGTTCCAATAAACGCATTTATGTGATGAGTTTCTCCTTTTGTCTCTTCCTCCATGTTATTACTCTTACTTCAACCTCAGCCAAACTGCTGAAAAAGCCTTTTAGGTCGCCATTTCAAGCCTTTGACCATTTTCCAAGTTGTTCCCCAGGTCAATCCTGACTGTTTGCCCCTTGCACTTTCAGATCATACTATGAAAGGGCAAAACTGTTCAGTTTTCTTTGTGGAATTTGTAATGCTACAGTGCTTCAAGAATTGGCAATCCAGGAAAATGGCTCTGCCAAACTTGCTGTCAAAATTGTATTCGTATTAATTTGAAGAGCACATACGCATAAACTTCACTCACGCTTTTCTACAGTTACCGAAGCAGGCCTCAATCGTTTTTCCAACATTCTTCTCATTATCTTTGCTGGATCAACAGCCCTTGCCAAGAAAATCGCGACGATGAGCATACTATCCATCGATGGCTTGTTCAGGACAACCACATTTTGAATGTCCGGGTTGAGTTTGACGTGGGGCGTGATTTTTATAGGAGACTGACGAACAAAAGCAAAGAGGCATATTTTTAGCATTGACAAATAAAAGTACAACTAGGATCTCGTGGTATCTCTAGAGAGGGTTGAATCTACACAAATGGGGTTTCATAAGGAGGGTGACGGCCTGGAGGGGGTTGCCTGCCCCCTAGTAGATTACCAACATTTTTCATAAAATTATGAGGTAGACTGACAACACCAGTCGTAGTTATTCTTCTCCTTTAATTTGTCTTTTAATTTTGGCGCCAATATGGCAGCTCTTGTCAGACACAAAAAGTCACAGTAGATGGTTGTGGTGGAATAGACCAGAATATAGAAGTCAGGCACATGAAGATAAACGAGCTGACGAGGCGGTACAGCCCTGAGAGTCGGTTCAAAGTCATGGTATTGCCCAGTCTCAAACATGCAGTGGAGAGGCTATGCGAGGCTGTTCCTGACACACGAGCTGAGGTAAGTGTGGCAGGGAGAGACATTCTTAAGTATCTACGAATTAGCCCAAAGGAGCTGGTTAAAACCGCGGTCTCTCTCACAGCGGCCAATGGTTCACAGATCCAAGTCATGGGGAAGTTAACGTGCACTATTAGGTATGAAGACAGTACTGCAGAGGCAGAAATATATGTGTGCATGGGTGTAAGGGGATTACTCATTGACAGGAGAACGCTACAGACGCTCAGAGTAATTCACCAGAATTTTCCCCGTCCCTTGCCACGCTTCGAGGCTGTCAACCAAATTTACTCTGTTCCTGAAAACATTCTTCCCCCAGAGCAATGGCCACGCTGAGGCCGGTGTCAAGGTCATGAAGGCGCTGATTGTCAAATGCATGAAAGGGAGTGTCCTAGACGAGGAAGCTTATCATGCAGGGACTTCTGGAGTTCAGGAATACGCCAACCTCCAACAGACGGTCACCATCCGAAATCCTATTTGGACATCCCCTGAGATCCCTCGTGCCAGCTCACTACAAATCATTCTCCAAAGAGTGGCAAAAGGCATCGGGCACCTTGGATCGCGACATCGCCCGCCAGGCAAGTAAATACAACAAGAACGCCCGAGATCTCACTCCCCTTCAAGTCGGCAGCTATAATGTACGGCTACAAATCCCATCACGAAGAAATGGGATGCCGGCAGCGTCATCATCGACAGAGGCCCAGAAGTATGTGGTCAAGGGTGATAGCGGAAGGCTGTACATCAGAAACAGGCGATATCTGAAGAGGAGCGAGGGGGGAGGGGATAATAGGAGAGATGTGGTGGCACCATGTGGTGGTTGCCAAGAGACATGATAGTTTCATGTGAGAATCAAATAAAGAGTTAGTTAATGTTCACGATCCTTCCGAGTATGTTCACATCGTACTTAGATCAGAACAATGGTAAATCACATTGCTAATCACATGTAGAGAGTAGACTATGCATTGTAGGGGTAGTTGGGTATCATCATTACTCAGGTTGGTGGTTTTGGTGTACGGGTGAAATCCAACATAGTCACTAATAGTAATAAGAACTTACGTGAAAACACAGGTTTGTTCAATATGAAATCCCACAGGTGCTGTCTCTTCACGTGTATGAAAACTGAAAAATGATCAGGAGGTCCTCCCTAATCAGGTTACAAACTAACCAACAGTGTTCAGTTTTCATACACTTCAAGGGATTGCATGCATGGAAAACTGAACACTGTTTGTAACCTGATTAGGGAGATAACCTTGGGTTGCGTACCTTCACAAAGCGGTGGTTGTGTATGGACCCCTAAGCTGGTTGCAAAATAACCAACAATGTTCAGTTTTCATACACGTGAAGAGATTGCACATACAGAATTTCATCCATTTTCATCAGGAACAAATTTGTGTTTTCACTAGAGCTCTTATTACCATCAGTGACTATATTGCACATCACCTTTACACCAAAACCACCCACCAGAGTAATGATGATGATGACCAAGCTACCCCTACAATACATAGTCTGCTCACTACATGTGATTTAAACCTGTGACTTTGTGTACCTGACAAGAGCAGCCATATTGGCGCCAAAATATTGCAAATATGAGTTGCATGAGTTGGACACCCTGTACTAGTTTCAAAAACCACATTTGTTCAACACATGAACATCTGACATACCTCAATCACTCCTTGGTAGAACGTGTCGTTCACTTTCATTCTCAAATGACAATGAACGTAGTCCGTGAGATGCTGTCCATTTTCCAGCGTGCAAATCCTGATATATATCTGAAAAAGACGGCAGATTAATTTAAAATGTTGTTTAAAAAAAAACTAGTGCTTATTTAAACTCAATAAGGGTGTCTTAGGGCTTATAGGCAAGAAGTTACAGTGTTGCCTAATCAATAGTTACCCTCTCCACTTCTCGCCATCGGATGGCCATCGATAGTATCAAAATATCGATTATTTCCCGACATTTTTGTCATCAATGATACAAGGGCCGATAGTATTGGATATTGATAGTTAGTGACCAATATTTTGTCCAATATTTCAGCCAATAGATTTCTTAACATGACTATGTATGTTGAACCAAAATAATATCGATAGTAAGTTCGATTTTTCATCAATGACGCAAGAGTCGATATTATCAGATATCCATACATAGTAATCAATATTTTTACCCAATATTTTAGCCAATATTGTTTTAAAATCTGATATATTGGTTTCATCTGATATATTGAACCAAATAATATCGATAGTAAGTTCGATTTATTTCACATCACACATTCAAAAAATATGCCCTCCAAAATGTAATCATCCGGGTGGAATATTGATATATATCCATTGATAATACACATCTGATATTAATTGATTTTTTTGTTTAAACATGAGGGGGAGTAGGGCCCTGCTTAATAGTAAAAAATTGTGTATTTATTAACTTGTTAAGTAATATTGGTCTTAAAACTATCGATATTTTGGTCAATACTATTGAATAACCTACTTACAATGTATATTGGCATCGATATTCTACCACCAATACTATCAAACATCGATATATCGACACATTATGTATTGATGGCCACCCTTAAGTTAAGGTTACGTCCGTTTCCTAACCTCATTACCAAGATGGTACTGAGAGAGCAACCTTGCTATTTGATTACGGGTAATAATCTCAAGAAATTTTATTACAAACTAATTCATACGTGAAACAGTTTACTTTTTGCTTAAAAATTTTGAGAAGGATGTAGGAAAAGAAGGATTGATTAAGGTACCTCCTTTTATTAACATTTTACGTTATGAATTATTACAAAGTTTACAACCTAACTATTGATATAAATAGATGGAAAACTGTCGCTGTCTCACATTACTGCTATAGTGGGTTGTGATTCGCCCATTTTCAATTTTCCTTTCGCAACTTAGTCCCAACTCGTTCGCTTGGGCAACATTCAGTTGAAAACGGAGTTTGTACGAGCCAGGTGCCTTCGCTGCAACAGAAAATTATTTTGTCAAAATTAACCATCAAACGCGAACAATTTCGCATTTTGTATAAAGCGAAACGAAGCCGTTTTTGGTTGTAGTGGTCAAACTGGTTACAATCTAAAGAACTGTAGAGGAACACAGGGGTTGGTTATTCCTCGGACCAGGAGCATGTGGACTAACTCCAATCGATTCAGCGTCCAAAATTTCGTGAAAAATGATACCTCACACGCCTAGGTGACAGAAATCTTAAAAACTCGCGTTTGAAATAGGTAGATAGGTACCCATTTTGACCCATAACCTCTTCTGGAGGGCGCCAATCGCTCCGGGACCCGTATCATTGGATTCAGTGTCCAAAATTTAGTTGAAAATTATACCCCACAAGACCTAAGTAACAGAAACTACGGCTTAGCACTCAATTGATTCGGTCAAAATGGATGATCCCTCAGTCTGGCTGACCTAACCTAGTCATATGCACCATTGCATGGAGAAGATTTAAGTAGTACAAGATAATGGAGGGAACTTACACAACAAAGCGAGGTTGGACATCACTGGACTGACGAATTCAAATGACGGGTGCGATCTCATTTCAGCGATTAAATTCTCTAGTTTTCCCACCATTGCCGGCTCTGTAAGCAGCAAAGGGAGAGTTTCTGTGCTGTTGAATACTGACATCCGCGACATGTTGGCGATAGAATACCTGCAGAAGAAAGAGGCGTTAAAGGCAAAACCAAGTATAGAACAAGTTTAATTATTATAGTGAAATTGACCTTGTGTGTAAACTACTCGACAAAATCAGAGAAAATCTGAGGAATCAACAAATCATAGACCACTTCCAGAGTCTTGGCGACGGCTTGGGGTACTAAGTACGATCAAGGTGGCACTGGACAGCATTGGCTAGACCACACAGAGAGCATTAGTTCCACATCTCAATGTTAGAGCGCTGTACCTGATATTTAATTTTGGTTACCTAAATAAAAGTGGGTTTTCAAGATTTCTGGTCCTAAGGCGTGTGGGGTATAGTTTTCCACTAAATGTTTGACGCTGAATCCAATGGGATGGGTTCCAGAACGATTAGCGCCAACCGGAATAGGTTATGGGTCGGAGTGGGTACCTACCTACCTATTTCAAAGGTGGGTTTTCAAGATTTCTGGTACCTAGGCGTGTGGGGTATCGTTTTCCACTAAATTTTGGACGCTGAATCCAACGGGATGGGTTCCAGAACGATTAGCGCCAACCGGAAGAGGTTATGGGTCAAAATGGGTACCTATCTACCTATTTCCAACGCGAATTTTCAAGTTCTCTAGTGCCTAGGCGTGTGGGGTATCATTTTCCTCTAAATTAGGTACCCTCAATCGATTAGAATGGGTCGGGGACACGCTACAGCAACTGTTTTCCTAATTTTCCCCATGTTTCATATTTTCGGCGTTTTCCAATAAATTTTGATAGCTGAATCGATTGGAATGAAAATTCGCAGCGTTTTGTTTAAACTTCAAAGAATTTCTTCTCTGTTTCGGCGTCTGGGTTTTTTCCATCACTAATTTTTCAACTAATCAAATTCATATCAGTAGAACCAAAAAAAATCTAAAACCCTCCAAAATTTGATTGCTGTTAGGGGTTGAACTCCAGTTTATGGGGCAGAGATAACAAACTATCGATTTCACTCGAACAATCGAACTCGAACAAGCTGATCGATTGTCCGTCTGACGTCACTCCTTCAATCTTCAGTCAAATTGTATAATTATTTTATATTGTTTTTGTACTTTTTTGTATTTATTGTATAATTAATTTAAATTATTAGGTATTGTTTATATTATTGAAACAATGGCTGTGAAAACAATGAAAATATGGCAACAAATGACGTCATCAACAACAATTGATTGTGTGCTCTCGATATCTGTGCCGCTGTTATCACCGCGCCCCATATACTAGAGATTATTGTGTGATAAGGCGATATTCAACTGGAATGTGGCACTGATTAACACGAATACGTCTCCCCAGTAAACCTGAAGCGGTCATAAAATAATATTTAATTATTACGATAACTTTTTACCTACCTTAGCTACAAAATGACGAAAATTTAACACACAAATAAAATGCTATTTTAATATTTGCGTCTTCTCCAAAGTTTCCGATTCTTTATACTTCGCTTCGAGGTTCTTTTGTAATTCCAACATGTACAAATTTTGAGCTTTTTTCATCTGCTGCTGCTCCACGTCCCATATGACACCGCCTCGGAGTTTTTGACGATCCAATTGCTGTTTAAAATGTACATAACCGATTATTCCTATTGTCGTCACAGTGCACAGACCCAAAGTTACTTTCGATGCGGTAGACATGTTCTGAACGTTCAAAAAATTGCTCTCCACTGTACTATTTGTATATATTATAAAATTTCCCGAATTAAGTACACACTGTCACTAACTAAAAACTACTCAAACCAGTGAAAATTGAATAGATAAGATACGACTAGGTTGTTTTGAATTGTTATCAACTTCGTCTACCGCTTCATCATTGCAGAGTCTGCAGAAGAATGGAAGAGTCTCTCCTAATCGGTGCCAGCTCGACATGAGCGCGCCTGGCGGCCGAAACCCTCAACCAAACGGTTATTACTGTGTATTTCTTACAATTAGACTGCGTAACATGAAATGTTATCCAATTTTATTTTAAAAGTTCGCAATTTCATTAAATATTACACGGAATTTTACTCGGTTTTATTGAAAAATCATCCTTTTCCATTCAATGCTCTTCAGGATTAACCTGAATCTACGATGAATTATCAGCGGAAAGAACATATGAAAATCACCATTTAACAAGAAGATCTTTGAACAACACCAATTGCTGTTTCCATTCGGTTCACAATACCAACAAGTTATGAATTATTTCTCAAAAACTAGCTACAATAGTGATGTGAACATGAATGGTTAACAGGGGAAGCCATAGAAATTGTGGATTACTAGCGTTACAATTTCCTTTCTTTGCCCTTTTTTTTCCAAAAATTTACCACGCCTTTTTTGGTTGGTTATTCCTTGAATAATCAACCTATGTTTTCATGCTAAAAGTCAATCTCTCTCTGTTTTTCTGGACATTTCATGGTATCTAGATCAAAATTATCAAATGTCGATCCGCCGTCCATGCCGACTTAGGTTTTCAAGAATTTTTTTTTTTTTTTAATTTCTCAACATAATCTCTTTCAAGGCTGATACATTTCTCATAGCGGTGTTCTAGTCTAGTAATGCCATCTCTATATACTGATTCGTCAAGCTCCTCAAAATATCCATTTACAGCTTCGATTACTTTTTCATTGTCCGCAAATCTCTTACCGCCAAGCCATTGTTTGAGGTTAGGAAACAGAAAATAGTCACTCGAGGCTAAATCTGGAGAGTAGGCAGCGTGCGGCATCAATTCAAACTTCAGATCGTTGATTTTAGCCATCGCAACGATTGACGTGTTCGATGGTGCGTTATCATGATGGAACAAGATTTTTTTCTTTGCCATATGAGGAGCTTGACGAATCAGTCTATAAAGATGGAAATCAAAAAAAAAAAAAAAAATTCTTAAAAACGTTTTTTCTTGGTTAGGCCGGAAACTTATCGATTCACCCTCGTATCGTACAAAAGATCGAAAAGTACTAATGACAAGTTATTGTAGAAGTAGGATGCAACATTTATTTATTTATAATAATACGGGATAAACCCAATTACAAATGAGAAAATATCAGGCAGACAATCAGGAGTCACAGAAGTACGAAACAAAGAGTAGCTAAACAGGTTCGTGTAGGGGATTCAGAGCAGAGATGGTTAATGAGAGCAGTCTTAATGGATGAGAGAGGTGAGGAAATAATATCAATGAAGGGAGGAGAGGCGGAGAGGAGATTGACATTGGTGAGGAATGCAACTCATTGGACGATAAAGAAGGTAGTTTGTAGGGGAAAAAGGGACAGAAAATGGTGTGGTGGATCTTAAAGTGTGGCGAGGAACATGGAAGCCGACGCGAGCCAGGAGATCGGGTGCATCAATACGCCCGAGAGCAAGCCATGGAGGAACGACACATCAGCGCACATGCGACGATCACGGGGAGACAGCAGGTTAAAGCGGCGAGCGAGCTCAAAGTAATCCAGGTCCTCGCGGGGAATAAACAGTTTGTAGGCGAGGAAACGGAGGAATGCCCTGAAGACACGCTCGATCTGCAAGGTGTGGCAATCATAGTACGGGCTCCAGATCACCGACGCGTACTCCAGAAACCAGAGAAACCAGGGCTGATGCTTGGGAGAACTCTCTGGTGTTCCTCTTAAGAAAGCCCAACACACGCATGCCACGGGATGCAACCTGCGCAATGTGGTATGAAAAGGATAGCTGGGAGTCCAGATAAACACCGAGGTCCACAATGCCGTCCTTACGTGACAGGAGAACTCCGTTGATTGAGTAGGGGTGGGTGACAGAAGAGTGCAAGCGGTGGAATGAGGTAACGGCACATTTAGAGGGGTTCAAAGCCAGACCGCTCTGATCGCACCATAGAGAAAGAGCGTCGAGGTTCTTCTGGAGGAGAAGGCAGTCCAGCATCAGTGGTTGTGAAGAGTTTGAGGTCATCAGCATAAATCAGGGACTCAGTGGCATGAAGAGAGGAGACGACTCCGTTAATCACCAGGTTGAAGAGGAGGGGGCCAAGGTGAGAGCCTTGAGGGACACCAGAAGTGGCGATGAATGAGCGGGAGACGACACCATCCACACGCACAGAGAGCTGTCTGGCCGTGAGGTAGCTGGAAACCCACGAGTGAACATTCATGGTTACCTTAAGGGGGGGGTATATTTAACAAGTACCCAAAAAGTAGCAAAAATCGAATGAACCAATCTGATATCCGTTTGGCAGGTTCAGGATATCGGCCGCCAGGGGCGCTCTTGCCGAGCTTCCACTGATTCTTCCGCGTCTTGTTTCCGTTTATAACCCCCAATTAACCTCTTTGTTATTATTATTCTCCATCTGATATCTTAACACCTATCATCTACCACCAAAGTTTTCTGGTTTCACCTTTTACCAGTCTGTCACAAGGTAGAGCCCACCAAGAGAATTGGTCTCGACGACGACAGAAATCAATTTCTGCTACAAGTTGCCTTTACTGGGTAATATATTGATTTAGGTTATCCAATATTGACTTTCTCAGTTCAATTAGAGAATCCACCTAACATAATTGGTACTCAAGTGATCAGCATGTGCTCTTGAAGCTCATACTGGAATGGAGGATGTCCATGAGAGTGGTACGCCTTCTATTGAAGTCAGTTCTTACCTGCTACATCGGCTTTCTTCAATCAATCCACTCAATCTCAAGTAAGGAGTTGAGTGACTCCACCATCAGTGTTTTGTTCAGAGTTTCTAGCAGGTGAGACCCGAAAGCTTGTCCATTTTGGCTTTTGGACCAATGTTGGTTTGCCATCTCGCTCTTATTTGGTACATTCTGCGCCTGGTGGCTCTGGTTTTGTGGCATTCTGCCTGCTAATTCCGTTTTTGCCTGCCCTACCATCCCCTCCTAACGGCCTTCTTCTTGCAGGACATGCCCCAGACAGGCATGCTTACCACGCCTGGCCAAAACGAAGCCTCGTCCTCCGGTGTCAACGCTTCCCCTCAAATTCCCGGCGCTCCAATTCGACTGTCCCGCTTGACGTTCGAGGACGTCGTCGACCGCAATCGATCCATGATGTTGAAAGAAGGGCACATGAAACGACTCAAAAACCTTAAAAAAGAATTGGACTACATACAAGAAACTGCTTGGAAGTATCAACCTATAGAAACTTATATTGGTCATTAATATTTTCGCGACTGTTGTTTTTCATAAACAAATTAATTATTGTCCTCATTTCCGCTTAGTCTTGTACTTATTTATTTACAAATTTTATTCTAATAAATAATTAATTTACGTGTGTGACAACAATCCTCGTCTCGAGTGCTTAATGTAACATGCCTGCTTAATTCTTCACATAACTACGGATTTCATCCCAAAATTGAAGAATTTAAGGTTAAGTAGGGATAAGTGGGCCCAGAAAGTTGGCACTTTTCTTAAATAACGTCAAGAGTTGGCTATTTTTCTTCAGCACTCAGATGGTATTTGGGATTTTTTACTTTTGTCCAGAACATTTTGTGACCCAAAGCATGAATATCATTGTCAGGACCAACAGGTCACCTTGTTTATAGGTTGTACAGCCCCATCAATGGCCCTATTTATACCCTTCAGCAAGGTGAAGGAGTCAGCTGAGTAGGGAGAGCTGGTCAGCCTGTAACCTGCTCAGGTTTTTCAACTCCCAAGCTTCATACTTAACCTAACTACGGATTTCATCCCTAAATTGAGGATTTGAAGCTTTAGGATGGGTAAGTGAGCTCAGAAAGCTGGCACTTCTCTTGGATGACATCAAGAGTGGGCTGTTTTCCTTCATCACTCGCATGGAATCCTAAACATAACAATTTTTTACTTGTATTTCAAGGATTTTGTAACCCAAAGTTTTTGATTTCCTACACTGACAGGATGTTGTGACCTCAAGATATTTTGTTCCAGTTAGTTGCCTAACCTGTTACTGAGAATACAAGTACTTCTCGATTACATGTCATCTTGTGTCCGTTTTGTCTCCTCACTACTTCCACGATTGTTAGCTACAAAATGTCACAATACAGGACCAACTGACCGCCTTATGCCAGACAATCCCATCAGTGGCCCTGAGTGGTCCTATTTATACCCTCCAGCAAGGTGAAGGAGTCAGCTGTGTAGGGAGAGCATTGGTCAGCCTGTAACCTGCCTAAGTTTTTCAACTCTCAAGCTTCATACTTCACCTAAGTACGGATTTGATTTGATCCCGAAATTAAGGATTTTCAACTTTAGCACGGGCAAGTTGGCACTTCTCTTGGATGACATGAAGAGTAGGCTATATTCTCCTTCATAACTTAGATGGTATCCTAAACCCAACAATTATTCACTTATGTGCCATGCATATTGTTATTCAAAGCGTAGGAAATCACTGACTGGAACAACTGACCGCCTTATGAGTAGCTGAGTAGGGAGAGCTGGTCAGCCTGTAACCTGCTCAGGTTTTTCAACTCCCAAGCTTCATACTTAACCTAAATACGGATTATCTGCCAAAATTGAGGATTTGAAGCTCTGGAATGGGTAAGTTGGCTCAGAAAGTTGGCGCTTCTCTTGGAAGACATCATGAGTGGCCTATTCTCCTTCAGCACTCAAATGGTATCCTGAACAAACCATTGGAAATGACTAACAGACCACCTTATGTGTTGGACAATCAGTCATGGCCCAGGGTGATAATCTTTATGCCCTTCAGGTGGCGCTGGTACAGCCTCCAGTATACATCCTCCAGAGAGTGCAAGTGTTTCCAAAGGAATGGGCTGAGTAGGGAGAGTTGGTCAGCCTGTAACCTGCTTAGATTTCTCAACCCTTAAGCTTCATACTTAACCTAACTAGGGATTTTCTGCCAAAATGACGATTTTGAGCATTAGTAGGGGTAAGTTGGCAATTCTATTGGATGAAATCATGAGTTGGCTATTCCCCTTCTAATTGTATTCTGAACCCAAAGCATTGGAAATCACTATCAGACCACCTTGTGGGACAATCCCATCAGTCATGGCCCAGACTGGTCCTATTAATGCCCTTCAGGTGTCGCTGGTACATCCTGCTATGTACACCCTGCAGAGTGTTTCTTAAGGAGTGAGCTGAGTAAGGAGAATGATGTTCAGCTTGTATCCTGCCTTGACTGGTTTTTTTCAACTCACAACTTCACACAATGTAACTGTGGATTTCACGCTTTAGAAGGGACAAGTGGGCCTGTAAGTCGGCAATTCTCTCCAATGACGTCAAGAGCGGGTTATTCTATTCTCTTTCAGCTCTCACATGATTTGGGTACAGTCTCCAGTATTTCCAGTTAATCTTAAATAGTGAGCCCACTTTTAGATGGCCAATTTACCGTGTACCCAATAATTTAATCAACCACATCCTCACATGTATGCCGCTGATCGGCATTGTGTAATTTATTTTGGCTGGTGATCCTTTCATTTTGTTGATCCTGGTTTGGACGAGCTGGTTTCGACGGGTATTCCCTTCAAAGGAGCACTGGCCTCGCCAGGTTGCTGAGTGATGGTCCCTTTCGTGATATTGAGTGCCTCCTGGATGGTTTTCAGCTCCAACATATTGTTGCCTCCGTCTTGGTCAGACTGTTTCAATCCTTTGAGTCGTTCCCGAGTCGCTGGGTCCGCTATTACTTCTTCAATCTTTGAGAGAACGGAAATAAAACATGATTAAAAGTTTTCAAACATTTATTCAACTCTGCCTCCCTGGAAGCCGCCAATTAGGGGCTCAAATTTGTAAGTTGGCGACATTACGCTGCCACAGGTTCCTCACATCCTTGGGAACTGAGCAAAAGAGCAGGAAAAGGATCAGACTATCCACCATGGACGTTTCTGGACTATTAATGTCCATCAGACCATCCATCATGGACAATACCAGAGACAAAATGAGCCAAACCAACTGCCCCCCTCCTCTCCCCCATCCAACCAATCCCAATGTACCAACCCAACCAATTCCAAGAAGGAGGGAAGATCAGACCTGATTATTTCCAGGGTTGCCAATAGGGATAACCTTTGATGATCGATATTTGCAAAACATCGATGGTAAAGAACCAATTTTCGATGTTTTTGGCATTGTTTCCCTATCACTGAGCTTATCTTCTGATGATGGCATCAATGGTGAGCATCGTTGTTCAACCAATCATGTTTAGGCTACATTGCTTTGCACAAGCAAGGACAGGCAAAATCGCCATTTTGGACTAGAAGAAGATTTTTTTGTTGGGCTCTTAAGTCAATTAGTAGGGAAAACTGGCTAAAATTATACAGAACAAGGCTGTTGATTACTATGATTAGCGATTATTCTTTAGTTTTGTTGAATTTCTTACCATTTTGAATGTGAAAAAAGCCCACAAGAGGTCTTCTTTGTGAAAATGAGGATCTTTTGATTTGGGTGCTACTTGACCACAGTCGCATTTCTTCTGTTTACACTTTTTAATCAGCTTTTGGCATTTGTGGATTTCTTTTTCCTCACATTTACCCATAGTTGGCACAGGAAACTTGCTTGTCTTGAAAGTGTGAGTTTCTTGTGAAAATTACACTTGTTTCAACTTGTTGCTTGGATATCTGGGCTGACTGGTATTGCTGTCTTGACAATACTTGTGAAGTGTTTCTGTTACTATAACTTCTTAGTATTCGGTCCAGTGGGGGGTGGAGCGGATTTGAAGACAGGCCCACCAACGAGAGATGATGGATCTTTCTTCTGAATTTCTCGCAGTATGGCAAGCTCAAACATGTTATCTGGACCGTTTTTTCTCCTCTCAAGTAGTTTGTCTCTGGCGGCTTTGTCCCCTAGCACTTCGTTTATCTGGCAGACAGCACACAATATGAAAGGAGACATGTTAGTGGATTGAATCTATCAAGGCATGCGGGTATTCTGAGACTGTTCAGCTGCACAAGGCAGAGGCCACGAAGATGGTTTTGTGAGTTATGGGAATCACTTAACTGCCTGGTTAGGAGGAAAGAAATCCTGACAGGTAGTCTTCCTGACCTTTTTGGGATGTAAAAGCTACGCTCATGCTCAACAGGCTTGGTCAGCGGCATCTACAAGACCAGAGCCAGTGCCTTCTATTGCCTGTGGATTGGCCAGCAGATCAGTATATGCTCGTTAATGATGGCATGCGTGGCATGAGAGGAGCGTAGACCAATTCGCGCCCTGAGCCAGTCATGTGACTGAACAGGTGATGTCATCAGGGCATGAATGTCCTTCAACGGCTGCCAAGGATCCCTGCTCAATGTGCTGAGAGGAACAAAGTATCGACGGGGCATTTTTAGGTGTAAATCAACGTGCATGCTCAACAGGCTAGGTCAGCAGCATCCACAAAACCAGAGCCGGTGCCTTCTATGATTGCCTCAGAATTGGCCAGCAGATCAGCAGATGCTTGTTAATGATAAAACATTGTATGGCATTAGTGGAGTGTGCCACCAGCTCGCGCCCTGAGCCAGTCATTTGACTAAACAGGTAGACACAAGGCTACGGTGATGTTATCAGAGACCAATACCCTTCAATGGCTGCCAAGGACCCACTCTGTTTGATGAGCTGACGAAAGAAGCAGTCAAACGCCACATTGGCTTCAAGAATGTCGTCATGCGGTTTAGAGAGAGACATCCTATCAGAGGGCTTCATTGGTTTGCAGCAAGCCAGGCTTAGCAGTCAGGGCTGCCACTGCACATAAGCCTATCCTAGCAAGAAGGATGCTCTTGGGTCCATAATGAGAATCTATCTACATGTAGTTTGAAGAAAATCACCAAAACAACACACATAAAAAATTTTAAATTAATTGCAAATTTTCCAAGTAAATTTGAGTTTCAAAGAGGAATTTGTATAAAAATGTAATGTTTTTTCTTTATTTGTATTTATTATTATATTCATATTACATGAATCCTCACCATCCTAATGCAAAAGTACGCCCAGAGTAAATCGTCCTTGAGTAATTTTGGTTCAGTCTTCTTCTTACTAAGGACATCTCTACACTCACAACTTTTACCATGCCTGTTCATGCTTGGCCTTTTGTCTTCATGTAAAAGAAAAACTCCACCTAAATGAAGTGTGAGTTGAATAATGAATGTTGTGCATTCATCGCTATGACGGTTGCCATTGTGGGAACCATTAAAATACAAAGTTTCATGAAATTTCGTATAATGTACAGGTACGTTATATCAATCAAATAGTGAAGTCGGTCATTCTTCGATAAATATGACGTACGTAAACGTTTAACGACTTAAACACTTCAACTTACGTAAGTATTGTAAATGTCACTGTAAAATATTCGGTGCGATAAACGTGGTATTTTCATACAGGATGATAGAACCGAAGGTAAAACACCAGTATAGGTGGCTCCCTCTATATGAGACCTATACTATCGATAACGGCCAATAATCGATTCTACCCGATCTACCTACTTATGACCACTGTAACATGGTATTCAAATGGCGGCACTTTGAATAAATAAACTGTAAAAGTGAATAACTACACAAATAAGGTGACGTCACCTGATGGGCATGTATCGATAAGTGACCCTTTTCGATAGTATCGACCTGATAACGAGGGGCCACCTTGGAGTTTAGCCGAACTGAAAATATATTGAAAAAATTTGTCACAAAATCTTAAGATTTTTTCTTAGCTCCGCCAAAACCCGAAAATCCCATTATGGAAGCAAGCTCAGACGGCATATCACCAACTTCATCATCGGGGTCTTCCAGTTTCCTTTTCTTCTCCTTCTTCCGTTCGCGTCTGTACTCCTTCAATTTGTCCTCCTGTATAAAATAGGCAATTAGTGGAAAATATGCTAAACTATTGTACTATTTTAATAGTAATTAATCAAACAATTGAACTCACTTCTTCTTGAATTTCCTTCATACGCTGTTCGAGGTCGTAGTCACGTTTCTTCTCTTCCAGCTTCTTTTTGTTGGATTCGAATCTTTTTTTAACTTGATCCAAACTAGACCTCTCAATTCTCATGGACATACCGAGATTCCTTTGGTGCTTTTTACCTAAAAGTGACACACCGTGAACGTTGAGCGCGTTTGAGTATAAATTTCGGTTGATAGAAATGATTAGTAATTATTTTTACCGTTGATATGGTCCAAGAAATTTATGGAGTCTTTGACGATGCAGTCGCATACGTTGCAGTAGTACCTGGGGACAAAGGTGAAAAGTATTGTAAACATTAGTCGCTCAATGTCCACCAAAGAATGGTCAGAAGGAATCACAATACTGATTTCCATCAGCGCCTAATGTGGTAGTCTTTACATGTAAAAGCATCCTGGCGTTCATTCCAATACAGATTGGGCCAAATTTGGGAACAGAAACGAAGCCAACTGAGATCTGGGAGTAACAATGCCTAGATACATTCTGGGAGCATATCAGGAAAGCAGCTGCATGGGCAGCACAGAAGATAGCAGCCTCATAGCAAACATCTCTGGCCAATTATGTCAGTAACCCACTCAATACACCTATATGGGGCATGTGTCTGGGCAATGCTATGAGCATGGCCTACTATTGATATTGCTGTGCAACGAAGAGGGGCGTTGAGAATTGTGAGTGACTGTAGAACAATGCCAGAACCAGCTGTCCTTGTACTGGCAGGGGTGATTCCCATCTACTGGCAGCAGAGAGCAACGAGCAGAAACACCAAGAAGCAGAATTGTAGGAGAGGAACGAGAGTATGGCAAGAGGCCTGGACAGCATAGACCCAGGGAAGATGGACTGAACGCCTTATCCCTCGTATGACTCAAAAGAGAGGATAATTTCTTTCTTTAAACTTAAGTCAGTTCAGTTAAGTCTGTGAGGCCAATCAATAGGCACCGCCAAAAGAATGGCATTCGGAAGAGATGGATGGTATCTCTTCGTCATGTTGTGTTGCACGGAGAAGGTATTTCCAAAACCTACGCGGGTTAGCGGCGTTTGAAACTATTTTGATACGAACCATTTCCGTCAATCTCCAATTTGATGTGTAAAATCTTCAATTTGACGTGAAAAAACAATATTTATACGTTTTACTACGCTTTTAATTGTCACTATTATTACATATAAAATCCTACAAGAATTATTTGTGTATTAATATTTTTCAAAATGTACTTTTCTCGAAAAATGTAGAGCGCTAGTAAAATCAATTCATAAAAATTCGATTTATTAAAAATCAAATTGCAAGAAAAGAGTTCATTGCGGAGACATGCGCACGAAATGGATGTTTTAGTTGGATCATCTCTTCTTTATGTATCCGGGCGGAGCGTACAATGGAATCAGATAAGAGGCTGTCCATTAATCCTGCGATTTTGGCTGGTTATTCCTTGATTAATCAACCTATGTTTTCATGCAAAATATCAATTATTCCGATTCGGGCCAAAACTATTTTCTGGGTGTTACAAGGTGTCTAGATCAAATAAGTCAAATGTCCGTCCGCCGTTCACGTTGATTTTGGTATTAGAAAAATTTTCTAAAAATCTGAAATTTGGGTCAGGGGTCCGTTCCCGGCTCTAGTTGGTCCTCGAAACTTATCAGCCCAATCGGACCAAATTTAGGAGGGTAGGGGTCAAAATGTGTTTTTTGAAAATTGGATTTTTGAGATTTCTGTTACCTAGGCTTGTGGGGTATCATTTTCCTCTAAATTTTGGACGCTGAATCAAATGAGACGGGTCCCGGAACGATTGGCGCTCACTGGAAGAGGTTATGTGTCAATATGTACCCATTTCGAATGTGTTTTTGATTTTTCTTGAACCTAGGCGTGTGGGGTATCATTTTCTACCAAATTTTGGACGCTGAATCGATTGGAATGAGTCTACATGCTCCTAGTCCGACGAATAACCATCCCTGTGAATGAATTTGCAGCGTTTCATCAGAGTTTAGCCAAAATTGACCAGAAATACCATTCCAGAAATTGATATTTACCCGCCAGTTTGTGAAGAAGGTGTGTTCTTCGTAATGACAACACTTTTTCCAAGTTTCGAGTCCAAATCCACTTTGTACTCTCGCTGTCGAAGAAAATCCCGTTTGATGGGTGGTAATTTTTGATTCGCCTTTTCTTGCGCTTCAAGTTCAGCTTGAAGCCGTTCGGTGGCGAGACGTTCATATTCTTCAGTGTCCCACTTACGACGGTGGTCACTTATTTTCTGCAAAAAGAAAATAAGGGAAAGAATTAAAATTGAAGTAATTCAGATGAAAAATAACGATAATTTAAAAATATTGTCCCCATGTACGGCCAACATTTACTCCCAAATTGAAAAATGAATACGAATTTTCACTTGTCACAACAATAACGTCTACAATTTTGAAAATATATCATTTTAAAATGTTGCCATTTAGTTGCCAGTGATAATTGAGTATCCCAGCTTGATTTCTTTTCCACATTTCATCGATTTTGTTCGCCTTCACAGCGATATTATGACGAAAAAGAGCCTCCTCAGTCAAGACAGAGAATTCTACTTTGTTTCAACGACCAAAAGCGCATCTTGATGGTCCCACAGTTCGCTTTAACCAATTCAGAAAGTAAGGTTTCCGGTTGGGCTACCAAATAAGCCTGTAATCCAGAATCTATGTTTTTCTGCCATTCTTCACTCTACGGTTTAACCACCCAAAGACGAATACCTAACGTCAGCCTTCAAGATTTTGAAATATCAAAGGTATCAAATCTTGGTTAAGCACCCCTGAAGAGTATTGAGACCATTGGGAAACAAGTAGGCTACCAAAAGTACACTTTTGGCGTGCATTGTTATACGTTTCAACGCCTTTTGAAATGGACTCCTTGATAGGAGTATAAAGGTGGACTTCTTGAGAGCTGTTATTGCTGATCAGTATCATTTCTTCATAACCAAACGTATTGACAGTGCATCTGTCAAAGCCAACATCTCCCGTTTTATATCTTCTTTCTTGTACAATCTCTAAAACAGTTCCAATTACAACTGTAGATTGACGGGCTACCACATCTGATTTCAACCCACGAATGTCATCAAGTAAACAGAACATTTCACGAACGAGTTACAACGTAAAATTAAAGTAAGAAACCTCTACAACTTACGCTAGTCGAAGACATTTTGCCTTCACCACGTTCTAACGCAAAATGCACCAATATCGCGTTTTATTCACAATGAAATCGTCAAAAATTCACCTAGTTACGATAAAAAATGCACTCAAACTGAGAAAACAACAGATTGCGGACTGGCTACGGACAACCTCACCGAGAAATTTGAGGCAATGGACTTTCTACGGACAACTACGGATTCAACACTGATGATAAAGTAATACAACGAAAATGTGGGCAAATTTACAAATCGAATTCATGATAATAATTTTTCTTGTCATTTAAATGCGTAGTAAACTATTGTACAAGAAAAAAACTATAAATTAAAGACAAATTGTAGTGTTGAAGTCGATCCATGTAGATAGAGGTTGTTGCTTTCATATTCAGGACAATAAATTTTATTGAAACTTAATTTTCTCTAATTAATTCATCTAAAACAGACATTTTGTCAAAAATAATACCTACTATTTGTTAATTTTGAGAAAATTTGCCCGTCAAATCAATAATATATCGAAAACATAGAAACACCGATGTTTTGTTAATCGATATCCATCATCAAGAGATGGTGGAAATGTTGAGCTACTTCCTTAGATCTAACTTCATGAGGGACACAGAGTAACTAATCTTACCAACTCAAAAAACAATCTTTTAGGAAATCTAAAAATCTCCATTTCTTACGAATTTACTTTGTAAAGAGTTCCAAAATGTGTCAAAAATTAAATTTTAAATTTTAAAGGCTTTTATCAAACCCCTTGAGGTTATTATTATGTGAAAGGTGAATGTGTTGTCGATCATTTACATTATTAAAGACACAAAGTAGAGATAATGGAATGCTTGTTAGTCAAGACAGAAGGTCTACAACTACAACAGCACCAAATAATATTTTCTGTGATTGAAGAAAGCGTAAATAACCGAAAATTACTGTGCGTAAGTTTAAATCAAATTACCTTGGGTAAATTTGAGAGCGTTTTCGCCCAACTATTCCATAATTTACAAATAATTCCAAACTGTTTTTACTCGTAGTTAGAAAATGAGCGAAGGACCGGGTACGAGTAGCACGGCAGGTGGTCAACAAAAAGATGCTCAACCTCAACGCATCGCTAAACAAGCTTTTCTTCAAATGATACAACAGAGGAAAAATCAGGTATGATGGAATCTGGGTCGAATACCGAATTTTAATAGGTTTAGAAGTATTTGTGGCAACCATACGTGGCACTGAAAGAGGCTTCAATTGTAAATTTTGACAGTTTTATGTTTATGAGACAGAATTTTTGTAGTTGTTACGTTTTGACGCACCGTCTTTGGTGGATGACACATTTAATAACCGTTAAACTATCACTAAATCTATATTTTTGTACTTTTGTTCAGTTGTACTCGCTACCCAAGGAAAGAAAGCTTCTGAAACTCTCAATATATTCAGCTTGTCAAGACAATCAGTGCAATTGCTTGGGTTGGAAGGCAGTTTCCAAGAGTAACATCTCCTCAGCGACGCCGAACGATCCGTGTCAAACTTGTTCTCACCCACTGAGTAAGTATCGTATCAATTAACGGTCATTTTCGATTTAGTCGAATGGAATTTGTATGGTGGTGACTATCGATTTTGAATTAGGCGTTTGCAGTTAGTAAGAGGCGCGAGATTTTTCTTCTGAACGCGCAGGGAAGGTCAGACGTTGGAAAAATGTCTGCAAACGTGTAAATAACCTCAGAACAAGCGTTAACATCACAGAAATGAGTTAAAACACTCAGAACAAGCACTGACGTCACAGGAATCATATGAGTACGCGTACAGTAGTTGAGGACAAGCTGTGATGTCACAAGATCTCTCTCTAAATGATCCAGAATGCTCAGGCGAGCCGTGACGTCATGAAAAACGTCTATCAAATTACTCCAAGAGGCCAGGATAAGCCGTGACGTCATGAAAATGTCAGGCAAATTACTCCAAGAGGTCAAGACAAGCCTTGACGCCACAGAATATCCTGGAAATGAGTCAAAACGCTCAGAACAAACACTGACGCCACAGGAACCTTTTGATTACGCGTCCAGTAATTAAGGGGCAAGCTCTGATGGCAGGATCTTTCTATAAAAGATCCATAATGCTCAGGGTGAGCCGTTACGTCATAAAAAAAATCCTGCAATTACACCAAACACCAAGACAAGCTCTGACGTCGCAGGAACCTTCTGATTACTCATTAAGTAGTTAAGTGGCAAGCTCTGATGTCACAGGATCTTCCTATAAAAGAGCCAGAATGCCTAGGCGAGCATGACGTCATGAGAAAGTCGTGCTCCAAGAGGCCTGGACAAGCCGTGACGTCCCAGAATATCCTGGAAACGAGTTAAGACGCTTTGATTACGCTGTAATATCACCAAAATGTCTGCAAACGTGTAAAGGACCTCACAACAAGCGTTGATGTCACAGAATATCCAGGACATGAGATGCTCATAACGGTCAGAGCTCGCTCTTCACAGGAACCTTAGTATGCGTCTAGTAGTTGAAAACAAGCTGTGACGTCACATGAGCCTTCTGAAAAATATCCAAAATACCTAGGGCGAGCTGTGACGTCATAAAAACCCTTTGCAAATAACCCTAAGCGACCAGGACAAGTCACAGAGTATCCAGGAAATGACTCGAGTTGATCATAATATGCTCTGACCTCAATGAAACGTGCCAGGGACATGCTGTGATGTCGTAAAAAATTCCTGTAAATTGCTCCAAGAAACCAGGACAAGCTGTGATGTCACAAAATATCCTAGAAATGAGTCAAAACGCTCAGAACACGCTGTAATGTCACAGAAATATCTGCAATTACGTCAAGTCACTTTTCCCTTGTTCTTATTTTTTGTTAATATTCATTATTATTTATTTCGACTATGATGACTTTATTTAAATTATTATTCATATCGGTTAACATTTTTCCATTTTTCAGCTCAACACACTTCTCATTTGAGCATTTTACCGGAAGATGAGCTCAACAAATTGCTCGGAATGGTCGACGACGCGGAAAATATTTTCAATCGTTTTCACCGGGAACAAGACATCGAAATGAAACGAATTTACTACAATCTTTTTCAATTTTTGAAATCAAGCATCGTACAATTGAAAAAACCTCAAATTGAATTGCAGTTGGGTACTCCGCCTTTTGAAATACCCACGATCGCCAAGGGTGTTCTCAATTTCGTCTGTTACAAATTCAACCATCTGCCGGAAAAGGTAAAATTTATATTTCTACAAGAAATTTAATAATAAATGTTATTTTTTCTTTACAGAAGGAAGCATCGCCCTCCTCAAGTCGTATATTGAAAGAAATATCACATTCAAATGAATATGTTTTTGAATATTGGTTGATTATTCCTTGATTAATTAATTCAAAATATTGTTTAGGGTATTTCTAGAAAGAGATTTTCGGTAATCTAGGCATGTGGGGTGTCATTTTCCATTAAATTTTGGACGCTGAATCCAATGAGATGGGTGCCAAACGTTCTGGGACCCACTGGAAGAGGTTATGGGTCAATATGGGTAACTATCTATCCATTTCGAATGTGTTTTCGAGATTTCTGCTATCTAGGCTTGTGGGGTATCATTTTCCGCTAAATTTTGGACGCTGAATCCAATAAAATGGGTCCCCAAACTATTGACGCCCTCTGGATGAGGTTATGGGTCAAAATGGGTACCTATATACCCATTTCATAAATCGGTTTTCAAGATATCCGGTATCTAGGCGTGTGGGGTATCACTTTTTCACTAAATTTTGGACGCTGAATCCAATAAAATGGGTAGATAGGCACCCATTTTGACAAATAATTTTTTCCGATGGGCGCCAAACGTTCTGGGACCCATTTCATTGGATTCAGCGTCTATGTATGATAGTTAGTGGAAAGTTATAATGCTACGCGAAAAAATCTCCCTGAATCTTGTGATAACAACTCATTCAAAATGGGTCAAGCCGTTTGATAACCATAAATTTAAACTGCCATCGACTCTCTTCCCATTGCAAGAATGTGTTTGGCGACATTTCTTGGTTCAACGTACTCCGAAATTTACGTCGAATAATGATAAACTCCCTGACCTGATGCCAAAATGCTTGAGAAATCAATTTCCTTCGAAGTACCCGTTAGTTTTGGCGACAGTAGGATTTTCTTGATTTTTGGTTATTTCGCAGCGTGGTGTGTGATTGTGGCCACTAAATCGTTGCTCGTACACCAAATCCCATGAAGAATGTATGGCACTCCTGCCAAAGGAGCACGGTGGTTGATTGTATTGAGCGTCACAATGGATACCTCCCACCCACTTGAGATCAGTTTTGGACAGAACCTCATTACTTTCTCCCCATATAACTGCTCCAATGGCGCAATTAGGTGCGCTTTTAATCACAAAAGCACCCTATTTACCTTCTTGTCCATGTAACGCTTAGAAAAGTACACGTTTTGAAATGTATTTTAATTTTTTAGATGACTTTGAGATGTTGGAAGAATATTGTATTAATTTAAATTTGTTTTTTCTTTTCCAGGAATGGCAAACAATGTACAGTCTGGCGCAAATGTTCCTAAATTCATTGAATCATTACACGTTTGAATCTCCCTCCGTCAAAAAACAAGCAGCCAACGCCGAAGACGTCTCAATATACAAAAGGAATTACACGAGGTGAACATGTACAAATGAAATTTCCTTTTGATTTTCACCAAATGCGCTTTATTGGTTCATTTTAAACTATAAAATGGCGTTTTAGGTGGATGGTGTTCTGCTACGTTCCGATGATGTGCGACTCGTTACGTCATTTTGACGCCAGCGTCGTCTTCGGAATAACGATGCTTCGTTCGGTGTTTCGTTCGCTCAAAAAAGAATTGATGGATAAAATTCACTTGGGCAAAGAGCGTATGCAGTCGGACGCCCGAGCGACGATACTTCCTCACCTTCCGAGGTTTTTAAATTTGCTCGAAGAGGAAATTTATTCGTCAAATTCGCCCATTTGGGAAGAAGAATTTAAAGCGACGCCGCCGCCACATCTTCAGGCTACCCTGGAAAGTAAGTTTTTGAATATCCGCCCGTCCAAATGTCCTTTTTACAGCCATAATTTCCTCAATTTTAATCCAATTTATTAAAAAATTTCACTAATAATGTAAGAAAGTTCCTTTATAATACATGTCGCAATGCGCTAAGCACACAAATATATTTTAAAATACATTTTCATATTGAGTCTGTTGGTGAAACTAACCTATAACCTGTACAATTAAACGATGAATATCGCTTTCGCTCATTAAATTTCGTCTTTTTAGGGAAAAAGTTGGAAATGGAAAGGCAGAGAGCGGTTACAGGTTCACCTAAAGTTCCTCCGGCTGTTACCGCTCATTCGGACGCCACGTCAGAACCGATGGTACAGACTACCGCCAATTCAAGGAAAAATGGCCGAGAAACGTGAGTATCTTATTGTCTGTAGGTGGAGGAGGGTGGCGGTATGACGGCAGGAGAGGAGGAGGGTGGCATTTAAGGCCAGGACCAGGAGGAGGTGACGGTAATACGGCCAGGACCAGAAAGGTGATGGTTCTAGGGCCAGGACTAGGTGGAGGGTGAAGGTATTACGGTCAGGACCTGGAGGAGAATGGTGGTCCTAGAGCCTGACTAGGAGGAGGGTAACGGTATTACGGCCTGGGCCAGGAGGAGGTTGACGGTCTCACAGTCAAGGCCAGGAAGGTGACGGTCCTAGGGCCAGGACCTGGAGGGGGACTAAGAGGAGTGTGACAGTCTTGGAGCCAATACCAGGAGGAGGGTGACGGTCATAAGGCCAATAGGAGAGTGGTGGTCCTTTGGCCATTACGTGGAGAGTGATAGTCCAGTGGCCAGGACCAGGAGCGTGGCCGTTCGGCCAATGCCTAGTGGAGGGGTACGGTCTTACAGACGGGACCAGTAGGAGGTGACGGACCTACGGCCAGGACCAAGAGGAGAGTGACGGTCTTACAGCCTGAATGAGGAGAAGGGTGATGGTCTTATGACCATGTTCAGGAGGAGGGAGACGGTCATAAGGCCAAGAGGAGAGTGGCGGTCCTATGGCCAGGACGTGGAGAGTGACGGACCTACGGCCAGGCCCATGAGGAGGGTAGACGGTCTTACGGCCAAGACGCGGAGAATGATGGTCCTGCAAACAGGACCAGGAAGAGGTGACGATCCTATGGCAAGGACCATGAGGAGGATGATGGTATTATGGCCAGGACCAGGAGGAGGTTGATGGTCTAACGATCAAGAGGAGAGTGGCGGTCGTATATCAATTGCGTAGAGAGTGATAGTCCTATGGCCAAGACCAGGAGGGTGACCGTTCAGCCAATACCTGGTGGAGGGGTATGGTCCTACGGCCAAAACCTGGAGGGTAACGGATCTTCTTTTGCTAAAATTTACTAAAGCTTGATTGCACCTTGAACAATGCTCAAGCTAAATCATCAATTCAACTGCTCCCAAATTCATCTAGCTTCGTGGTAATGGCAATTTAAAATTGTTCACCCAGGCCAGACGGCAAGGAACCGAAAGGCAGCGAACCCAAACGAAGAAAACTCGCTGTAGCGCCTCCACCTCCCGAAGATCCTGACGACATTCCTCTTGCAGTCGTCGAACAAATCGTAGCTGAATTGGACCAAGAAGAGAAATCCAAGAAAAACGTCAGTATCAAATACATTATCAACCGATACGCTTCAATCTTGCTGCCAATCACGACTTATCTTTTCTTTAATTATCATTGCCTTTGTAGAGCCTGTTCAACGAGACGAAACCATTGGTCGAAAGAGCAAAGGCGGCTGAAGAAAGAGGCCAAATCAAAGTTGTTCTGCTGTCAAATTCATTGACAGCTCCCGTCTCCAAACAAACTATGCTTTGGTTGCTTAATCTTCGCACTTTATTTCTCCGGCAGTTGACAAGCATGCCAGTTGACTACGTGACTCGTTTAGTCTACGATCCGTGAGTTATCTTTGAATTTGATGGCGTTTAAGGTTGACAGCCTTCAAGGGGTCGATTCTACAACTCATTTGCAACAAAAAGTGTCACTGGGGATTTTCTTTTTAGAGGCTTCGTTTTCGAGTTATACACGATTTCAGATTTTGGTTGGTGATTCCTTGAGGGTCATTCCAAGGAGTCAAAATATGGATTTTTGATATTTTTGGCGACCTAGGCGTGTGGGGTATCATTTTCGACTAAATTTTGGACGCTGAATCCAATGAGATGGGTCCCGGAACGGTTGGAGCCCACTGGAAGAGGTTATGGGTCAAAATGGGTGTCTTATCTACCCATTTTGATGTAGGTTTTTTAGATTTGGGATACCCAAGCGTGTGGGGTATCATTTTCGACTAAATTTTGGACGCTGAATCCAATGAGACGGGTCCCGGAACGGTTGGCGCCCACTGGAAGAGGTTATGGGTCAAAATGGGTATCTTATCTACCCATTTCGAAGATGAGTGGTAGAATGGACCCCGTGGAGGCTGTCAATCTCAAACGTTATCACCCGTCATACAATCATGATTACACGTAAGCGTCAAATTTTTTCTTCCTCTTCAATTCTTCATTTCTTTTTCAGGAAACACAAAACCTTAGCGCTGATCAAAGACAATAAACCAGTCGGTGGCATATGTTTCCGTTCGTTCGCCTCGCAAGGTTTTTCCGAAGTTGTGTTCTGCGCTGTAGCAAACAAGTGATCAGTTCAAAGGTTACGGAGCCCACATGATGAATCACCTCAAGGAGTATCACATACGCGTCAAAATCAACCATCTTCTCACTTATGCTGACAAAAACGCCATTGGTGGGTGATTTGGATTTTAGTTGTTAAATTACTTTTGAGAATTCTATCGCCATTTTCCGTGACGAACATTTTGGTTGGTTAAACCTTGAATAATCAACCTACGACCATTTAATGAGTAACATTTGCTATTAAATGTTGGACGCTAAATCCAATGAGATGGGTCCCAGAACGATTGGCACCCACTGGAAGAGGTTATGGGCCAAAATGGGTTCCTATCTACCTATTTTGGATGTGGATTTTTGATATTTCTGGTACCTAGGCGTGTGGGGTATCATTTTCCACTAAATTTTGGACGCTAAATCGATTGGAACGAGTCTCCATGCTCCTGGTCCGAGGAATAACCAACCCCTGTGAATGAATTTGCTGCGTTTTTTAATCATTTTTCCTTTTTCAGGCTATTTCAAGAAACAGGGATTTAGCGAAAATGTATCTTTAGACCCATCCGTATATCAGGGCTTCATAAAATATTACGACGGAGCCATTTTCATGCATTGTCAAATAAATCCCCGCATCGTCTATACCGAGCTCACTTCCGTTCTTCGACTTCAAAAAGAGGTTTGTTACAATATTACGAGTTGATAGGCTAAATGAACAACGTCGAATGTAATTAAATTTCGTTTTATATTCGTTTTTCGGTGAATTCAGGTTATCAAAAAATTGATAGAAGAAAACGACACGCAAGAAAAAGTTCATCCGGGTCTGACGTGTTTCAAAGAGGGCCTCAGAAGGAGTATACCGATCGAATCGATTCCTGGAATACGAGAAACTGGATGGAAACCTGCGATGCGAACGACGAGAGTATCGAGAATTCAAGAGGAAACCAGTCATCCGGATAGTCTTCATAAATCGTTGAAAATCGTTTTAAACGTTGTAAGTCATTTGAAACTAAGCGGTATTGTATGATGACAAGATTTTGAACGCTGAATCCAATAGGACGGGTCCCTGGGGCTCGAGACTTCTCTGGTCGAGGTTTCGAGGCTGCTGGTTTGAATCCAGCACCTCCCAACTTGGTATCGGCAGTAAATATCCGAATACGGTTGTCCGGGCTTAACACACTCGCGTTGTCTGCCTTGGTTGGGGCTTGCGAAATTGACTAACTTTCACCTTTGGGCGAGAGGATGTCGGATGGGCGCTGGACAGGCCCTGGCCATCAGGGGCAGAGCGGGCAGACTAGAGATCGCAGTGCCATAGGGGTAGAACTACCCCACGCCCTTCAGTTGGAGGCCAAAGGGAAAAAAAGCAAAGCATCTAGCAAGCGTCTCCTGAGGACGGAAGGGGGGAGGGTGGGTAGATCTATATCCGTGGCAGCTAGCAGATGGTTGGCAGTGCGGGGCAAACGGCTGACGTGGCGGTGGTTGACGCGAAAGGTACCCAGAAGAGGTCACGTATGCGGGAGCCCGGTCTTGCAACACGGAGACCAATCTGGGTCAGGAGAGACGGCGCGTCAATACGCCCAGAGAACTGACCGCTGAGGGAAACCACATCCGCGATGGTGAGACTGTCAGCAGGACGAGGAAGGCAATACTGCTGTAGTTGATGCTGTCACGAGGTATAGCTGACATGAAAGCAAGGTAACAGAAGAGCGCCCTGCTCACCCGATCAATCAGGTCAACACACTCGCGTTGTCTGCCTTGGTAGGGGCTTGCGACTAACTCTCACCTTTGGGCGAGAGGATGTCGGATGGGCGCTGGACAGGCCCTGGCCATCAGGGGCAGAGCGGGCAGACTCTAGAGATCGCAGTGCCATAGGGGTAGAACTACCCCACGCCCTTCAGTTGGAGGTCAAAGGGGGAAAAAAGCAAAGCATCTAGCAAGCGTCTCTTGAGTATGAAAGGAGGGAGGGTGGGTAGATCTATATCCGTAGCAGCTAGCAGATGGTTGGCAGTGCGGGGCAAACGGCTGACGTGGCGGTGGTTGACGTGAAAGGTACCCAGAAGAGGTCACGTGTGCGGGAGCCCGGTCTTGCAACACGGAGACCAATCTGGGTCAGGAGAGACGGCGCGTCAATACGCCCAGAGAACTGACCGCTGAGGGAAACCACATCCGCGATGGTGAGACTATCAGCAGGACGAAGGCAATACTGCTGTAGTTGATGCTGTCACGAGGTATAGCTGACATGAAAGCAAGGTAACAGAAGAGCGCCCTGCTCACCCGATCAATCAGGTCAACGTGGCAACCATAAAACGGGCTCCTGACGACTGATGCGTACTCGAGGCATGGCTGAACAATGGCACGATACAGTGTGATGAGGGCTGAGATGTGCGTGAATTCTCTGGCATTTCGCTTGAGGAGAGACCGCATAGCTCGAGAGTTGACCAGCAAGAAGAGCTCACTGAAAGTGAGCTGCAGATCCAGTCTTACTCCAAGATCATGGATGTTGAGATCCATTGATGCTGTAGGGATGATTATATAGGAGACAATGGCGATAGGTGGATACTGTGCTCTTGCTGATGTTCCCAATCCATCCCATTTTCTACCAGCTTATACTCCTGTGTGATAATACATACTTCCTAATACATTGACATTACCTAACGGACCTAACCCTGTACATTCAATACCAACTGTGCTTAAGTTTCTTCCTTGAAAATATCTTATCTCTTATTGATTCTATGACCCCATTCGATGGTGATATCTGTTGATATTCTTTTTCAGATAAAAAATCACAAATTGGCGTGGCCATTTTTGGAACCTGTCAAAGTAGAAGAGGCTTGGGATTACTACGATCGTATTAAGTATCCTATGGGTAAGGAAATCACTTCTTTAAATTTAGATTTATTTGTAGTTAGCTTATTGTAACGACCCCACGGTTCAGGAGAATCCAGTACTCCAGTATATTCCAGTACTCGCCCTGCCTTAGACTTTTTGCAAAAGACTCCTTCGCAGGACTGGAGCATAATGAAAATGGGTGATGAAAGAGCTGGAGTGGAGGACACAGGTGGGGTGTTTTTTATTTAGGTATCCCTACAAAATGCCTGTATGTTCAATGATGCTCAGTAAAGTTGCGAGTAAGCGCCGCCACCACCACGTTAAGCACTGAGTCCCAGCAGCTCCACAGCCACCCCCACCCTATAGCTTATAGTATGCCACAGAGGCTCACCAGAGCAGAAATGAGAAATAAAAACCCCTTGCAAAATCCGGCACCTCCACGAGGTCCATCCTGGGCTGCCACAGGCAGGCGAACGCCGGAAGAGGGTGGGGTGTTTGATATACGGGGAAGTCATAGAGTACGGCTCCCAGATGATCTGGCGCATAAATGAAGACAAGGATAGACTGTAATGGGCCTTGCGGCATCAGGCACAGCCTTGCGCAGGTATATCAGGTTCAGGAGAACATGCGAAACCCGGCACCTCCACGAGGTCCATCCTAGGCTGCCACAGGCAGGTGCCTGATATACGGAGAAGCCATAGAGCAATAGTGCAGGGCTCCCAGATGATCTGGCGCATAAATGAAGACGAAGATAGACTTTAATGGGCCACATGGCCTCAGCAACAGTCTGGTCTAGGGCAGGTATATCAGGTTCAGGAGAACATGCAAAACCCGGCACCTCCAGGAGGTCCATCCTGAGCTGCCACAGGCAGGTCTCTGATATACGGGGAAGCCATAGAGCCATAGAGCAGGGCTCCCAGATGATCTGACGCATAAATGAAGACGAAGATAGACTTTAATGGGCCACATGGCCTCAGCAACAGTCTAGCGCAGGTAAATCAGGTTCAGGAGAACATGCAAAACCCGGCACCTCCACGAGGTCCATCCTGGACTGCCACAGGCAGGTGGACGCCAGAAAATGGAGTGCCTGATGTAACCATAGAGCCATAGTGCAGGGCTACCACATGATCTAGCGCACAATTATGACGAGGATAGACTGTAATGGGCCTTGCGGCATCAGGCACAGTGTTGCGCAGGAATATCAGGTTCGGGAGGACTGATATCTGTTCCCTGAAACATTGACGAGTCAGCAAGAGTTCATTTCGACTCTAAGGTGTACAATGAGAACATTAAACTGAACAGAACTCAATTTTAATCGTCCTTAAAAACTATAATATGGGTTAGAAATAGGCAGTTTAACACTAGGCAGAGCTTTCGGGGATTCGTTGATATCCAGTTGTGTTGGGTTGACCATCCATAATCTTCTAGTTGGTGGCAGTGTTGGGCCAAAATTAGCTGAAGTTAATCGCTAAATTAGCTTCGATTTGGGTAAAGCTAACAACTAAATGTACTGGAACCGCTACAATTCCCAGCTAAATTAGTTATTCTAAACGAAAAGCTAACAAATTCAGCTGCCGTGAGCAGTCCACGCCGCTTTTTGGTAGTAGAAAATTTTCTAAAAATCAGAAATTTCGGTCACGGGCCCGCTTCTAAGGTCTAGTTGGATTCGAAATTTTTCAGTCCGATAGGACAATTATTTAAGGGGAGGAGGGGGTTATTGGTAAATGTTTGTTTTTCGAAAAATATATTTTTGGCAATTAAGCCATGTGGGGTATCATTTTCGACTAATTTTGGTCGCTGAATGCAATGAGACGGGTCCTGGGACGATTGGCGCCCTTCGAACGAGGTTATGGGTAAAAATTGGTATCAAAATCGGTTATCTGCCAATTTGTAATGTGGGTTTTTGAGATTTCAGGTTCCTTAACCGTGTGGGGTATCATTTTCCACTAAATTTTGGGTGCTGAATCCAATGGAATGGGTCCCAAAACGATTAGCGCCCACCGGAAGAGGTTATGTGTCAAAATGGATACCTATCTACCTGCTTCAAATGCGGGTTTTCTAGATCTTCGGCGATATAGGCGTGTGGGGTACCATTCACCACTATATAGGCTATATAATTTTGACCATTACTCTCTTTCTTGTAATATTATTATACTAATCATGATTTTCATTCATTTCTTCTCTTTCCGCAGATCTCAAAACCATGGGAGATCGGTTAAAATCCGGTTACTACACAACACGACGGCTTTTCATCGCCGACATGCTTCGAATATTCAACAATTGTCGCGTCTTCAATCATCCAGATTCCAAATATTACAAATGTGCCAACGATCTCGACAGATATTTTCAAACGAAAATGAAAGAAATGGGTTTATGGGACAAATGATAAGCTTGTCATGATGTTTATCACTCGATGTTGCGTTGGTGTTTTATGTCGCTGTAATAATTATTGTAATTTTCCATTCAAATCGTACAAAATATTTGTGTCTATGTGTAGACACAGGTAGAATTTATGTCAACACTTTGCATCAAAGTAAAAAAAAATTATAATTTAATTTATTTATTTTCTTTTTTGACGTTTAAAATTCAATAAAAATAATAAATATTGAATGAATGTTTTGATGAGAGTTTTAAATATTCCCTTTGATGGTGAACTGTCAATTACTTTTAGCGATCATGCTATAAGTCTATATAGTATATAGTAGCTCTTAAATTACCTCTGATGAATCTCTGAGGCTTTATTATAGGCTTCTGAATCGATTGGAATGAGTCTGGGACACGCCACATTTGATAATTTCCCCCATTTTCCCCTTGTTCGATATTTTTGACAATTTAAGCGTTTGGGGTATCGTTTTCCACTAATTTATAGACCCAGAATCGATTGAAAAAAGTCTTCATACTCCTGGTCCGAGGTTTCACTGATTTTTTTAAGATCTGTGAATGCTAACTATACCGAAAAATGACGAAAATGAGGCATAATTTGATCTAATTACGTAAAATAAATCGTCATACCTCATATTTATATTACTGTTCACATAAATTACATATAGCTCATCAAACTGGCTGAATAATGACGGAAAAGGTCACTCAGATTCATAGATTCTCTTTAATCAGCCATTCATTTAGACATCAATAACCCATTAGGTAAATTTCTCTCATCTGAAAGGTTCTTTTGAGCAACCACGTTCCTATATTTGCTAGATATTGTAAATTACCATTATATTTACCAACATTCCTCGTTAGGTACCACCTTTCCACCCCTTAGAAAACCCCTTAATGCAAAGTTGGCTGCAAAAGAGAAGGTTTATATACCAAAATTACCTCCAAATTGGGTTTAACATGCGAAATCTGCTGTTAATTCGGTTATGTTATGTTTGTTTAGCTGAGAAATTTCACTGAATTCCGGGAAGATCCTTGTTGAAGTTGTACTTCAAATATTAACAATTACTGTTGACGTAGGGTCCCCATGAGCAATGGGTAATTTGGTGAAAAATAAATCAAAATGGGGTCAAAATGTGTACTTTGATAAAGGGATTTTTGATATTTTTGGGGATTTAGAAGTGTGAGGTGTCATTTTCGACTGAATTTAGGACGCTGAATTCAATGAAATGGGTCCCAAAACGATTGGTGCCCTCTGGACGAGGTTATTGGTTAAAATAGGTATCAAAATCTGTAATCTTGCCAATTTCAAATGTGGGTTCTTGGAGAATTCTGGTACCTAGGCGTGTGGGGTATCATTTTTCACTAAATTGTGGACGCTGAATCGATTGGAATGAGTATCCATGCTCCTGGTCGGAGGTTTTTAATTGCTGCTTCATTATTATAATTAATAATTGTATTCATAGGCCTAAGTTTACTAGTAACCAATGCCAGCCTAACGACTTTCGTTTGTTATTCATTAGAGCAAAATTATGGGGAAAACAAGGAGTATGAAGTGCCCTGGACTCATTCCAATCCATTCAGCGACCAAAATATATGCAAAATGATACCCCACACGCCTAGATCTCCAAAACAATGACAGATATTGAGTTTCAAAAAATACTTTTTCACCTATATCCTTCCCAAATTTTGGCCAATCTATCTGAATTGTGGAGAACCCGTAAAAAGGTCCCAGCTGAATATGTCGACCGGGACCGGGGGCCCACCAGAAGAGGTTATGTGTCAAAATGGGTATCTATCAACCCATATGGGGTGTGTTTTCAAAATTTGTGGTACCTAAGCGTGTGGGGTATCATTTTCGACTAAATTTTGGACGCTGAATCGATTGGAATGAGTCTGGAACACTAAAAATTAACCATTTTCCCCATACTTCCGCTCTACGGAGCCTCTAACCTACAATTTTGGAAGAATTTGCAAAGATTTTGAGGTTACGAAACGTATACCGATAAATTTCGGCACCAATCGAAAAGATTGAACTCTGTCTTGATTACATAGGTTGATTATTCAACTTAAATAAAAAGAAAAAAACAAATTATGAATGTTTTTGAGCGGGAAAAACGTTCCCCAGTGATACCACCACAATCAACTCGTCTGACGTAAGGATAGAAGCTTTTACAGAAAATAAAGTGTATAATAAGTATAATATGAGTTTATTACTAAGACAACTATACATTTTTTGGAAAAAATTGTGTCATCATCAAACTGAGAAAGAAAAATTGTTCAGAAGGGGGTGATATGGAGGTAGTTTGCTGCTATAAACCGCCTGTAGAGAGGTTAAGTACATCTTGTTCCTAATTTCATCGTAAATTTAATTTTAAATTATATTATTTGCCAGTTATGTAGCGTTTAAAAGCTTTTTTTCATTTCAAATTTAGAAAACAATAAGATTAAGACGCGGATATTGCACACAATCAGTGGCAACACTGCTTCCCGCGCCTGCGCTCCCCACCACTTCACTTCATTCTATTGTGGCAATGTTTGTTACAGTGCCGTCTTTTTTACACAAGTAAAATCCTCACAGAAAATTGCTTAAGTATTTTTTTTGTTTATAACCGAGAGTGAAAACACGCTAGATAAATAATTCCGTGCCAAGTTTATTTGACTATTTAAACTTAATCGCGGGTTTTAAATTTCGTCGTTTTTCACCGATTTTAACCCGGTAAGTGAAATCAAAATCCGTTCCTTCAAGCACACGTTTGATGGGGTTTTTTTTCGCGAACGCCTCAACACGGAACCTTCCTTCGAGGTTATGTTATCGTGTTCGTGTTTTTTCGTGAATTTATTTACAATTTCGTTGTAAATTGAAGTCGTCTTGTTACTACACTGTCGACGACGTATTTTGACGTGAAGTATCATTTTTGAGGTCCTTGTGATTGTGCGGGTGTCGAACCTGAGTCAACTCAGCTGTGATTTCACCCTTTGACGTATGTTACTGACAATTCTCGCTATTCAACAATCATTTATTCGCAATTTGAGACGTCAAATCCATTCTGAACAACAATTTTCATCGTCAATTCAACTTGTTATCATCCGTTCCATGTCAGAAATGATCTGACGCATGCCGTTTCTCACGCATCCTACATCGCTTCACCTCTTCTTCCCTAAATTCATCCACTTCTCATCCCAATTTCCACTTTTCACGCCCATTATAACTCGATCTATTCAATTGAAAACAACTCGTTGTCATTGACAATTGCTTTCGTCGTGTAATGACTCAGAATCGGGAGTTTCTAAAGGATTCCATTGCGGCCATGATGGTTCTCAGGTCCCATCTGCGCGGAGCAGGCGGGAGCTTTTGCGATTTATTACTCACAATTTACCCAAAATTTCAACAAAAACATTTTATTCTACACAACTATGATGTCTCAACCAACTCCATCATCCAAAAGGTTCCCACGTTAATTTAATTATCAAATAATAATCTCATACGATCGTAAACACGAACCGAAATCAGGTCATCCTCGCTAAAGGCCTATTGCAATTCTTTCTCACGCTCTGTCATTCAATCATTTGTCAATATCATTCTTATCGAAAACATTTTAAATAAATTCCTCCAATAAATTTCTTATTTTTCATGTATTCACATTCCGTATTTGTCGTCAACTTACAGAAATAAATCATAAAAGCAAAATATTCGACTAATGGAGAAGAATAATCGAATTAGTACTATCGATTCAATTCGATTTATTTTCTTGTTGACAATTTTAATGGCAAATTTGCTCTTAAAGTTTTGGACAAGGTTGAAGACATTTTCGTGGTTTTATTTTTGAAATTAATAGTGTTAATAAGCACTTGACATTGCTTCAATCTTGGTCGCTCTTGGCCTCCAAGTTCCTGGCTTCTAGTTCATTTGTCCTGCCTTTCTAATTTCTTGGCATTTTGGCCTTTTGGCTCTTGGATCTACTAGTCCTGGCTTATGGCCTCCTGGCTCCTAGCACGCTGCCCGACCTGGCTTCCTGTTTTCCTATGTTGCTGGGTTCCTAGCTCTTTTGGCTCTTGGGTCTACTAGTCCTGGCTTTGGCCTCCAGGCTCCTAGCACTCTGCAGGCCTGGCTTCCTTTTTCCTATGTTGCTGGGTTTCTAGCTCTTTTGGCTCTTGGGTCTACTAGTCCTGGCTTTGGCCTCCTGGCTCCTAGCACGCTGCCAGACCTGGCTTCCTGTTTTCCTATGTTGCTGGGTTCCTAGCTCTTTTGGCTCTTGGGTCTACTAGTCCTGGCTTATGGCCTCCTGGCTCCTAGCACGCTGCCCGACCTGGCTTCCTGTTTTCCTATGTTGCTGGGTTCCTAGCTCTTTTGGCTCTTGGGTCTACTAGTCCTGGCTTTGGCCTCCAGGCTCCTAGCACTCTGCAGGCCTGGCTTCCTTTTTCCTATGTTGCTGGGTTTCTAGCTCTTTTGGCTCTTGGGTCTACTAGTCCTGGCTTTGGCCTCCTGGCTCCTAGCACGCTGCCAGACCTGGCTTCCTGTTTTCCTATGTTGCTGGGTTCCTAGCTCTTTTGGCTCTTGGGTCTACTAGTCCTGGCTTTGGCCTCCAGGCTCCTAGCACACTGCAGGCCTGGCTTCCTTTTTCCTATGTTGCTGGGTTCCTAGCTCTTTTGGCTCTTGGGTCTCCTAGTCCCGGATACTAGCAAGCTGCCAGATCTGGATTCCTGTTTTCCTATGCGCTGGGTTCCTGGCTCTTGGGTCTCCTAGTCCTGGCTTTTAGTTCGCTGCCCCTGGCTTCCTGCTATTCTTAAGTTGCTGGGTTTCTAGCTCTTTTGGCTCATGGGTCTCCCAGTCCTGGCTTTTAGTTTGCTGCTCCTTGCTTCCTGATTTTCGACTTTTTTGGCTCCCATGCCAGTAAGCTGTACCTGCCTGACTGGCTGATCCAGTCCTGGCTTCTTGCCTTCCTACTTTCTTGGCTGGCTTCCTGGCCTAGCCGCATAGGTCTCCTAGTCCTGGCTCCTATTTTGTTGCTCCTGGCTTGCTGCCCTTCTACCCTTTTGGCCCTTAACATGCCAGTATGCTATTTCTGCCTGGCTGGCTCTTGGCATCTCTGCTCGTTGTACGCTGATCCAGTCCTGGCTTCCTGCCTCCCTGAATTGTTGTTTGGGTCCTAGCCTTTCGGCTCTTGTGCTTCCTAGTCCTTCCTAGGCTCCTGCTTTGCTGCTGCTAGCTTCCTGCCTCCCTACTCTCCCAAATTTCCAGCCTTTTGGCTCCTAACATTCCCGTACGCTGTCCAGTCCTGGCTTCCTGTCTTCTTTAGTTGCAGAGTTCCCAGCCTTTTAGCTCTTGGGCTTCCTAGTCCTGGCTCCTAGTTTGCTACAGCTAGCTTCCTGCCTCTCTACTCTCCCGGCTTTCTAGCCTTTTGGCTCTTAGTACGCTCCTACAATCCTACGTTCCTAGCTTCCAACCTATTGGCTTTTGCCCTCATCGTCCTGGCCCCCTAGTTCTTGGCCTCCTAGCTCTTGATTGGCTGCTTCTATCCTCCTGGTTCTTGGCCTTCCAGCCTGGGGTGCTGATTCCTAGACTCCTGACTCCCTGACTCTTGAGCTCCTAGTCCTGGCTCTTGCGATCCTAGCCTCTTGACTGCCTATTTCTCCTTCAATTGGCTCCTATCCTCCTTGGCCATGGCCCACTAGTCTCAAACCTTATGGCTTTTAGGCCTCCTGATCACCTTGCAACCTGTTCCACACGAATTTTGAGTACTATCCAATCAGCTATCCATTATATTCTGTGTTTAAGCAAAGCTTTTGTTTGATTTCTTTTACAGTTACTGTCGAATGGGTGACTCAAGCAGTACAGTCGGTCTACGCTCCCTCCGCTTTAGTCGGACGGGTAGACGCTGAAGGATTAATCACATTTTAATTCTCCTCATATTACAAAAACAATCTATTAAAAAAAATACTATTTAAACAAATCAAATAAATACGCCAACAACGATTTGCTTCAAATAAGAACCGGCCAGTGAAACACATTTAAATTTCTTCAAAATAATTTCCTATTTCCCTCACGGAACTCACGGCTTTACTATGACGGGTTCAATTATATATTGACCAATCAAATAACCAATAACTGAGGGTAAAAAAGATGCATCCGAAACAAAAGCAACAACCCCACCCCGGCGCAGCCCCTCAGCAGTATCGCCCTTACCCCAACAATGGTGAGTCTTCATTTCTGTAATATTTCGTATTTATCATGTTTTTTTTTGTACGTATATTGTGGTTTATTTATTGTATAAAGGTGATAAATTCTCATCTATGGTCTTCAGCCACCTACATGGCTTCTCTGCACCAGTAAAACTACTCCATATCTAATTCTTGGTAACAAACGCCTCATGGCAACGTCACCATTACACAATAACCTCTTCATTATTGAAGTTTTTTTAAAGAAAATGTTCGTTATAATTTATTCTGTCATGTCTACATAACTCAAGTTTCATTTTACAAAAAAATTATTCATTCCATTTTCCTTTCCAATAACATTCTATTTTTGTTTGATTTACAAGCATACAATGAACGTGTTTTGTTGTGTACAAAAAAGTGCAATTTTCCTGAAGTGAAGAAATAATTGCCATTTTTAACTGGGTTTAGTTTTCTATTTTTGTGTATTTTTGGCAGAATTTTTCGCAATTTGTTAGTTTTTCAAGTTAACTTTGGGTTAATTTTCTATTGAATTTTCGCCGCAACGAGTCAATATACCGTTATCAAGTGAGTGCAAACCTTCACTTGATCTTGAATTTAGGCCAAAAGTTGGTTTGTTTAACGTAAATTTACTTTAGTTTTGAGAAGACTGAGGCGAGTGAGGAAATGTTATCCCCATAGATGATAAGTTTGGTCCACCACTGTCCCTGATGCTACTTAAAACGGGCTTGACTGTTTGAATTCTGCTTATTGTTCTGCCTGGTTGGACCCAATCAATCAATTAGGGAGTGGAACAAAGAATTATTCTACTTGTGATAGCAGAGTCTGTGAGCCTTTCATGTCACATCTGGCGTTCCTCAGGGCTCGTACCTGGGCCCTCTCCTCTTCATACTCACCATTGACTGTGTCTGCAAGGATTGGCAGGTTTCATTTATGTCGACGATTTCATGATTTTCTCTCGTATCCAATGCTTCACTGATTGTCTCACTTTCCAATCATGCAAAGGCGCTTCATCACCAACTGCTCCCCTGTTGGCCGTTTCCTGAACTCTAGCAAGTGCACATTATCCTCCTGGCATCGCTTTGTCTTCTATATACCGAGCCTATTGCATCAATGGATCTCAACTTGGCCCTCTGTCTCCCATCCATGATCTTGGAGTAAGACTAGATCCTCAGTCACTTTCAATGAGCATTGCTGTGATTGAGAGTGAACAGAGGGTTGATAGCTAATTGGAGGCAGAGTGTGGGTGTGGTGGAATGGGAGGTGGTAGGGAAGGTCATGATGGCGCATGCCCAAGACAGGAAGGTCCTTCAGACGCTCAAGCTATGGCACCAGCTCAAGTTGGTTCTCTGACAGGACAGATTTTACTCAAGTCAAACTTTTCAACATGCGCAAACCTTTTGCTTTCTGTTGAGGGGGTTATCCCAGTCAGGGACAACCTCCCCTTATTTGTTTCTCCACTTCAACCCCTAATTCTTCAATCTTGCTTGCATGATTTCCTCTGACGATAATTGTTGGCAGCTGTTGCAAAATTTCCTTTAGACACTGCAGGGTGCCTTAGTCAGAGTAAAGATCTGCCATGTTTGATGGCAGAGTAGTTGTACTGAACTGTTATCCACTAGCTGGGCAACCTAGAGGCCTGTCACCTTAATTACCAGGGTTGTATGTACTTATGAAGGGCCATGCCAGGGAAATGTATGACTGGAGGCTACCATGAGCTTCAGCACTTTCACAAATAATGCCTATACCTCAAAATAGCCTCTCTCAGCCAGTTGACAACACCACTGCCCCTTTTGTAGCCTTTCTGCTGGTTACTGATTCATTTTTAGTAGAACTAAACCAGGCATAGAAGTGGTCGAAAATGCCAGGCAGAGGCATTCATGCTGCAGGCGACTGACAGGTTATACTGGCCTGCTGGGAGTTAGGTTATTGACCAGCTGTTGCTGGTGACAATAGCAACACCCATACAGCTTCCTTTGTCGTCTACCTCACCATTTATGGTGACTCCTATGCAAATGGCAGAGACTCTCCTTTGATGTCGTCTGCATGCCTGCCTAAATGTAGCCACTGTGAGAAATTTAGGTTTAATTTTATCGGCAATGTTCAAATATTTGGAAATTGAAGGCAAGCTTTTTTCCTTTAAAATAATGTTTTAACATCTTTTGTGTATTTTGGTCAGAATGTCTGTAAAATCCAGTATTCTCCTGACCAAGGTCGTGTCCGGCCTTTGCATGTCCGGGCAAGGGGGCAGCTACCGGGCCCAGACGTCTGCCCGTCGTTTCGGAGTTCCAAACAACTCATCACTAGGTGCCCTCAACCCGTGAGGTCAACGAACTCTCAAAGCGTCAGTTGGCTACGGAGCCCGCGGGCGGCACCGGTGGGGGAGGGGATCGATACCGGTTGGCATCACTGTTTGTGGGGCGGTGAGCGGGAAAAACTCACGTGGCGGGCGGGATTACAGTTGGCGGCGCTGATCCTCCGCCTCGGTACAGTTCCCACGTGCGATCTTCCCCTTTTTCGTGCGGCGACGTTAAGAATACGGGGAGGAATGGGGTGGGAATAACTTGGTGGAGTTGCACTACGTCAAATATGGGGAGGCGGTCCGCTTCTTTGAAGAATCAATCAATCACCAACAATCCTTTTCGATTTTGTTAAAAATTCACTCATTTTTATTACATATTGTAACAATCGACAACTTTGAAGGAAAATTGGGCATTGACAAACAAAAATATACATTTTGATATTAGTTGTAACTAATTGATTGCTATTTTGAGAACGATTTTGAGTTATGTAAAGATTTGCACTTGAATTGAGGTCTGAATAATTGTTTTTTCTTCAATTGTTTAATTATTTTCATTTTATTCTGGTGGGAAAACTCACCTAGAGAATGAAATTCGAGCTCTTAAAGATTTTGACGTATACCTACATCAAAATTTATAATTCATTTTTGGTCAGTTTTTGACCGTTTGCGTATTTTAGAAGAAATTTTTACATTCCCAGGAGGATGATAAATTTAATGTTTTATCAACGGCGTAATCAGATTTGAATTCGGGTGTAAAATAAGGAGTTCATCATTTTTAGTGCCATTAGAAGAAGTTATACGAATGAATGAAGAGCCTTGATTTGAACTCTTCAGTTTGCATAGTTTGATTCAAGACGAGTTATTTCTTCAGTCAAATCGGACGGAGCGGGCGGTGTGGGGGCGAGCTTTGTGCAACGGCGGGGGCGGCGGAGGAATGGTGACGCACACGTGGGTATCGGTCGATAGAAAAGAGTGCAACTCTCCGCCCGTCGTTCAGAATCTCCCTCCTCTCGTCCTACGGTTTTCATCTGTCGCTCCCCCGCCTCCCCTTCTATATGCGGAGACGTTGCCAAGTGCCATTTGGACGGCGGAGTGACGATACCCGCCCAGCTGGAGGGCGAATTTCGCCCGCACGATAGGGAAACTCGTCACAAATCTGTTCCGTGATCAATCAACAGGTTGTTAAGTGACTTTTCAAGGGGGCCTCTTCGTCGAACTCCTAATTTAAACTCCCTGCATCATCGTGACAACGCTACATTTTACATTCTAATTACTTACATTACGAAATGTAATTCACGATATACACGACTTGTTATTTCTAATATGTAATCTTCCTAATGTGTTGAATCTTGTTTATTGCAGGTGAGTTTCTCAGATTAACCTTATTGTGGTTCTCGATTTGGGTAAGCAAAGCATGTGATTTGGTTTTTATATTTTATTTATGAATCTATGAATTGTTTGGGTTGCCATTCATTTGACAATTTTCAACAATGTGGAAGTTTAGTTTGATTAATAATAATAAATAAGAGAATGAATTTTCTACAAAATGACCGTTGGTTAGTCTCGGGGTAGTATTCGAAAATGGGTTCCCAAAATTGCGTTAGGAATCGATAATGGAAATTTTCTTCCCATGTGACGGAACGAGGCGGCACGCAATCCACCTTGTGAACACGTCGGAGGGAAAAGCGGCGTTGCGACGTGCGTCTGAATCGATCGTGCGTCCGATATGGGGGAAATTCACGACGCACGACGGCTCCGCCCGATCGGTGCACGCACGACGCGTCAGAAAAGGGTTTGGTTACCAAGGAAGTTCTTTTTCGCGTTATCTTCCCCGCTACCTCGCACCATTCATGGAGCCTCCTCCTTTCCCCTTTCGTGCCCGGTTTGATGCCTTGCGTCTTCCGCCGTTCACCGCGGCGGGGTCTCAAGGTTTTCTGATCCTTGTCTGAAACAAGTGGCGCCGCTGGTGTTTCGATCGCCCGCCGGTAGGATGCGCTGGGTGCCTTCTATTACACGGGAAGACTACTCTGATCGCATATTAGGCCTTCAGTCGAATAATTGTCAACTGCAAATTATAACAGAATTGTTCTATCAATCTAGGTAGTGCTCGTTCATTCGGAAAAACTTATCTTTTAGGGAAAAATAGATTTTTTTTAACCCATTTCAATTGATTTTGCGTTTAATATTATATTCATTTTAATTCAAGCGGACTTGTGAATTTCCTTGTTGATTTGAGGTCGACATATTGATCGTCATACTATTCCAATCCGCTTTCTCTCTTCGACCTTGTTGTTTCCTCGAAATGAAAGGAATTTCCGTCAATCGTTTCTGAATTCCTCTCAAACGACAAGAGCGTCGTTTCAAATTGTCTTTCGATTTACCATCGTGAGATCCGACCCTTTGCCGCTCGCCCACGATAGGACCCTACGACCTATCAACGGAGACTGATTATTTCCTGATAAAGTCGGAATGTCAACGAATCGTCTCAAAGTCCAACTAACCCCCCTCGTGGGATATTTACGTCGTATCGCAAACCACTCGTGTCCCGTGAGGATTCTTTGGATTCATACATTTTTTCCCCAGATCGTTTAATTAACAGGGCAATTTACTGAGGTTCGTTTGTCAATTGTAAAGGCCTCTCGTAGCCTGTGAGACCCTGTGAAAATCACATAATTAAATAAATAATTTAAAATAGACGAATTAAAGCTGAGATTAGTTTGATTTTTGTACGTGTTCATTTGTCTCAAGTACAAATCTTTGAATTTCGCTCGTGTTGACACTACACAACAAATAACTACAACATAACTCTTTTTGAATTAATTTGGTCATTCACTTTTGGCATAGCTTGCTAAATTTGAACGCATGCGCAGTTTGACCATAACCTTTAAAAAAAATGATAACGAAGCCTCGAGCTCACCAGACCTATTTTGACTCTGATTGGAAACCTCCGTCCTTTATTGACCCACAGTATTGACAATTTTGACGGAAGCAACCCCTCACCAGTCTCCGCCTTTACCACGCTCCCCGCGCCGCTCATTTTGACTTCAATACGGTGGATACTGGATACTAGAAATGGGAAAAACCCTCACTATAAACTCTCCCCTATCCAACTTTGACTTTGATTGGGCACCTCCACCCATTTTTAACCCACAGAGCTGCGAATTTTGACTCGGAGGAAACAACATAGCGAGCAACCCCTTACCAGTCTCCGCCTTTGACTCCTCATTTTTACTCCAATACGGCGGATACTGGATACTGGGTAGGGGATAACGCTTCCTTTGACGTTCCCCTACCCAATTTTGACTCGTTGTGGGGAAGGCAGAAGACAAAAGCGCGAACTAGGTTAACTTTTTTGGCATCATTTCGGAAAATGTCAAAATAATTCAATATATTATTTTTTCAACATCATTAAATTCTCAGTAACTGTAATTAAATCGAAAAAGACCAAATTATCACTGGGGTACATTACTAAGTGAGAAAATATCAAAATATATTATAAAATGTATTCTACAGCAATAAATTGCCATTTTTGACCTGTTGATTGTCGAGGTATAAGAGTAGGGTCAACTCAGGGACACAAGGGTTGCTGAAAACTGCTAATTCTTCCGTAATAATTTGATTATTCCTTGAAGCAAGATTGTGTGGGAAATAGTAGGCGTTCAGGACTCATCCAATCGATTAAGCGTCCAAAATTTATTGAAAAATGATGCCTCACACGCCTAGGTACACAAAAACCCACATAGGAATGAGGTATGTAGTTAAACTGCCGTTGAACGCCAATCGGTTTGGAACTTATTTTGATTAATTCAGCGAGTAAAATTTAGTGGAAAATGATACACAACGTGCATAGTTCACCAAAATCCCAAAAATCGGATCGAAGTGAAAAGTTTCGGAGACCAACTTGATCCAGAATGGTAAACGTTACCGAAATTTCAGATTTTTTGAAACATATTTTACTCAGAAACGGTGTACGAACATTGAATTCTTTAAATTTAGTCATTTTGGGACGCAAAATGTAAAATTTTGGGGCAAATTGGAGAGATATAGCTCCGGCGTGAGTACATAGATTGATTATTTAAGGAATAATATAGCATAGGCATATAGTGACAGCAATCAGGTGACCAGTTCCAGTTCCAGTTCCGGTTCGATTTTTGCCACGTATTTACGGCTCCCAATTTTTTCTCATCGCGGATTTTTTCCCCTTCGCGTCTATCCCCACCCCACGCCCCGCCCGGTTTCCCCTCTTCCCGCCCTGACATTTCCCCTTTCCCGTTGCCGACGCCGTGGGGCACTCCACGTGACTCTGACGTCACGGCCCGGGACCCCCTTCGAGGCTCTCCCCCTTTTCTCGCGGCGGCCTTCTTGGGGCAACCGGTAGTGGGGTAACGCCAGTTCGGCACCGATTGCACTGGCGTGTGGTTGCCTCACGCGTTTTTATTCAAAAAAAATTTTTTATTTTTATTTTCAAATTTTGTGTCGCGGAATTTTCGTTCATTTGTCGTTGAACGAACACACTTGAGTTTTTCCAAAAAATTCGCTTCAGTGCGCGAAATTTCTCTTCAACCGTTCAAACCGACCAAAACCAACCAAAGTGCAACCAATCAAGTGCATCAGTTTCACATATTTTTCTCCTCAAATTGTTCGTTTGGTGTCAAGTGTCATCGACCCACCCATGTACAAATTGACTCGACTCACGCTCGTCTAGACCCTTCGTGGTCACCATGGAGTTGGAGCAACCGGTGTCAGGTTCGTTTTAACGTAATTTTAACTACTTAATTGCCTATAAACCGGCCAAATTATATTCCAACAGGTGGTTAGGATAACAAATTAACGTAACGTTGACTAGATAAACCAAAATTTGTTCGCCTAAATCGACAAATTTCACTTCTATATACGATCTCGTCCACAATTTCCATTTTCCTCGTTTCTATTTCTTTTGTTTTTTGTCACTTACTGAACAACTTCCGTGTTAAATTGTCCGTATCCATTTGAAACTCGGTTGAAATTAACTTTCTTTCTTCCCCCGATTTATCCATTCACCTTTCACCAAGTCCTACTTTACCTTTCGGAATTCCACCTAACGGGAAAACGTTCTCAAACGTCCTTGGCTCATTGTTGCCAACCTAACAAGCTCTTAGGAGAAATTCGCAATCGTTTTTCAATCTTTTTTTTTTTGTTCTTCTCGTTTTGAAACCTTTTTAATCCGTGAGAATTCAAACAAGGGAATAAAAACAGGTTAGGAAACCTTCTCGACGATAAACCTAACCTGTCACATGGAGGGCACGTGGCCTTTTCGTTCAAGGCCGCACTGTTGCCAATGTACCATTTTTATACCTCGAAATCGTCCGGTTTTCCCCCTTTTTTTCTTCTCTTTTCGAACAAATCATTCGCATAGTAATTTCCTTACGTGAATTTTACTTTTGAGACTTGAAAAACGTGACGATAGCAATTCACGAGCAACAAGTGGGTTTTGTCTCGCCCTGAACGGCCCACAATGGCACATTTTGACACATATTTGTAAACAATTTTCTTACAACACTGCCCCAATTGAATTAAATTTAAAAAAATTCCCGTATACATCACATTTTGCTAAAATTACCGCTCTCATGCCCCCGAATTAATCACCAAAACATTTTCTTCGTTCCAAACGGTCCAAAATATTACTTGTTTTGGCACATATTTGCAAGCAATTTCCTTACAACACATTCCCAAATACCAAATTAGACTAAATTTTTTAAAAATTCATCGTACACACCAAATTTAGCAGAAATAAGCGGCCTTCGTGCCCTCAAATTTATCACCAAAACATTTTCTTTGTCCTATACGGTCCAAAATAACACATTTTGGCGCATATTTGTAAGCCACTTCCTCATAACACATTCACAAATCCCAAATTAAACTAAATTCATAGAAAAAATCCTCGCTTACATACATACAACACTTCCCAAATTAAATTAAATTTTTAGGAAAATCTCCGCATACACCAAATTTTGCTGAAATGAGCCGCTTTCATGCCCCTTAATCGATTAAACATTTTCTTCAAAAACACTTTTCAACACTTTTTTCTCAAATTTTTCGTTTTTACTATTCTGGGCGCCGAATTGAGTTGCCACGCTCATCATTAAGGAGAGTGAGATGAAAGGGGGTAGTTACAGTCAATTCGAACAATTTTTTTTCTCATATTTGGCTTTTATTTTCAAATAATGTTATTACAATCCGTTAAAATTATGTTCAAACGTTACTCAAGGTTGTTTTGGCCTCGTTGAAAGGAAAACATTTTTTTTAAATACTCAATTAGGTGTCATACGATAAGAATTCATAAATGATATTATCTAGGTAGCCAAGTTAGGTGCTCAGAAATGGCTGTTTTAAAAGTATATTCATGTTTCTCGACAGGTATTTATGCTTTTCGGTGTACTATATCCGAATCTGAAGTTTGCCAATAAGAAAAATGGTGGATTTTCAATAAAAATCGCAAAAAACCCTAAAAATTGCGGCCTTTTTTTCACAAAATTGCTTATAAGTTGAAAAATGTGCAACTTTCTGAATTTTTCATTATACACAAAATTTAAGTAGACAAAATTTCCTTCAAAATTTGCAGGTCACTTTCAATTTTCGAGTACAGGGCATCGCCGCTAGAGCGCGCTGAAAAATAACAACTTTTGGGCACTTGGGTAAAAACGAGGGAAACTCAGCTCCAGACGACTTATCAATAAAACTCGCAAAAACCCCTAAATATGTCGGACTTGTCGTATCACAATCTTATCGTATTTCTTCCATGAATAAGTTTTATACAAGTTCTATGGTGGAAGAAAGCGTCTGGGGCTGAGTTTCCCTCGTATTTACTCAAATGCCAAAAAGTTTCTTTTTCAGCGCGCTCTACCGTCGGTGCCCTGCACTCAAAAATTAAAAGTGACCAGTGCATTTTGAAGAAAATTGTATCTACTTTAATTTGGTATATAATGATTATTTCAATAGGTTGCATATTTTCCAACTTATAAGCAATTTTGTGAAAAAAGTCCGAAAATTTCTGGGTTTTTTGCGATTTTCATTGTAAAGCCGTCATTTTTTTTTGTAAAAACTACTATTTTGCTGGGCTAAACACACTTAACCTCTAAATTGACTAGTTTTCTCTCCCTTTATGAGTACAAAATAATGAAATTACATTGAGAACAAAGTTTGGTATATTTCCATTCGGAAAGCTTCAGTATACACACGAAAAAATCCATAAATATGACCATTTACCCAGTTTTTTGAATTTATTTACAACAAATTAAACAAATGGCGATAGAATCGTACAATGAAATTCATAAATTTAGATCGTGGTCGCTCACCAAAATTTTACATTTTTCGAAAATTATTAGGTCAAATTTCGTGCCCTTTTCGGAAAGGTTAACCTCTAATTGATCTCTGAAATGATTATATAGGTTGATCATGCAAGGAATCACCAAATTTCAAAAGCCTGTAAAAAATCCGTCGAAATTTTTTTTTTTATTATTTATTTTTTTGTTTTTAATTGACATGACTGAGAAGAGAATGTGAATTTCCATTAGGCACTTAATGTATTTTTCTTCTCAATTTTATCGAATAAACAGTGTTTTGTACTCGTTGAAATACACAGCCTTTAGTGCAGGTTGCAAGTGAAAGTTGCAAACCTCTTCTTACGCCTACTTACACAATAACTGGGTCACAAATGACGAAATTATCTTCTCCGTCAAGAAAAAAAAGGAGAAAAAATGCTACCGAGCGCTCCGAAACACTTTCAAAAAGCCTTTCGAACAAACAATAAAAACTGCGTTGTGCGTGGCCGATGGTTAGGTATGTTGGGAAGACGAGAATTCCGATAATTTGTAGGTGTAATATGCGTATATAGGACTCATTCAAATGGATTCAGCGTTCAAAATTTAGTGGAAAATTATACCCCACTCGCCTAGGTACCCAAAAACCTTGAAATTTCACTTGCGAAATTGGTAGGAAGGCATCCATTTGACCCATACCTGGCTCTGGTGGGGTCCAATCTGTCCGGGACCAATCTCAATGGATTCAGCGTCCCAAATTTAGTCGAAAATGATACCCCACACGCCTAGGTACCAGAAATATCGAAAACCCAGTCTCAAAATGGGTAGATAGATACCCATTTTGACCCATAACCTCTTTCGGTGGGCGCCAATTGTCCCGGGACCCGTCTCATTGGATTCAGCGTACCCCGCCAAAAAATCTCAAAAATCTGTTTTTCAAAAAACCAGGTCACCCCTAAGATTGTGCTAAAAAGTTTTGAGGACCAACTGGAGCCGGGAGCGGGAACTGGAACTGGAACGGGACTGACCAAAATTTCAGATTTTTAGAAAATGTTCTACTCCACCAAAAATGGCGTACATTGGACGACATTTCTATTTTGGTTGGGTATCCCTTGAACCATCGTGAAATCAACCTTTGTTGTTTGATCTTGATATCTTTATTCATCATAAATTTTATGGCAAATCCGGCCCTAATACCATCTGACTCTACTAAGAGCCACAAAGGCTTGACCTTCTTCAAGTAATTCCGCACCTAAGTATACAACTGCATGATCCACAGTGCTGCCCATACCCATATTGGATTGATAAAACCTACGTTATCCGCCATTTTGTAGAGGCCGCCATCTTTAATTTTATATAGTACATTGTATTCTACTGGTTGAGCACTATCATTTGATACCCATATTGATGGGATTGATAAAACCTAAATTATCCGCCATTTTGTAGCGGCCATCTTGAATTTATAATGATAATGAATAAACATAATTGTATTGTCACCAAAATCCAAAGTGTATACAAAATTTCAGATTAATTGGTTGACAGGAGGAGGGTGAAATTTAAATTACTAAATTTGACCCAAGAATGAATAATAAAACAAACAGGGTGAGTTAAATAAAACCGTTTAAAAAAACTATATAATAAACTTTGCACATAATAAAACTATTACAACACCGACCTTAACGACAAAACAGGCAAAATGCAAAGTTGCAAAGTGACTGAATAGTGAGATTCTCCCTCTCCCATAAGAGATGGCGCCACAGTCGGCCAAACTTATTTTGTAAATTATCTCAGCAATCGAAGGTCAGTTTTAAAATTTGAAAATTGGATATTGCTCCTTAGACTCTGCTGAATGTGGCCAACTATTGACTGCCAAAAGAACCTTTTTGAATTTTGCATTTTTTGTTCTACCACTTTATGTACATTAATTGTGCTCAAGTGCATTGAATTCAATCAAAAACATGGTTAATGACTAAATTTCATTAAATGGAAATTGATGAATTTGTATTATCATTAGAAATCAAATTTTGTGGTTAATATTATGCAAAATCCTGTGTTTTGAGAGCGACGATTTATTCAATAGTCGTTGTCTTCAAGCATTGCAGGAAAATTAACAAACAGGTTCACTTTGCCGTCTTGAGTTTGATACGTTGACGGTTACAAATCGCCTGAAACATTATTTAATCAGGTTAATTAGGTTGGAATCAGGTTAAATAGTGATAGGACGCTAGACAAGGGGTGTCCAGACTTGTGTTCTTCCTTTTGTGGCCTAGAAAACTATAATTCCACTGTGGAATCCATTAACCTTTGTTTTGAGTCCAGTTCATGTGCTGACTCATCAGAATTTGATAGCCAACACGCAGAGAAATTGGCTTTTTGGATCAATGTTGAAATCCTAGGCATTCCCACAAAATCCGTAGGCTACGGATGTAACACTGTATTTTTGTGGATTTGGCCTCAAATATACAGGAAAATTGTATTTGTCCCCAAAATATGACTGATGAAATTTGAACGATTGCCCCGTATCTGCTTTGAAATGCTGTTATTTTGAACAATTGATTCAAAAAGTGGCCATTTTGTGTCCAACTATACAAAGTTGCTGCCATGATTTAACATAATCTTTTGTTTCATTCACCATATTTATTTCTGTAGAAGCAACAACAAGAAGATTTCTGTTGAATTTCAGTTTTTCAAATTATTCTGAAGAAACTCTACATAGATGTTAGAACTCTGTGGACATGGCGCCTGGCAGCCATCTTGGATTGGTGTGGTGGTTGTGTAAAGAAGCTGCTTAGTCTGTAGAAGAGCCAGGGTTTTTGAGAGTTATATGTTTTGACGTCATTTTTGCTATCAAAATAGTGATCAAGACAATTGATCACTGTAGTAAATGTATTTATGAGAAGCTTTTGCTATGAATTATAAGCCTTGTTAATATGAAGTGTAGCTCTGCTGCCATTTATGTCAGTCTCTATAATTGATCTAGACCAAAATTGACCTATGCGCCACCTTTTGGGTGAAAGCAAAATGCTCAGACCCCAGCTCAGGAGCCAATTCATACAAACTCATCACTCTTCACTTTGCAATTCTTGGTTTTATACTCTTCACTCTGAAAATAATGAAGAGCAGAAGAACTTCCTGATCATTGATATCATTCGTTCTGACTCTGTTATTCTCCTCAATAAATGTAGAATGAGTTGAAGAGTAACCTATTTTGTTGTAACCTTCCTTGCACTCAAGACACCTAGGCGAGCCCAATTCACAACCACCACCACACTGCAATGGTACTTTGTGTTATGACAACAAATGTATGCCTGAAGTACAGTATTGAACTCATTCTCATCCCTACACTTTCAACATATGGCCACAAAAGGTCATTCATTTCAGAACAGAAATTATCACTTAAATTTTATTTGCAGAAGTATCCAACTATTTGGCAATGCCATTGAATATTCTGAAAATGTGTTTTTTGAGAAATGGGTTTTCGGCGATCATGGCGTGTGGGGTATCATTTTCGACTAAATTTTGGACGCTGAATCCAATGAAATGGGTCCAGGAACGATTTGTGCCTACCGGAAGAGGTTATGGGTCAAAATGGGTATCTATCTACCCATCTCAAAAATGGGTTTTCAAGATTTCTGGTGCCTATGCGTGTGGGGTATCATTTTCCACTAAATTTTGGACGCTGAATCCAATGAGACGGGTCCCGGGACGATTGGGGCCCACCCGAAGAGGTTATGGGTCAAAAAGGGTATCTATCTACCCATTTCGGAATTGGTTTTTCGAAATTTCTGGTGCATAGGCGTGTGGGGTATCGTTTTCCACTAAATTTTGGACGCTAAATCCAATGAGACGGGTCCCGGGACGATTGGGGCCCACGCGAAGAGGTTATGGGTCAAAATGGGTATCTATCTACCCATTTCAAATGTGTTTTTGAGAGAACTGGTGCCTATGCGTGTGGGGTGTCATTTTTGGCCAAATTTTGGACGCTGAATCCAATGAGAGGGTCCCGGGACGATTGGGGCCCACCCGAAGAGGTTATGGGTCAAAATGGGTATCTACCTACCCATTTTGAAGGTGTGTTTTTGATATTTCTGGAACCTAGGCGTGTGGGATATCGTTTTCCACTAAATTTTGGATGCTAAATCGATTGGCATGAGTCCCCATGCTTCTGGTCCGAAAAATAACCTACCCCTGTGAAGGACTTTGCAGCGTTTTTGTTGTAGAGTGAATTCAGAGTTGTTTCTTTGACGTAAAAAGTGCCTTATTCCAATCCTGATGTTTAAAAATGAAATATTATTTAGTTGTATGATTGATATTCAATGTTGAGCCGTTGACAGAATCCAATTTCCTTTGAGTTTGGTCATTCGCACGAGCGATCCCATTAGGAAAATCTCCATCTCTCGTACATTGTCCGTTTGTAACTTCTGCGAATCAAACATCACGCTGTTCGTACCTACTGTTTCCTTGGTAATCATTTTCTGAACGTCAGTCGCCGCTCGTCCTTGGCACAAACCTTGAAAACCTTCAAAACCGGACGCCTCGGCCGACACAAACCTGGCGACAGCTCGCACAACGATTCATTTCAAACGCGTTACGATGTGATTTTCGAGCGAAAAATATTACTTTGAACATAAATCGTTCGCCGATTGAATCATTCAACGTTATTTGGTTATATTCATTGATGAACGAGTGGAAATAAATTTGTTTTGTTCACAATGAGAGCAAATTGTGCCAAATTGGCTTCGATTTAGCCGCGATTTCTGCTCTTAAAATGTACTTTGTAACGGTTTGAACGACTTTGGTTCAATTCTGCAGCTTGAAGATTAACATTTGGGTGACTTAGGCGTGTGGTGTATCATTTTCCACAAAATTTTGGACGCTGAATCGATTGAAATGAGTCCAGGACACTCCACACTCACTGTTTTCCCAAATTTTCACCATGCTCCTGGTCCAAGGAATAACCAACCCAAGTAAAAGAATTGCTTGCATTTATATCTGTGTAGTTGTATCCATATTTTGATTCTCATTTGAATTTGTAAGATGAATACGTACTCTCTACCTCAACGTATTCTGTCATTTCGGTAGAGTTGACACCCTTCGCGATTGACATAGTTCCCAAGGCCGTTTTTCACCTCAGAGTCTGAATTGTTTGTAAAAATTCTCAAACTTGACAAACCGTGTGAAACGAATCGATTGCCACAGGCGCAAGGTGACTGACGTCACACGGATCGTCACAGTGGTGCGCTGCAGAACGGAATTTGGGTCTCCACGCTCTGTTTCCTTCCTTCTTGGTCAAGCGTTTTGCGTCTATGAAGAAAATCCTCGGACTAGGAGCATGGAGACTCATTCCAATGGATTCAGCGTCCAAAGTTTAGTCGAAAATGATACCCCACACGCCTAGGTTACAGAAATCTCGAAAACACACATTCGAAATGGGTAGATTGATGCAAAATTTGACCCATAACATCATCCGGTGGGTGCCAATCGTCCCGGGACCCGCCTCATTGGATTCAGCGTCCAAACTTTAGTCGAAAATGATACCCCACACGCCTAGGTATCAGAAATGTCCATAACTCACTTTCGAAATGGGTAAAATGATACCCATTCTGACCCATGACCTCCCTGGAACGTGGGTTTTCGATATTTTCGACGATCTAGGCGTGTGGGGTATCATTTTCGACTAAATTTTGGACGCTGAATCCAATGAGATGGATTCCGCAACGATTTTCGCCCATCTGAAGAGGTAATGGACGGTAAATCGATTGAAATGAGTCTCCTTGCGCCTGGCCCGAAGAATAACCAACCCCTTTGAATGAATTTGCAGCGTTCCTTGTATGTGTGCCATAGACCATCCGTCTTCACAGCATGCAGTGTTCTCTCAACAGTCTTGAACGTGGCGAAGCCAAAAGAGTAGTTTCCAGCCTATTCCGCGCCTTAATTTTATCTTACCCTCCAGAACCGTTTGTGGTTGGCGATCTCCTCCAATGATGACTGAGGTGCCGTATTTCAAGTCTTTTCACATCCTTGAAGAGCTGACGATCCTCAATGCCTGCAGGGTGCAAAGATGCAGATTGCAGGTGCAGGACCCACAAGGCCTGACACATTCTGCAGAGGTATATACTACATCTCAGATGTCTCCAGGCGATCTTCCATGTCCACGTATCAATGCCATCTAGCAGGAACTGACCAGATCGAAGCATTCGATGGCGAATATCAAAGCTTCATCCAGACAATTGCTGCTCTGGCCTGCTCAATCCTGGTACAAACCTCGACTTCAGGTCAATTTTTGGTGCACAATTTCAACAATTGGTCAAGTTATCTCATGAAGGCAGTAATCAAAGCATAGTGTTGTCCACGACCATTTCCCATTACAAGACCCCATCTTGGAGCTCTCCTGCTGGAAATAAATGTCACTGATTTCAGTCACATCTCTGAAGTCTCCAGGCGATCTTCCATGTCCACATCTCAGAGTCATGGAGCAGGATCTGACCAAATCGAAGCATTCAGTGGCGAATATCAATGCTCAAATGCTTATTGTCGAGGAATGACTTCATCCAGACAAATGCCGCTTTGGCCTGCTCAATCCTGGCACAAACCTCGACATCAAGTCAACATTTGGTGCGCAATTTCAACAATATTGGTGAAGTCATTTCATGGAGGCAGTAATCAAAGCATAGTGTTGTCCACGACCATTTCCCACCAGAAGACCCCATCTTGAACCTCTCCTGATGGAAATAAATGTCACTGATTTCAGTCACATCTCCAGGCGATCTTCAATGTCCATGTCTGAATGCCATTGAGCAGGAACTGACTAAATCGAAGCATACGGTGGCGAATATCAAACTCAAATGCTTATTGCAGAGGAATGACTTCATCCAGATAATTGCCGCTCTGGCCTGCTCAATCCTGGCACGAACCTTAACCCCAGGTCACACAATTTAAACAATTATTGGTGAAGTTATCTCATGGAGGCAGTAATCAAAGCATAGTGTTGTCCACGACCGTTTTCTGCTACAAGACCTCATCTTGGAGCTCTCCCAATGGACAAACATCACTGATTTCAGTCACATCTCTGAAGTCTCCAGGCGATCTTCTATATCCACATCTCAGAGTCATGGAGCAGGATCTGACCATATTGAAGCATTCAATGGCAAATATCAAAGCTCAAATGCTTTTTGCAGATGGATGACATCATCTGAACAAATGCCGGTCTGGCCTGCTCAATCCTGGCACAAAACTCGACCTCAGGTTGCAATTTATTTGTGCACCATTTTAACAATTGGTGAAGTCATTTCATGATGGCAGTAATCAAAGCAGTGTTGTCCACGACCATTTTCCGCTACAAGACCCCATCTTGAACCTCTCCTGATGGAAATAAATGTCACTAATTTCAGTCACATCTCCAGGCGATCTTCAATGTCCATGTCTGAATGCCATTGGGCAGGAACTGACCAAATTGAACCATTCGCTGGCGAATATCAAAGCTCAAATGCTTATTGCAGAGGAATGACTTCATCCAGACTAATGCCGCTTTGGCCTGCTCAATCCTGGTGCAAACCTCGACATCAAGTCAACTTTTGGTGCGCAATTTCAACAATTATTGGTGAAGTCATTTCATGGAGGCAGGAATCAAAGCATAGTGTTGTCCACGACCATTTCCCACTAGAAGACCCCATCTTGAACCTCTCCTGATGGAAATAAATGTCACTGATTTCAGTCACATTTCTGAAGTCTCCAGGCGATCTTCTATGCCCACATCTCAGAGTCATGGAGCAGGATCTGACCAAATCGAAGCATTCGATAGCGAACATCAGAGCGCAAATGTATTTTGCAGAGAGATGACGTCATCTGAACAAATGCCGCTCTGGCCTGCTCAATCCTGGCACAACCCTCCACCTCAAGTTGCCATTTTTTGGTGCACCATTTTAACAATTGGTGAAGTCATTTCATGGAGGCAGTAATCAAAGCAGTGTTGTCCACGACCATTTTCCGCTACAAGACCCCATCTTGGAGCTCTCCCAATGGAAAAACGTCACTGATTTCAGTGCATACGGTTTGCGCATGACCGGAGACATGACGTGGCCGTGGAATGCAGTGCGGCGATGGGTTCGGTCTCACTGGATGCAACCGCTTGTTGAAGCGACCCCTCCGTTAGCGGTCGGATCAGTCACGCTCCTGAGTCACATCTGGGTCACCAACTGGGCCCTTGTACAGCTCTTTGTCGTATTTTCCTGTTTCGTGTCGTATATGAACGACTTTTGGGCTGTTCAGTCTGAAATAACATCCTAATTTCAAGCTCATCGTTGGTAGGGTTGCCGCGGCTTGATTTTGCTAGCCTATTTCGACATTTGAACGCCAATTGGTGGCAGTTTTTGCCAATATTGGCTCACCAAAACTTGATAATATATTTATTATGATGTACACGTATAAATATTGTATCATTTTTCGAAGCAAAAAACCTCCCATTTCTAGCTGAATTAATATCAATTTCACAGAAAAAAGTTTATTTCATTTTATTTTTTCCTAAATAAATATAACTTGTTGTACCTTCGTTGTGCCCATTACAGTCTATCATGAACATTTTAGGCCCTTGACCATAAAAAGGGCTCTTTCCTAAGGTTTCTATTACTTCCCCGTACAGCCATGTGTAGGCACTCTGCACTCTGCTGATTGTGGTTCAGAATTAGCCCAGTCATTTAGTGCTTAGAATTGGCTGTTAAAAAAAATTAAAGTAGAAGGTTTCTCGACGGATTTTTATGGTTTTTGGTGTTTTAAATTCGAATCTGATGTTTGCAAAATGTCGGATTTACGATAAAAATCGTAAAAAACCCTAAAAATGTTGGACTTTTTTTCACAAAACTGTTTATAACTTGGAAAATATTCAACCTACTGAATTTCTCATTATATACAAAATTAAAGTAGACAAAATTTTCTTCAAAATGCACTGGTGCTGGGTACCACCGCTAGAGAGCGCTGAAAAAGAACAACTTTTTGGCACTTGGGTAAAAACGAGAGAAACTCAGCCCCTGACGACATATCAATAAAAATCGCAAAAAAACCCTAAAAATGTCGGACTTATCGTATCACAATCTTATCGTATATCCTCAATGAATACGTTTTATTCAAATTCTATGGTGGAAGAAATCGTCTGGGGCTGAGTTTCTCGTTTTTACCTGAATGCCCAAAAGTTGCTCTTCTTCAGCGCGCTCTACCGGTGATGCCCTGCACTCAAAAACTAATAGTGACCAGTGCATTTTGAAGGAAATTTTATCTACTTTAATTTTGTATATAATGAAAAATTTAATAGGTTGCATATTTTTCAACTTATAAGCGATTTTGTGAATAAAAGTCCGAACTTTTTAGGGGTTTTTTCGATTTTAATTGTGAAGCTGTCATTTCTTTGTACTCCGAAAAACTTGACCGTATGTACTCACGTCTGAGGTCAATTTCGACGATTATAACACCAAAATGTCTCATTTTGCGTCTCAAGATTTATATATCAATTACTTACTTTTGCTATTTGCAACTATTAACTCACAATTACTGACTTTTGACTCCATTCAGGGTCTGATTAATCTTGGAAACATTTCATCCCCAAACATGGACGTTTATTATTGTATAAATTATGAATATTAGTTGGTTATTCGTTGATAAATCAATCTATGTAATCATGGCAGAGGTTATCCTCTCCGATTAGCCCAAAAATTTGACGGTATACGTTCAATGGTGACCAAAAACCCTATAATGTTGGTTTATTGTAGTAGAAAAATTTATAAAATACTGAAATTTGGGCCAAGAACCTCTTTCTGGCTTAAGTTGTCCCTCGAAAATTTTCAGCCCCAACGGCCCAAATTTGTAAAGGTTATGAGTATAAATGTGTTTTTTTGAAACTTGATTTTTGGACTTTTTTGGAAACTAGGCATGTTGGGTATCATTTTCCACTAAATTTTGGACGCTGAATCCAATGAAATGGGTCCCGGACCGATTGGAGCCCACTAGAGCCGAATATGGGTCAAATGGGTACCTGTCTACCTATTTCGAAAGTGGGTTTTTGAAGTTTTTGGATACCTAGGCGTGTTGGGTATCGTTTTTCACTAAATTTGAGACTGAATTGATTAGAAGTAGTTCTGATCACTTGACATTTTCCCTGATCTGAAAATAAATAAGCCATTGTGGGTGAGTTTTCGACGTTTTTTTCCCTTAAATTTGTAAATTTGCTTCAAAATAGCACGACTTTCTCACCGTATCCTATCAAAATTTGCCAATTCACTCGGCAGTAACAATGGACATCGCATTTCGCATGCGTTTTGTCTCATTCGATATTTCGTGTCGCAATCGGCGCTTTTACAACATCGACCTTCTCTTGTCTTGTGCCAAAACATCGCCTTCTCCTCCGTTCGTCATTTTTTTTAGGCAGCGAGCCAATCAATTCAAATTTGATCTTCTCTTTTCGTTCGTCGTTTCGATGAAATTTACTTTAACCGTTAAAAAAACTATTATTTGGTAACAAAATTGAATAAATTTTGAAATAAATTGCCATTTTCTTCTGTTGCTTGGCTAAAAACTCGTAAATTAACGTGGTTTTTATCTCATCACGGGTTCGAGTGAGCAGTTTTTGGCGCATCTCACGAGAAGAGAGCCACTTGTCCAATCCTCTTTGCCTCATCCCCTCCACAACCCCTCAGTCGTTGGCCCTGGTCCGTTCTCAAGGTCTCTTCTCGGCGATATTCTCGAGTGTCATCGAACTTGTTCTTCGCCTTCTTCGCTACTTCACCGTTACTACTTCGCCATGTGTTCTATTAGGACGGTTAATTCGTTCAGAACGAAAATTATGGCAAAACCAGCGAATAGAAGGCGGCAGATGAATTAGAAGAAAATGCATTCACAATTCTATACAAATCCCCGAACACTCATTTCCAACTCCAATCTAACAATTTTAACCAATAATCTAACATCCTGTGATTCAAAATTCCAAAACTTCGACGTCCACGCTGGTTGCCCATAATCAGGCAATTAAAAGAAAAATAATAAACTCCTTTTCTGCATAATTTTTTGTTTTAAAAACGAGTTTTTCCAAACTTAGAAGCACCCAAAGCTTGTGGAATATCATTTTCCATGCAACTTTATCTTCCATGCCTCCAAAAAAGGCGATAAAAAGGAGAATTTTTTTAATTTGACGATAAAATATTCTACCCAGAGTTTTCACCCTTCTCCTCAATACCTAATTTGCAGTGTTATTTGATGTATTTTGGCTTTAGAACTGACAAGTTGATATATTTTGATTCCTACATGAATAAAATCGACATTTCCACAACTTCGTTTAGTCACAATAATCCAAATAGTGCATTTTGAGTAAATTTTTTCTACCGTTTTCGATTTTTATGTGTATTAGAGTGACGTAAATAAGAAACATTCTAACTCAAAACACCAAAACATTTAAGGTAAACGTACGAATATGCTTATCGTAAAATACTTGGATTAAATTCAAGTTATAAAATCAATGTGTTATAATAGTAATAGTGTATGAAATTAATCCTAGTTGGAACTGTATTGTAGTAGGTAATATTGATAATGAATCACAAAATGTAAGCAATATTAGAGTAAATGTATCGTTCAAAATAGAAATTCTATTGTAATAATTTTGAAGAGCAGTACATTTTATGAGCTATAATCTAGAGGGTGAAGTGATTGGCCATTATTGAGGGTGAATAGAATACAATAGAATAGAAATAGAATCGAAGTTTGAGGAAGAATAAGTTATACCATCTTCAAAACTTGTGAAGACTCTATGAAGGTCCTTTCGGCATTTAGATTCTGCGTTTATCATGTAATGTCCTTTTTTTCTTTTTTAAAAGAGATCTGTTTTCTGTGTATCACTCATCTTCATCTAGGGAGTATTAAGTGAAGAAGGAGAAGTGATGAGGAATCTGATAAAGAAGGAAGTTGGAGACGACCAGGGTTGGTCAGGTATTGGGACAGGAGTAATGGAAGATAATCATATATTTTACAAGAGTTTGAAGAGAGAGATTGAATGGTATTGGAGCAGGAGTTTGTCAGGTATTGGAACAAGAGTAATGGAAGTTGGTCAGGTACTGAAAGCCAATCAGATATTTTATATTAGAATAACTGGATTTGGTCAGGTATTGGAGCCAGGGTAACAAGAGGTAGTCAGTTATTGTACCAATTGTAACAGGAGCCAGTCAGGTTTTAAAACAATAGTAATTAGAGCCAGTCAGATATTGGAACAGGAATAACAGGAGTTAGTCAGATATTTTACAAAAATAACGGGAGCTAGTCAGGTATTGGAGCCAGAGTAACAGGAGCTAGTCAGAACAAATGTAATGGTAGCCAGTCATATTGGAACAAGAATAACAGGAGTTTGTCTGATAGTATACAAGAGTACAGGAGTTTGTCAGGTACTGAAACAAAAGTAACAGGAGCTAGTCATATACTGGGAGCCAGTCAGATATTTTACAAGAATAACACGAGTTTTCTCAGGTATTGGAGCCAGAGTAACAGGAGCTAGTCAGCTACTGGAACAAGAGTAACAGGAGCCAGTCAGATAGCAGAACAGAAGTAATGGGAGCCAGTCAGATATTATGCAAGAAAAACAGGAGTTTCTCAGGTATTGGAGCCATTGTAGCAGGAGGAAGTCTGTTAGTGAAATGAGAGTAACAGGAGCCAGCCATATATTGGAACAGAAATAACAGGAGTGTATCAGTTATGTTAACAGGAGTTTGTCAGGTATTAGAACAAGAGCAATGAGAGTCAGTTAGATACTGGAACAAGAGTAACAGGAGCCAGTCAGATAATTTAAAGGAGCAACAGGAGTTTCTCAGGTATTGGAACAAGAGTTTGTCATGTATTGGATCCACAGAAATCAAAGCTAGTCAGCTGCTGGAACAAGAGTAGCAGGAGTCAGTCAGAACAAATGTAATAGGAGCCAGCCATATATTGGACCAGGAATAACAGGAGTTTGTCAGGTACTGGACTAACAGCAATGAGAGCCAGTTAGATACTGGAGCAAGAGTAACAGGAGCCAGTCAGATAATTTAAAGGATCAACAGGAGTTTCTCAGGTATTGGAACAAGAGTTTGTCATGTATTGGGTCCACAGGAATCAAAGCTAGTCAGCTGCTGGAACAAGAGTAACAGGAGTCAGTCAGAACAAATGTAATAGGAGCCAGCCATATATTGGATCAGGAATAACAGGAGTTTGTCAGGTACTGGACTAACAGCAATGAGAGCCAGTTAGATACTGGAACAAGAGTAACAGGAGCTAGCCAAGTACTGGGAGCCAGTAAGATATTTTAAAGGAGTAACAGGAGTTTGTCAGGTATTGGAACAGGAGTAATGCGAGCCAGTTAGGTACTGGAACAAAAGTAATGGGAGCCAGTCGGGTATCAGTAGAAGAATAACAGGAGTCTGTCAGGTATTAACAAGAGTAACGGGAGCAGGAGTGGGTCAGGTATTGGAAGAAGAGTAATGGGAGATTTGTATGTACTGGAAGAAGAGTAATGGGAGCCAGTTAGGTATCAGAACAATAATAACAGGAGCCTATCAGGTATTGACAAGAGTAACAGGAACAACATGAGTCTGTCAGGTATTGACAAGAGTAACAGGAGCAGGAGCGGGTCAGGTATTGGAATGGAACAGGAACAACTACAGGAGTCTGTCAGGTATTGACAAGAGTAACAGGAGCAGGAGCGGGTCAGGTATTGGAATGCCCCCAATATTTATATAAAATGCTCTCTTTTGTTCTGAGTCTCTCCTTCCGTGCAGACTCAATTGAATTTTCCAGCTTCTGCATTGTTTTCAATGCTAGTATTTTCTTAATAGCTTCAATTAAGGTAGACTGGAAGAAGAGTATGATACAATGTCCTATAGGGAATATCTGCGTTTGGTTGCTGCAAGTGGATTTGGATTCTCTCAAGGAATTTCTCTGTTGTACCGATAAGTGTACAGTATCGAGTAATAGCTGACGTGTTGAGGTTCCTCTCGTTCGGTTAGGATAGGAAGAACTGTCGGGAGGGAAGTCAACGACACGGAGGAAACTAACGGCACCTCTTGGTCGGAATCGAGGTACGAAGCGGGAGTAGATGAGGCAGGTCCGACAATACCTTGGAAGAAGCCCGAAACTGAAAGATACAAGACGATTTTGACCTCATACTCGCCCTCGTTAAATTACAATTGTCAATTTTACTTGTAGAAAGGGTGAGTGTAGTGTGGAAAGAATTCGCGGGTGGAGGGAATATTTAGCTCAGTCACTCAACGACTTCTAAAAATATTCAAGGTCTCGGACGAGGTCTGAAGTAACCAATGTCAAAGTGATTTCACGGTCATTTACCCTGTGAGTCTCCTCCAAATTTATCTATCCCACGTTGAGCCAGTGTGCTTACATGAGACGAACAAATTGCCTGAAATTCGACAAATTTTTGAAGAAAATTGACAACTTAACCTCCTTCTGTGGTGGTAAGGCCATTTAAGCCGTTCGAGAGACCTCCAAATCGCATTTTACGCATTGAAGGGTAAACCGATCATGTTTTGGGATCGTAGAAACTGCTGCGCAAACGTTAATCAGCGAAAAAAATGAAAATCAATACATTTCCACAATGCACCATTCACTTGTCAAAAGTAAACTCTGCCATCAATCGACTCCAGCTTGAAATTAATTTATATTTCAAGAGTTTGGTTAAACCCTGCTGATCAAGATTATATCGATAATCGCTTGAAAACATCGATTATAACACAATAAATTGCTTTAGCGGTTTCTCCTGCTGTTTGCTCTCATTTAACGGACTGTTTTCGGTAAAAACCACTTGTTCTGTTTAATTTTTAGAGTAAAATTAGTGATTTTCCAAATTATTATAATTCAAATATCAATTATAGCGTGAGATATTCACAAAATAATTTCATTGTCAAATAGCAGCTCCTTAGAACTGTTGAGAGTGGGGATAAACCGGCCAATCAGGGGCAAGACTGATCAATGGCCCCGCCTCATACGTCTCATAGATGAAACCTTTCTGCACTGGTTATCTCTAATTTTTTCAATGTCATTCGTCAGTTGTATTGACAAATTAATCAATTAATGTACATTCAACCTACGTATAATCTCCAAAAATGAATGAATTTGTAGACGCCTGATAGGATTAATCGTGTTCCTATGACAATTTTGTGCGCACAATTGATTAAATTCCGTTGATATTGATTGGGAGGGCCCTTTTAGGGCCAAATCCGTACAATTTCTGTCGTTTTTGTTGATATCTGTTCAATATTACGGCTATTATTGCTATGAAAACTCAGTCGTCCGCGCCGACTTTTGGTGATAGAAAATTTTGTAAAAATCTAAAATTTGGGTCAGGAGTCCGTTACCGGCTCTAGTTGGTCCTTGAAACTTTTCAGCCTGATTGGATCAAATTTGGGTGGAGTAGGGGTCAAAATGTGTATTTCGAAAAATGGTTTTTCGAGATTTTTGGTACCTAGGCGTGTGGGGTATCATTTTCCACTAAATTTGGCCCCCTGAATCGATTGGAATGGGTCCGGGACCCACCACACCCACTGTTTCCCCCATTTCCATGGCCCGAGGAATATCCAACCCCTGTGTAAGAATTTGCAGCGTTTTTACTTATTTATTCAACTTTCATGTCGATACAACACAAAATACGTGGAAAAAAAAAATTCTTCTTCCACCAAAGCAATATGCTAACATTTCAAGTCATTACTGACCATAGAGAAATCTCCTGTGTGCGGATGTGCAAGAATACAATGTCTATTTCACGCGAGCTTTTCTTCCATTCGTTTCCTCACGGCCTGATTGGCTGGCTAATTACCTCGGCCTAGTCTCCCAGGATGATAACAGTCTTTCGCTAATAAACTGACCCGAACGGCGTTTTGACGGAAGTCGTACGATAATAATGATTTACTAGAAGCGGAAAAATGACTGGATGGGGTGGGGGTGTCTGTATCATCGTTGAAAAATAATTTTCTGGAAATAAACGTTGTAATTTTAATTCATTTTCCTTTGTTTTGCAGGTGAGTTACAACTAATGTTCCATGAAAGCGGTCAAATATGGGTAAGAGATGAAGTAACATTGATGATAACATAAAATAACATTTGAAAATATAAGACTAAATGTATAGTTCTGAATACAACTTAACGGGTACACAAATGTAGGAGGCAATTTGATCGGCAAATATGAAGTTTGGACTAAGAGGGCGCCACTGAGCACCTTTCCACAGCCTTCTAGATCAGTTCACAACCTGATGAATCTAAAAGCGTGGCCTCAAGCTGATAACTAATTTGAAAAGATTCAAAAGATCGGATTTGATCGAAGAATCATTCAAGTATCAAATGATCTACATCTGATTACGCTGCAAGACCTTATCTCTTAGGGTCGCTAAGTGCTCATTACGCTTAGTAGGTATAAGTTGCGTTCATTTTGAATTGATTTTATTACAAAAATCTCATGTGAATAGAGTTACAATAAACAATGAGTGGTGGCCGAAGTCAGGTTAAGTGAGGTTATTGATAAGTGTTCCAGACTGTCTTATCTCTCTTATCAGTAATTTCCCATGCTTTTACCCTGTAAACATTAGGGATTATGTACTTTCTATAGAATTATCTGCGTGTGACTGAAATTGCCTTCAACTTCTTCCTATTAGGTTAGAAAATTCTTACCGAAATCGGACGATTTTGAATTTTGGCGGAGGTGGTTGGTAGTAGTGGGTGTTGACATCATGACAGTTGAGGTTTCGAATGACTATACTATTTTTGAGTGTCGGTATCGTTCGGTCTACATGATTAGTGAGTGTTTCAACTGTTTAAAATTCCAATATTTGTACAGAGCTTTTCCTTATGGAATTTGATTAGTGAGCTCAATCAAGGAGTTATCATGGGCCGATAGTTCTTACTAGAAATCCTGAATGATCAGCAATACTTGGTGCTAAGTTGATCATAATTTGACAATAAGTGCCTGAGAATGATCAGAAAACATTAAGGAAGTAGTGGGGTTACTTGTCGCTTCTTCTTGTACCGTTTGTTGTGCATTTTCTCGATAGAGGGTGTTGAAATCAATAGATGAGAATAGCGGTGCTCAAGAATATGTCTTCATCAGAAATTAATTCTGTATTTGTCTTTGAAATGTGCCGAGTAGTTTGAAAACAACCCGCATTTATGACGTCTGGGAATGACTTTCGACTTTCATGAATTCGATATTTGACCGCCGATTTAGCCACGATCGATTTTCATCGGAGGTTTTATCGATTTTCGAGTCAAGAATTGGGACGAATAGCAAACTGGGGAAGGTTTAGGAGTTTTGGTTGATTATCCCTTGAATAATCAACTTATGTTTTCATTTAAAAAGAAGGCTATCTCTTCGGTTTGGCTCGAAAAAATTATTTTCTGGGCGTTTAGAAGTGTCTAGATTAAAATGAGCAAATGTCCATACGCCGATCTTGTTAATAAAAAATTTTCTAAAAATCTTGAATTTGAGTTAGGGACACGTTCCTGGCTAGGTTGGTTTTCGAAACATTTCAGCCCAATCGGACCAAATTTTGGGCGGAGTAGGTGTCAAAATGTGCATTTTGAAAAATGAATTTTTGAGTTTTTCAATGATTTAGGCGTGTGGGGTATCATTTTTGGCTAGATTTGGGCCCCTGAGTGGAATGAGACGGGTCTCGGAACGATTAGAGCCCACAGGAAGAGGTTATGGGCCAAAATGGGTATCTAACAACCTATTTCGAATGTGTTTTCGAGATTTTTGGCAATCTAGGCGCGTGGGGTATCATTATTCACTAAATTTTGGACGTTGAATCGATTATAATGACTCTTCGTGTATTTTGTTCAAGGAATAATCAACCCCTGTGTACGAATTTGCTGCGTTTTTCAACCGTATAATCAAATTGATGTTAGGATTGAAGGAGCTATAGAAATTGCAGAGAATTAGGGCAAAGCACGTTAAAATACATTTTCTCTCTATCTTTTACCCTAAAATTTGAAGTTTTTTCAAATTAAGTCCACAATTTTTAATGAAAAGAAAGAAGAAAGAAAAAAAAGCTCCGAAATATTCTTTTACCTCAAAATTTGGAGCTTTTTTTTTTTTTAAAATGACGTCAGCTCTTACTCTTACTCACGATACTCAAACGGTGTCTCCCAGTCAAAATCGAACGACCACTGGACATTTTTGTAAAATTTTGGAAAGTGTCTGGGATCCAGTCGGTCATAATCCACTTCTAATTTGTTTAATCTTATCCTGTCTGACGACGCCTTGGTTGGGATATGGGGTGTTTTTGCCCGGGAACATTTTGTTTAGATATTTTTCGCCTACTATTTTGTAATTCCATCCTCATTCCCCGGAGTAAAGATTATTTTTGGACATTAATCCTCATGAAAAGGATCACAGCGTTCTTTATCTCCGAGTACAACACTAATTCCGACACTGATTTTCCTATCGAAGGAACGTGCTTCGAGTTTGAAACGGTTTTGTGACACGGCTCGATGCAGGAAGCTGTAGAAAGATGCCCTTCCTTCCCCCACTACCACTTACCATAACGTCAGAAGCGGTTCTCGTCAGCTGAGCGCGTGGCGGCCATTTTGTAGAACCCCCACGTGCTCTAACGAATCGCAGGTGGAACCCGCTGAGTTATCTCTAGGAGTTCTTTCTCACGTATAAGGTGCCATTAGGTAGACTTTCGTACTCAACGGCTTTATTCTTATCACCTTCACCTTCTTCTATCTGTCTAGTGTGAGATAGGTAAATCAATATTTCGCTCGAAATAACCCGAAATCAAACAAATACGCTGCTAATTGATTCACAGGGGTTGGTTATTCCTCGGACCAGGAGCTTGGGGACTCACTCCAATCAATTCAGGGCCCAAATTTTAGTGGAAAACGATACCCCACACGCCTAGGTTCCGAATAATCTCGAAAACCCACTTTCAAAATGGGTAGATAGATACCCATAACCTCTTCCGATGCGCTTCAATCGTACCGGGACAAGTCTTATTGAATTCAGCGTCCAAAATTAAGTCGAAAATGATACCCCACACGCCTAGGTAGCAGAAATTTCGAAAACACATTCAAAATGGGGTAGATAGATACCCATTTTGACCCATAATCTCTTCCGATGTGTCTCAATCGTTCTGGGACCCGTCTCATTGGATTCAGCGTCCAAAATTTAGTCGAAAATGATACCCCACACGCCTAGATCGCCAAAAATCCCAATAATCCATTTATCAAAAAACGCATTTTTTCTCCCACTTCCCCAAATTTGGTCCGATCGGCCTGAAAAGTTTCCAGGACCAACAAGAACTGAAAATAAGTCCCTAACCAAAATTTCAGATTTATTAAAAAATGTTCAATTATTCGAGGAATAACCAACCCTAAACCATAGGAATCATGCAACATTCGAAACATAAATAAATTATGAGTTCAGAATGATGAAGGATGAAATTAAATTTAATTGAGTTTAAATTGCAATTTTCAAATTTAAAGAAAAATTTACACTTATTTCTAAAATAGGATTGTTAGTCTTAAAAAGTTACCGACGAAATGAACGTATATAATATTTGTACTTGTATTTTTTATTCTTTAACCTCCCCCCCCTCCTTCCCTCCATGTACCTTCATTTTTAGTTGGTCACAAAGTCAAGAAAATTCAGTCAGTAATTTAAAAAAAAAAATCTAAATTTTTTGAACATTTGTGTCAGTTTTTTACTCATAAACCCAACATATTTGACCGGCTCGACACTATATGTAATTAAATGTCGTTAAATTTACAACGCTTGACGACTAATTATGATCAATTATATCATTTTATCGTCTTGTACTTAGGTTTGTTAGACATTCGTTCGGCTCTTAAATTGATTTGTTAATAATTATCATCATCCCCTAATGTTAGTTTGTGACATTTCATCCAAAATCCCTACTTTTTCGGTGTTATGAGTTTTTGGGGCAGTTATACGGGGATTAGTAATTTCAATTTGCGCTTAAAATGAAGTAAATTATATTCTTTAGAACTTTCATTTTTATGATTTTTCCGTAGAATCGTTAGTGTAATTTGTACGCGGCTTTAAATGTGGTGCTATGGGTGAAATAGCGCTTTATGGAACTAATTTTACGTAGTTTGATCGTGTAAATAAGCGAATGATATATTTTTTTTTGCCATAAGGGTTGAAAAGAAATCTGGAAAAAGTCGAAAAATCTTGGCTATTTAGTTAGGCAGACAATTCAAAAGCTCCAAAAAAAATAATGAAAAATTTTTTTTCCTAAAAACGGACAAAAATATCCACGTGGGTGCCTTTCCTCCCCCTTTCCCCGTCAACATCCCCTCGGCCCAGTGTTCTGCGGTTTTTAAAGGCATTGTATCGATCGAGGGGTGGTAAAACAACCGCGAGCGCCCCTGGCGGCCAACTCGGCCAAACCAGACATTCGAGGGCCAGCGGCCCTTACGTGAGCTTCTTACAGCGAAAAATACCCTAAAAATCGGTTTATTGTAACAATTAAGTCATTTTATATATTCAAAATAAACTTATTTACTTGTAAAAGTGATAATTGATACGTTTTTGTACCGAAATCGAGTTGAAAATTGATCAAATTGACGGTTTTTCTTTCACGTGGAACGCGGTTTTTCGGTTGTGTTGCGACTTAACGTGAATTTGTTTCTTTTTGATTTTGATATTGATTCAAGTGTCTGTGCCACATATGTCGAGTGGTATATTTGTACCCTCGAAGGATACAAAATGGTATTTCTACGCTCCACAGATTCATCGTAACGGTATGAGAACGATCAAAAGTCGATAAATGAGAGATATTATTGGTATTATCGGTCAAAATAACGAACGTGTTGAACGTGAAGGCCAATCAATTTGTTTTAGACGTATTTCTGTATTGTTTTTGGATTAAATAAGATAACTAGAATGTCAAATTTGGACAAAACTGACGTTTTTCGTACAACAAATGTACAAATTCTCACCATATTTCGCGTATTAGCTATCGTATTTATCACTTTTGACTGAAATTGGCTACTTTCTTGGCGATAAAAGCCAAAGGAAGGCAATTTGTGGTGGCTGTCAAGGCATTTTGTCACCAATATACCTGTCGAAGAGCCTCGGGTCCTGCCTAGGTTGGTAAATCGATACCGAGTTTTGAAAAGCACATGGCGCCTTCCTACCCGCGTGTTGACATCCCCTTTAGTCGAACCAGTCGCCGATTGGAGGATTTTTCTTTTTTTTATTATCAATTTGATAAAATTGACAAAATGTCTTCGATATTTACGCGTTTTAGGCGTTCTCAATGGGAAAAATATCCAACAGAACGAATTCACTCAATTTCCTTATAAAATGCGCATTTGTCCGCTTCAAAACTTAACATTTCTTCCTCAATTTACTAATTAATATAAATTTCATTATACCGCAAGAAACCTCAAAGATTAAAGTATCATCCAATTTGGGCCCGTAGTACCCACAATGCCAAAAATACGAGTTATACAAAATTTAACGAAAATTGAGTGACTAATTTTTCCTTTAAAACGCTAATTTGAACCAGAATTAACCAACTAAAACGCATAAAACACATGTGATTCGTGTTTTAATTTTTATTAATTGAGAATTTATTGATTTTTTGAACGGTATGATCAAATCTACGCTTTAGAAATATGCAATGAATTAAAGCAATGCTCGTTTGAGAAGTATAAAAACATTATTCTCCCTCTTCTACCCCAAATGCTCTTATCAACATTTCTAAATTAAAAAATTAAAAAATGGTAAAAACAAACATTTTCTACATTAGTTGAAGCTCCCTCAAATGCAAAAAGTCAATCTCTCCAATTCGGCTCAAAATTTTTAAAAATTAAGTACAAAATTTTGAAATTAAAACAGAAATAATGAGCAAAGAGAAGGTTTTTACCCCAAAATTTGCATCTCTTTTTTAAATTAAATTAAAAATTTATAAATCAAGAAAAGAGCCAAAATGTGTTTTGTTTTAAAATGCGATGCCTTTTTGAACTAAGTTTGAAATTTTTAAATTAAAAGAAACTAATCGATCAGAATTGTTCTTTTACCTCAAAATTTGTCGTTTCTTTGGGATAATTTTAATTTTTTTTAATTAATGAAAGGGTAAAATTGAGGTCAAAATTGGAAGAAATCAAGAAGAAAAAATGTTTTTGTCCCAAAATTGTATGTTTTTGGTTGGTATGGGTCCCCATTTTGAATATGTTTTTGAGATTTCTGGTACCTATGTGTGTGGGGTATCATTTTCCACTAAATTTTGGACGCTGAATCCAATAAGACGGGTCCCGGAACGACTGGCGCCCTCTGGGTGAGGTTATGGGTCAAAATGAGTATCCTATCTACCCATTTTAAATATGTGTTTTTGCGGTTTCTGGTACCTAGGCGTGTGGGGTATCATTTTCCACTAAATTTGGCACCCTGAATCGATTGGAATTGGTCCGGGACCCGCAACACCCACCGTTTCCCCCATTTTCCCCATGTTGAAGAAATGAGTCCCCTTGCTCATGGTCCGAGAAATAACCAACCCCTATGAATTAATTTGCAACGTTTTTCAAAGATAATTTAGCGCTCTTTGATCTTCAAAAGATGGGTTCAGAACTTGACTTACAATTTATTTAGAAAACTTACTTAAATTCTGAAATACATGGTTTTTGTAGATAAGGCGTTTGTGCTTCAAACGGCTGCGTTCACATCATTTGTCACATTTTGACGACTAAATTGATATAAAAAGCAGAGTATGATCCAAATTGTGTTCAGTAGGCTCCAACAGTTCAATGTTCGAAAAGTATATTTGCTTTCATGTGTGTTCTATCCTCTGATCAAATGAAATGTATGATTGAAGTCTACAGAAACTTAATTGCTGAAAAACGTTGATTTTTTTCACAAATAGCTGTTGTTAATCACATTGTGCTGAAATATATTTAAAAAACTTGGGCGGTAGGTAACAAAATTGGATTTTTTCTTATTTTTTGTTCATGACAAAAAAAATTTATATTCTTTTTTTTCTCCATCTAATTGGGCAATGAGACTAATTAAGCTGTTCCGCTCCCTCTTCGGCGTATAATTGGGGCTCTTCTAACTGTTCTGCAGAAGGTCTTTGCCCTCCAGGCGTCTATATATTATTTGAACTCGCAGAAACGAAGTTATGAAATGACTTGAAATTCCACTGCGAAGCTTTTGATGTCAAAATCGGGAGGAATACGTCATTTTTGGACACTCAGACGCCTAAAGTTCTTCATAAAACGGATGGAAAAGTGGGAACAAATGTTTCCCTGAGGTTGGGTTCAATGAGGATCTAAAATTAGGAGGACTATGTTACCTCAGGTAAATATGGTTTCACTCGTCAGTAACGGGGAAAATCCAATGGGACACGTTATTTTTCGTCACTCAGACGCCTATCTGCCTCTAAAATGGGGTTAGTGAAGACTATGTTACCTTAGCTGAGTATGGGAGTGAATTAAAATGAAATTTGCAAACTTTGCAAATGGTGGTTATGACGTCAATGTTACGGTCTGGTGACTATTTTCAAAATTATGTCAATGTTTGTATTTGTTGCGCCAAACTGCGCACTTCGATGCGCTCGCATGCGCCCCCACCCTTGCGGAACGTGCGCTAATAATGATCTTGACAATTTGAAACGCTCAGAAAAACGTTCATGGCTGAATTGGAAGGAATAACCAACCAAAAAAGTCCTTAACACCAAATTGCCAATCAAAAGATTTGGAATTATTCTCCTCTTCCATCAAAATCTATCAGAAATGGTATTTTAAATGTAAATTGTATTCTAAATGATATTTTTTTTTAGAGTACCCGACTATTTGGCACAGTTATTGAACACTACAAAAAAAAAAAAAAAAAAAAAAAAAAAAAAAAAAAAAAAAAAAAAAAAAAAAAAAAAAAAAAAAAAAAAAAAAAAAAAAAAAAATTGGACGAATTTTTATTTGAAACCCACAGAATTGACTCTTCACATGAGTGAAGAGTTTCTCAGAATAGAACCAGAGTAGAACACTGAAAACTCTTCAACTCTTTACACCCATTTTTCTGACACTCAACTCTTTCTAGGAACTAAAAAAAGATGAAAAATGAAATAAATTCTAAAATTTTTTGAAGAGTGAGGGGTTTTGATTAGCTGAGTGCAGAGTGAAAAGTGAAGAGTTTCTCAGAATAGAACCAGAGTAGAACACTGAAAACTCTTCAACTCTTTACACCCATTTTTCTGACACTCAACTCTTTCTAGGAACTAAAAAAAGATGAAAAATGAAATAAATTCTAAAATTTTTTGAAGAGTGAGGGGTTTTGATTAGCTGAGTGCAGAGTGAAAAGTGAAGAGTTTCTCAGAATAGAACCAGAGTAGAACACTGAAAACTCTTCAACTCTTCACACCCACTTTTCATGACACTCAACTCTTTCTAGGAACTAGAAAAAGATGAAAATGGATGAATCTTTATTTGAAACCCACAAAATTGACTCTTCACATGAGTGAAGAGTTTCTCAGAATAGAACACTGAAAACTCTTCAACTCTTCACACCCACTTTTCATGACACTCAACTCTTTCTAGGAACTAGAAAAAGATGAAAATTGATGAATCTTTATTTGAAACCCACAGAATTGACTCTTCACATGAGTGAAGAGTTTGTCAGAATAGAACCAGAGTAGAACACCAAAAACTCTTCAACTCTTTACACCCATTTTTCATGACACTCAACTCTTTCTAGGAACTGGAAAAAGATGAAAAATGAAATAAATTCTAAAAATTTTTGTAGAGTGAAGGGTTTTGATTAGCTGAGTGCAGAGTGAGAAGTGAAGAGTTTCTAGGAATAAGCTTTTAATCCCTGTTGAGTCCAAGATGGTGGCGATAATGGGTATGTAACTCAATTTTGAGAGGTTCTGAGCAGAGATGGTAGAAAATCCGTGTAAATCCTAGAAAATCCAATTATATTACGACATGTTTGAAAGAAAAATCCGTAACAAAACGAGCCAATTAACCAAAAAGTCACCAACAAACACGCAACGTGTCAATTGACTGCGTACAGTGAACCGACCACTTTCAACTTTGCCATTGTCGAAGGTCAGTCAACCTGACTAATCGATTTTTCGATAGTTTACACGCGTGTGAAGGGATTTTTCCACCAAATGACGAAGGTCGCCTCAAAGTTGGCGAAGACATTACGACATTGTGACGTCATCAAACATTCATTAGGCGCTCAACTCGACGAAATCCGCCCTTTTACGATTAAGTACGCGGCCTTGTAAACGATAAGGAAATGCGAGGAAAACGTGTTTTTATCGTTTCACTGGATGAATCTTATATGAGCGTTCACATTACGATTTTAGATAAACGATTCAACGCTTGTAGATAAATAATTCGACAGTAAACCATAAGTAGCTCCACAAGGGAGAAATAATTCACGAGTGTTCTCCTTTTAGAAAAACGGTGCACTTCCACAATGATCGATGATTCCTTGAATCATTCCAATCGATTCACCGTTCAAAATTCAGTAGAAAACGATACGCCTATGTACCCAAAAATTCAGAAAACTCACTTTTAAAATAGGTTAAGTAGGTACTCATTTAGCACTGTACCCATTTCCAATGGGCACCACTCGTCTAGGACCCATCTCAATGGATTTAGTGTCCAAAATCTGGGAAAATGATACCCCACACGCCTAGTTTCCTAATAGTCCAAAAAATTGAGTTTCAAAAAACACTTTTTTACCCATTTTTGGCCCAAACCTCTCCTAATAGGGCAGATTTGGCTGAAATGTTTCAAGGACCAACTAAGACCGGGTCGCTGACCTAAATATAAAATTTTTGGAAAATTGTCTATTACCAAAAACGGCGGATTTTGATTTAGTCACCATGAAACGGTCAAATTGTACAGGTTAACCTGTGGAGTGATTACATTAGTAAGGGATAGTAAACTGAAATATATTAAACAAAACTGAAACTATACAGTTTCAACAATTCAACAGAAACTTAGTTGAATACATGCGCAATGGGCTGCGCAGTTGGAGTGGGAGGGAGGGAGGGGGTGTCAAAATGCGTTTTTCAAAAAACGAATTTTCGAGATTTTTGGCGATCAAGGCGTGTGGGGTATCATTTTTGGCTAAATTTTTGACGCTGGATCCAATGAGGCGGATCCCGGAACGATTGGTGCCCACCTGAGGAGGTTATGTCTGAAAATGGGCATCTATTAACCTATTTTTAAAGTAGAATTTGGGATTTCTGGTACTCTACTTCTTTTCTTGGCTCTTTTTCCTGGCCTCTGCTTGAATAATTTACAGATAAAAGTCGTAGGTAAGACAGATTTCAATCGCTACTGCTATCAATTCGTCCATGAAGCGCCATTGCAGTGTTGTGGTGGTGAGTTTGTCTTGTTTATGTATTTTGAATGTAGGATTTCGGGATTTCTGGTACCTAGGCGTGTGGGGTATCATTTTTGACTAAATTTGGGACGCTGGATCCAATGAGGTGGATCCCGGAGCGATTGATGCCCACCTGAGGAGGTTATGTCTCAAAATAGGCATCTATTAACCTATTTCGAAAGTAGAATTTCTGGTACCCTACTTCTTTTCTTGTCTCTTTTTCCTGCATAATTGACTGTTAAAAGTCATAGGTAAGACAGATTTCAATCGCTACCGCTATCAATTCGTCCATGAAGCGCCATTGCAGTGTGGTGGTGGTGAGTTTGTCTTGTTTAGGTGTCTTGAGCGCATGGAGGTTACAACAAGACGAAACACAACAACAACTAACTCTACTTTTCAAGGAGAACAAGAAAGTTGTTGTGAAATGTTTCTAGTTTTTATACTCTTCAAAATTGATAAGTGATAAGTATGAAATCAAGAGTAGCTGAATGATGAGTGATGAGTTTATAGAGATAGGGCCCAGTTCAATCTTATCATCTTTGTATACCTAAAAATTGAACTGATTGTGGAAACATCGATGTCTTTGAACGTATGGTATGTGGAATTGTGGAAGGTATATTCGTTATCAGTGTTCTTATCATCTTCGACGTCAAACATTTCGTCTTCTGCTGCGTTTCCACCTGGTTTTCTTCTTAGAAATCACACGTTCTTTTCATAATAACTGCAAAAAAGTGGCTTTTGACTTCATTTTGAGAGTGTAATTTGGGGGAAATGGTTTTTATGTGTTGTTATTTACGCTTTATCTCGTATATATCAACCGATATTCACAAATAGTAGACAAATAAGACCGGACGATCAACAAACGTCGACGGACGTTGCTCATCGTGGACCGACCATTGAGAACTTTCCGCATTCCTTCTCGATGATCACCCGACCCACATTCGCTAGGAGTGGGGGAATGAAAAAATGTGGATAACGCGTACCGTTACAGGTTTCTCGAGACGGTTCTGCGTGGAAAACAGGCTTCTTCGTCCGAGTAACTTTCTATTTGGGAAACGAGATACAAGTCCCCTTTCAAGCGATAATCGCCCGGTACCTGCGGCGAAGGTTCGAATTTCGATTTCGTAGGTGACGACATTTTTGAATTCAAGTTCGATTTGTGATTCATTTTGAAACTGTAATCCGACTGAACGTATTTTGAGGAAAAGGCTTCCTTTTTACATTTCCAAATGCGTAGATTTCAAATCCAAAATTTATTCAGGGCCAAGAAAAACGTTTTTCAACATATTCCGACTACTTCAAATTCGGCGCTCAATTCTATATGTCTCATTTTATTGGCTAACGCATCGACGGAGGCCGACTACGGATGAAAATGAGTATTTTGAAAATGAATTGACTAAGTTTATGGTGACCAGAGCGTGATTGTTAATATTTCTCGCTAAATTTTGACCTCTGAATCGATTTAGAAGGATTTTGGCTCGTTTTAGCAAGAAGAGGCAGAGTACAAGTGAAAATTTCTATTTTGAAAATTCATTTTACCGGAATTTTTACGGCATGTGGGGTGTCATTTTCCACTAAATAATGAACTTGACATCGATTGGAAGGGATTTTAGACCAATTTTTCAGTAGAGGTGGCAGAGTACACGTAAAAATGCGTATTTTGGAATCGAATTTTTCGAGATTTTTGAGCTTTTAGGCGTGTGAAAGGGTATTTTCCACTAAATAAGAATTTTTAATCGATTGTGAGGGATTTTTGGATCAATTTTTCAGTAGAGGAGGCGCGATTGCCGCAAACCAAGGCAGGGTAAGGGTCAAAACGGGGTTTTTTGAAAATTGCTATCCGAGACTTTTGGGCTCCTTGGCCTGTAGAGTGGCATTTTTCACTACATAAGATACTTTTAATCGATTGTGAGGGATTTTAGACCAATTTTTCAGTAGAGGTGGCAGAGTACAGGTAAAAATGCGTATTTTGGAATCGAATTTTTCGAGATTTTTGAGCTTGGAGGTGTGTGAAGTGTCATTTTCCACTAAATGTTGAACTTTGAATCGATTGACAGGGATTTCGGACCAATTTTTCAGTAGATTTTTGAGCCTTCAGTTGTGTTTCAGTATAATTTCCCACTAAATTAACCTCTAAATCGACCGGCATGGATTTTGGACCAATTTCCGCCAACCGTGGCAGGGTATGGGTCGAAACGGGGTTTTTTGAAAATGGTTTTCCGAGACTTATGAGCTCCTTGGCCTGTAGAGTGGAATTTTCCACTAAACTTTGAACTCCAAATTGATTAAGAGGGATTTTGGACCAATTTTTCAGTAGAGGAGCCTAAATACACGTGAAAATGCGTTTTCTGGAATCTAATTTTTCGAGATTTTTGAGCCTTGAGGCGTGTGAAAGGCCATTTTCCATTAAATTTTGAACTCTAAATCGATTAAGAGGGTTTTATGACCAATTTTTCAGTAGAAGACGCGGAGTACAAGTAAAAATGCGTATTATGAAATCTAATTTTTCGAAATTTTTGAGCCTTCAGATGTGTTAAGTTCTGTTTTCCACTATATGTTGAACTGTCAATCGATTAAGAGGGATTTTAGACCAATTTTTCAGTAGAGAAGGCCAAGTACAGGTGAAGATGCGTATTTTGAACTCTAATTTTTGAGATTTTTGAGCCTTCAGTCATCAGATGTTTGTCAATTTTAGGTAAAATGGGGTTTTTGAAAACGGCTTTTCAACATTTTTGAGCCCTTTGGCTTGTAGAGTGCCATTTTCCACTTAATTTTGAACTCTAAATCGATTGATGGGGAATTTCGGACCAATTCTTCAGTATAGGAGGCTACATACAGGTGACATGCGTATTTTGAGAATAATTTCTTGAGATTTTTGAGCCTTTCGTCGTCAAATTTGTCAATTTTTTTCGTAAAATGGGTTTTTTATAAATGGCTTTTCAAAATTGTTGAACCCTTTGTCATGTGGAGTGCCATTTTACGCTAAATTTTGAACTCTAAATCGATGGGGAATTTTGGGCCAATTGTTCAGTATAGGAGGCAGAATACAGGTAAAATTCGTATTTTGAGAATAATTTTCTTTGAGATTTTTGAGCCTTCAGTCGTCAGATTTTTGTCAAATTCCTGTGAAATTCGGAGAAATTGAAGCGATTAGTCGCGTAATTTATACTATAGAACTTATCATAAATATTTCGCTCATATTTAGGATTAGTGAAACGCTTTCCGTTAGATAATTAATTCGCTTATGCTTGAACCGGTTGTTTCTAGTTTTTTGAAAGTTAAATATGACGTATTCTCGAGGTCACGAGCTCATTTGTCACCTCGACAACCTTATTTATTTAGTTATTATTGTTTTAACTCTAATTACTTTACTGTGGTGACCTTCGAAGGTCTTTACTTTCCGCACGAGCGAGATTTAACTAGAATAATGATCAATTGTGGAACAATTGACGTCGTTTTTTTCCTCATCTAAGTTCATACTGGTTGGCCTTCACGTGCTCTCACGTCTAAAAATATTGATGATTGATGATCCTTCGTGTGTATAAGAACCAATTTGATCTCAGGTTCAACGAAATACGTTCTGACGGTGAATTCCATGTGAATATTCCATTCGCACGAGGGTTGATGACTCTACCGGGTGAATTCACTTGGGTTGAACCCGATCGTCATGCAATTCTACCTTATGGAAATTCGAATTCCATTTTGTGAAAATCGACGACAAATCGAATACTGAAAACCTGTACGAAACGAATCATACAAAATGGTGTCGAGAAATATGTGCAATCCGGGAAAAGACTGTCAAGTTCATTGCTACCCTCACATCAACCTGGCTCAATTTGCCATTGTCAACACAATACAACGTAAGTATAATGTATAAATTCGGATAATGATTACTCCAATAGTTCACTCTCTAGCTAAATAATAACTAAAAAATAAAAAAAAATAATAAATAAATAAATTGCACTAAGTAATACCGAGTTTTTCCACTCAAAAACCCAAATATCGCAATGTTTTTAGTATTTTGTGTCCATTTTTGCCTTATAACTCAAAAACTATCCGTTTTACGGTAAATTATACTCGGAACTAAATTGAAGTACATCAAATTTCCTATAAAATTAACCGGTCAAACGTATTTCTACCCCACCGGGTTCTCGCGATGCAGTAATTCCAAAAGGGGTAGCAACCTATTAAACAAACGTAAGAGTAAATTTGATAAGAAATAAAAATCAATATTAAATATTTAACTTATTTAAATGAGACCTATATCAATATAAAAATTGTTACATCCGAAGTAGGCAAAAATAATTTGTTGGCTGAGGGGTGGAGTTAGAAGGTTCCAACGTTTTCCTCAACTTAATTTGAAGTTTGCTTAATTTTTTGACCTTTTGAACGTTCTAATAAATGTTTGAAGATTTATCCGGCAGATGGGAAATTTAACGCTCTTTCCAATGGTGTAATAGAATTTGAATTTGGGTGTGGAATCATCATGTAGTAGGCGTTTGAAAGGAGGAACTTGAAGCTGAAATTGGCGTTAAACGTCAACCAACTGCGCTTGGATGGAAATTGAAACGCAATTTTCCCCAAAATTTGTGGTTTAGGGGTATATTTTTGGTCATCAGGCCACCAAAACGGGGCCAAAATGTTGAGAAAAATGAATAAAAATGTTTAGTTTTTGTAAATCGGCCTTCCCGCGTGCATTGTAACGATGTGTAGATTGTCTATATGGTGTTCCGGAAGCATCCCCCCCCCCATTACACCCCCTCTTTATCCCCCCCCCCCCCCTACAGCGGGACCACACGACGGTTCTAAGGCTGAGGCCAAAGTGGGTCACGGGTTTCTGAATCTTCAATCGATGTTGCAGCGGCTCGCGTGGCCTGACCCACTTATTTTTCCTCCTCGCATCCCTTCTCTGTGGCGTACCGGCTGACTTCTTATCACTTCTCGTTGCATCCGAACTCTTTCGGAGCAATCAAAATCCTGATCTCCGTTGTTGGAGGAAGAATTATAATAGAAAATAATATATATGTACCCAAATATTTCATGGAAACACATTTCTTCTGTTACTTTTCCTTTCAACGCTATTTTACCGATGCATTGAGAAGATTTCACTAAACTAGCGACCCTAGTCGCTAATCCGGTTTCATCAAAATCCCGTTTCAATTGATTAATATCGTTTCAGTCCCATTTATTCGTGAATTGAATGTAATTTGAGACATATTTCCAATCCTACCTACCAAGTGATCACCACCTAGCGACCCTAGCGGTTGTAACTGTAATATTATTGGACCCAAATGATTCTTCATATCATAAGAGCTTTTGAATCTTTTTATATTGGCTACGTACCTTATAAATATCGCTATATCGTTGATAATGTCGCTTTGAGAGATAAGCGAAGTGATATATAATACTGATTTGACTTGGGTAATTTTCGAATTTTGTTCGATTTGTCTACAAATTGTTCTTCTACATTCAATTCTACCCCGTATTACACGCCATGTAGGCGTATAGTCGCTACACGTGTAGTTTCCCCATCGTCCGACGAAAATAACACGGAGAAGATATGCCAAAACTTCTAGATGAATTGGCGCCCTGCGGTCCGCCTTGTTTATGTGGACCCTCCATTTCAAAATCCAATTGAACTTCGTAATCACGTGACCTAACGTCGTCGTGTTTGAAAAATAAGGGAAAAGTTTCTTCAATATCGAAGAGAAATGTATGCGAGTGAGACATAGTTGGAAACGTTCCATTTATGACCGCATTTCGAAACGTTTTTCATTTAGACGCCGGAGGAAAATTAATTAAAACGATTAAAGGCGTATGAAATGGCATCTTCTGTTCTAAAAGCTTATTCATATTTAGATTTAGATACGAATAAAATTCATAAGTCTAAATACACGTTAGATTTGGATAATGAATTAGCCAATTCTTCCAAAGTTTATATTGTTGTAAATTATTATATTTTTCCATTTTTCGTAAAATTTATCGAAATATTGTTCATCTGATTCAATTCGTGCTAACGAATTTCTCATTATTCTTTCAGGGACAGAAGGCGGAGGGGTAGGGGGAGGTTTCAACATCTCGCGGTTACCCTCCGGTCCCTCCCCGGCCAGCCAGGACCCCGGCAATAAACAGCAGCCCCAACAGCAATTACAACCCGGTAAATATCTCGTATTTAACATAATTTACGACCCTCAATAGATAACAAAGAAGTAAAATTAAGTTGTTGACGAAAGATGAATCTTTTGTTTTTCAAGTGTTTCGCCACTTTAATTCAATTAGGATATAATCGATTTGAATATCGATTTCCGCTCACATTTATTCTTATCATTTCGGTAAACTTGGGCCGTTCATAACCTGTTTATTCAGACTCAGTTCAGACGGAGAGTTCTCATTCCAGTTTTCAAATAAATCCAACATTGTGATATCGATAGAAAAAAATCGATTATTGAAAACCCGTTAGAGATTAGAACCAACGACTGATTAGCAGCCCTATTCAAGTTCATGTTAGAATGACGTAACGAGATAGTGGGGGCCATGCTTTCACCTATACTGAAGAGATAAGCACAGAGAAGTTATCTTGCCGGTATTGTAAACATGAGTCAGTCTTCAATACGACGCTGATCTTACTCCGTCGTTGATTTATGGTGCGTTGACGCTTCGTATTTTTGCGATCTCATGTCATTTAAAACGTTCAATATTACAAATTAATGAAATACCGCGAATAGTTTTCTTGATTTTCACAATGAGCGCGAATTCGGATTTGTTTGTGTCAGCTAATTCGTTCAGTCGCCGATCTAGTCGAAGTAAGGTTAATTTACTGTTATACTTATAATCTTACGTTTCACTATCCAATCAGCACGTAAATTATGTACAAATATACTTCATTTGAGTATACATATTATCATTTTCAACAAAAAGTAGTTGCGGGAGTAAATTGAAATCATTATGAAGAGATGTGGTCAATTCCTTCTGAATGGTAGCGAGGACCGTCACTGTTGATTCCTTTTGGGTTGTCTTGGCTGTAAGTTGGTTCGCCATGGAAAGGATTTATCCGTGTTGTTATAAACTCTCGTTATCTTAACGCCAATAACGATAGCGATGCTTTGTTATCAAGTTGTCTCGGTGGCCAATTGAGCATGAATATAGCCCAGGGAATACCATAATCTTTGCGATACATTTGAATAAGAATTTCTGCTAAGGGCTAAATAAATATATTGTAGTACGTCATACGGCGGTAATATACATAGAAAATGGACGCTGCAGTTTAGTTCTGGCGGCCATGTTGTATTGGTGTGGTTGTTGTGAACAGTGGTAGAGGTTGTCTTGGCTAACAACGCAGGTTATTAACTTAAGTCTAGTATGTCCACAGTCCTTTGTAGGTTAAAATTCCGACCAAGTGACCAAGTTTCATGGAAGTTTCTACTACATGAGTGGCCATGAAGCAGCTTTTGTTTTGCAGCAACGACTCCTGGCAGCCTGTTTTCTGTTGTATCAGACGACAGGTTAACCAACGTTTGTAGGAACGATAAAACCCTACAGTTCATGGATGTCCTTAGAAGTATTTTATTGGCTGTTGTTATCACACTGATTATAGATGTAAATATCTGTAGAAACGGTTAAAAGCCCTGTGTATTCCGTGGCAACTTGCTTTCTTTTTGGTTGCTGTTGTGTCTGAGCCGTGTTTATGTGGTATCTGTTGTCTGGGGTCCTTGGATGTTGATTTTGGTGATTATGTCAAATTGGTTATGGCTATGTAAAGTATATATGCATTGTCATTGGGATCTTATCTTGTTGCAACAGCAGTTAGGTTATCTGACTCTTGTTGGCCAAAATCTGCAAGGCCCTCACCAATTTCTCTTGAACTCACACCATGGCGTCCTGTGATGATATTTTTGTTCTCCTGGAAGCTCCTCCTTGGTTCATTGAGCTCTTGGCTTGATCACAGCACAGTGGGCTACTTGCGAGGCCCTTGGTGGTCACTTTGCCCTCGGGAAGGTCTGAGTCCAGAGCCGATCAACCCTCTAGCAGGGGGCGTCCCATCATAAGGGCGGCGAGACAACAGAAAAAGCGAGTCAATCTGGTTCTTTGCCTGGGGATTTTACGAAGGTTTACCTGATTGACGCGGTGGAAACGTCTCGTGGCTGGCAATTTGAGTACAATCGCTGTGGCATCGCTTTTATTGCAGATGTAACTCAATTCAGACTAATCCTGGCCAAGAGCTGATGTAATCTTGGAGGAACTTGCATCGGAGTGATCTTGCTTCAAGGAATTCTGAGGACTGCTGGTTTATTGGTTCTGATCTATCTTTTGATGACAATGAAAACTATGGGATGGTAGGGGTTATCAGTCGTTCCCCTGTTGCCATGAGTGTTGGTCACTCAGCCTACACCACTTCCCTTGAGTAATCAGTTGTATAGTTATTGAATGTCTCCCCTAACTATAGTTGTGTTGCCCAATGATGACAGCGTCCATATTACCTGTAGATGATCTTCGTCGTTGGCCAAGCTTGAGGTGAGATTGCAGCATTTTGTGGGCTACTCGCGAGGCCCTTGGTGGTCACTTTGCCCTCGGGAAGGTCTGAGTCCAGAGCCGATCAACCCTCTAGCAGGGGGCGTCCCATCATAAGGGCGGCGAGACAACAGAAAAAGCGAGTCAATCTGGTTCTTTGCCTGGGGATTTCACGAAGGTTTACCAGATTGACGCGGTGGAAACGTCTCGTGGCTGGCAATTTGAGTACAATCGCTGCAGCGCCATTCATGGTGTAACTCAATTCAGACTAGTCCTCGCCTCAAACTCGTCCCAACGACTGGATTATCTGTGACGGCAATCAAAGCAAAGCGTCTTGCTTTACTGAGGGCAATGTTTCCTTCGCCAGCTTTTCAAAATGTCTTAACCACATACAATTAATAATCAAAATTGTTTCTATCTCTGTTGCAGGGTCTATGCCGATGGGGTATCAACCACAGCCTAGAGGGGCACAGGTTAGTAATTTAGACCGTCATTGACCACCCTGTATAATCCATGGAGCAGTAGAGAATTTTATCTGTTAATTTGAGGTGGAGCAGTCATGATTTGTTGCTAAATCCCAAGCTAATACTAACATACCACAAACATCCTTCAGTTCCCATGTTGTCTTGCTTTGCTGGCTGTTTGTGATGTAGGTGTGAGGCAGCTTGTTGGCCACTCACACACTCAATGTGCATCTTATGGGCTCAGCATATGAGGATCTGCGCATCATACCTTGACAACCTGCTAAATTGACTCCAAAATTGGCTGGTTGCTCAATCTTCTGCCATTTGTGTGGTTGTTGGTTGTTCGTGAATAAGCATCTGACCTACATGGCTCACTAGGAAGCATCTGTTTGGGAGTTGGCAGAATGGCAGATGCAGTTTGAGAAATGGGTCAGCCCTGCCATCTGACCTGCATCTACCCTGTGATTGCAATAAATTCACTAGAGCAAACTGCAGCCCTCAAAAGTGATCCATATATGTTTTGCTGTGATCCACATGTGTGCACTGCAGGCTGGATGTGCTTTCATAGCTTGATTTCTGCCTGTGTCATCATGCCAGGTCACCTCTCCAAGGAACTTTTTGCATGAACGAGAAACCACCATAAGAGCCACTCTGCACACCTCTCCTCAACCATTCTTCTAGTTGGTTGGTTGTCCCAACCATTCCTGGCTATCTTTGCCAGTCTTGCTCTTATCCAAGCATAAGTCAGAACTGCTCTACCTCCTTGCACATCTCAATTTAACAATGGTTTTGCTTGACAACTAGTTGTGGAGGATGCCACAGTTAGACCCACTAAACATCCTATATTTAGGTATTGTATCCCTTTGGAAAGCCATTGTCCAAAGCTATCCCATCTCAAGCATTGCTGCCTATTTGTTAGGTCCTGCAACCTTCATAATTCAACTGCTCTGCTACCATCCATGTAGATTCAAATATTATCCAATAATCCACCATTTTGGTTGGTTATTCCTTGAATAATCAACCTATGTTTTCATGCAAATGGTCAACCTCTCCGATTCGGCTCAAAATTTTTTTCTGGACGTTTCATGATGTCCTGATCAAAAAAGGTCAATGTCCGTCCGCCGTACGCCGTACGCCGTACGCCGTCCGCCGTCCACGCCGTTTTTGGTAGTAGAAAATTTTCTAAAAATCTGAAATTTGGGTCAGGGGTCTGTTCCTGGCCTAGGACGGTCCTCCAAGCTTTTCAGCCCGATCGGACCAAATTTGGGCGGGGTAGGGGTCAAAATGTGTTTTTTGAAAAATGGATTTTCGAGATTTTGGGCGATTTAGGCGAGTGGGGTATCATTTTCCACTAAATTTTGGACGCTGAATCCAATGAAATGGGTCCCAAAACGATCGGCACCCTCTGGAAGAAGTTATGGGTCAAATTGGGTATATATTACCCATTTTGAATATGTGTTTTTGATATTTCTGGAACCTAGGCGTGTGGGGTATCATTTTCCACTAAATCTTGGACGCTGATTTCAATGAAGTGGGTCCCGGAACGATTGGCACCCTCTGGAAGAAGTTATGGGTCAAATTGGGTATATATTACCCATTTTGAATATGCGTTTTCGAGATTTCCGGTACCTGGGCGTGTGGGGTATCATTTTCTACTAAATTCTGGATCCTGAATCGATTGGAATAGGTCTGGGACCCGCCGCACCCACTGTTTCCCCATTTCCCCCATGTTGAAGAAATGAGTCTCCATGCGCCTGGTCCGAGGAATAACCAACCCCTGTGTAAGAATTTGCAGCGTTTTTTCAAAATGACTCTGCACTTTGTACAATGCTTTATGTTGAATGCTCATCATTTACAGCAGTACAACTACCGACCTCAACCTCCGCGGCCAGGAAATAACATGCCGCGCATGGGTGGACTACATCAGCTCAACCCCCAGGGTATGCAGGGTGCTACAGTCTACACTGTAAGTTCCTCTTACAAATATGCTTCAATTGCCAGTCTTTGCAAGTCTGCCTCACTCAATTGTCTGTCTTCTCTCTGCAGTTTCCCACTGGTCAAATGTTATCTTCAAACATCGTCCAAGGACAAGTAGCTGCTGGTCCAATGCTTGTTCCTACTATGCATTATCCGGTAAGTTGTTCTCTTGAGATTAGTAGTTCTACTATGTCATCTTCTTTGAAGAAGTGAATCTTACTTTTAGCTATACCCTGATTTGGTTTGTTTGGGATTTTATGGTGAATCTTGACTCCTTGCCAAGCATTATAGATAACTGGTGTTGCCTTCTGCTGAATTGCCTGCACCTCATGCTTAGAACTGCAGAAAGTGCAAGACAGGAATCAGCATTTGTTGCAGTTGGGCTCAGAACGGCCATTTCGAAACCAATTTGTGGTTCAAACATCATTCAATTCAAGTATCAACTATTCAAACTTCAAGTATATAAACCCTCCTCCTTGCCTCACGTCCAAAGGAACCCCTCAGAGTCTGAATTCACCAATTAAAAAACATCATAAAGGCTCCCATTGTTGAACAATTTACAGTCAATAAAAATTATCACTTCTCTTTGCGTTGCATAACTGTAAAACGACCACTCTTTGTCCTATTGTCGCCATTATGCGCTGAGCAACATTTTACAACTTGAAATTTAGTTTCTCTTCATTCAAGTACAACATCTAACATGGGCGAGTTTGAGGATTATTGGTTTGATTACGGGACATTCACTTTGGTAAAGTTGAAAATTTCATCATTTTTCATTTATGTTTACTTCTTTCAAAACTACTGGTCTCGTTTTAATTATATTTGCAGCATTGTGAACTTATTACTGAATTAATTGATAGGGTATGTTCAAGTTTGGTCAAGATAGTCCAGAATAAGCTAACATTTCTGACAATTTATGTGGCCCACAAATACATATAACAGGTATGAGAAAGAAAAATAAACCAACATCTCATCAATTAATTTATTGACGGTCAACAACTTACCACTTTTGAATTTGGGTATGAAAATATGTGTCAACTTATTGGTGCCCTGGGTTGGCAGGAATTTGGTGCTGCTAGAACTGCTCAGATAATGACAATATAGTTCACAAATTATCCTTTATATTGAACTAATACATCCTATCTACTAACTAAGACATTAGGTGTTGTACAGTTTGTTGTGGTGGTTGTGACTGCTGGTTCATGGCTGACAGTCATTGAAGCCTCATGGTTGGTTCAGTTGTTGACATTTGCAGTTGCTGAATGTTGCCATTGATCATTGGCAAACTGACAACAGCCAAATTCTGCAAAAACTGCTTGTATTGTATGGCCTTTGCCCATTGCTGTTCTGTTTACTGTACAGGCAGCGTTTGCTGAACAAAAATCTGCTGTCTGTTTGTCCATGCGAAATTGCTGTATCATAACCACGATTATCAATTATTTGACGAGTTCTATACTTTCATATAATCACGCTACGTTTTCCACAGGGTCTGGGAAGACATCATCAGCCATCTGGTCAAGGAGGGGGAAACCAAGGGAACGGGTATTTCCAACCAGGACCTATGATATTCCCTCCGCAGTCTCTTCCGCCTCCCTACTCACAATATCCTAGTATGTTTTTCCTTTATAAATATAGTTTGTGTTGAACAATTATCGTAATACTGAACCAGTTAGCATCTTTTTGTGACAACCATTTAAACCATTACATGCTCAAAACCTACAATTTGTCATGTTATTTGGTATACCATCATAGAGTATGAATTATATATTTGAACTCTTCTTCTTATCTTAACTCTTTCCCTTAACACTTCTGCGGGCTTAAACTGATCATGTCCCACGTTACATCATTTTTAGCGTGCATTTGTGAAAACCTACTGACTAAATCTCTCATTACTGATTCATTTATTTATTCCTTCCTCTAGCTGTGTACATGTCAACGGCGATGAGACAACCCTACTCAACGCCTAGTTCAGCTCCAAATCAAGGGCCGCCTCAACAACAACAAAATCAACAACCAACGTCGGTACAACAGGTGAGTAGATTTGTTCGTTAGAGGATTGAAATTAGCAGAGGGCCAAATTTGCCATCTGTGCTGTCAAGGAGTACCCCTGAAGCATCAGCTGAACTGCCAGGGAGTGCTCTTGATGCACTAACATAGGACGCATAGACTATAGTGCCAGTCGGTGCTCCTGAAGCACCAACATTACTACCGAAGAGCGCTCCTGAAGCATCAGCTGTACTGCCAGGGGGCTCTCATGATGCATCAACTTGTCTGCCAAGGAACGCTCCTGAAGCATTAACTTATCTGCCAGGGAGCACTCCTGAAGCATCAGCTATCCTGCCAGGAGTGCACTTGATGCACCACCATGTCCACCATAGAGCGCTCGTGAAGCATCGACTGTGTTGCCAGGGACTGCTCTTGACGCATAACTATTCTGCCGAGGAGTGCTCCCCTGATACAGCTGTGGCGAGTGCCAGGATGCACTCTTAGAGCCACTTGGACCGCACTAATTGAATATACATTGACCCTGAAATTGTAGTTTTGTTGATTGATTGATGATGCCGACCCTAAAGAACTGCACTCCTGTAAATTTGGCCCTATACAAACCAAATTCCCCCAACCACTTCTAAAGCTGAAACAATGGATACTGTACGACGCAGAGTTGTCTCTATTTCAAGGGCTTCTTCAACGGATATCTTATTATTCTAATATACTTGAACTTCCATTTGACCAATTCCCTGACTAACTTGTCTCATATTTTCCAGCTGTACGTCGAACAGGTGCCGCCTGGTCAGCAAGTGTCCATGCCATCGTTGAGCGGTGGTCCAGGTCCTAATGGAACGCCACATATGATGGGTCAACCACCATCGTCGCTCTCATTAGTTCAACCGTCTGTTCAACCTGGGGCGCAAATGATGCAAAACCAACAGGTTGGTACAGTTTAAGGGCTTTTTAAAGTGGTAAATTGTTCTGGATTCACGTCACTTGAAAATTTCCAAAACTAACCTAACTACAACGGATCCTGATATGGATAGAAATTAGTCTCTGGAGTAAGGCTGAGCGTTTGGTGACGTCACAACTCATTGCAGGCTCTCGCTCAAGGCGGCCGTTGTTTTGAGTTTATTCAATTTAACACTCCCCCCTTCAAAGTTTGATCTTATATAAGATTCATTCTAATATAGGGGCGTCCAACCTGCGGCGCAAAAGGCGGCAAAAGTCCCTGTGGTCAGGTGCAAGTAGGTCCTCAGAACTTTGAGCCCTGTCGGACAAAATTTTGAGGGGGTGGGGTCAAAATGTGTTTTCGAAGAATGGATTTTTGAGATTTTTGGCGATATAGGCGTGTGGGCTATCATTTTCGACTGAATTTTAGACGCTGAATCCAATGAGGCGGATCCAGGAACGATTGGTGCCCACCGGAAGAGGGTATGGGTCAAAATGGGTATCTATCTATCTCTATTTCAGATGTGGATTTTCTAGATTTTTGGCGATGTAGGCGTGTCAGGTATCATTTTCGACTAAATTTTGGACGCTGAATCCAATGGACTGGGTCCCAGAACGATTGGTGCCCACCGGTATCTATCTAACCATTTCAAGAGTAGTTTTTCGAGATTTCTAGTACCTAGGCGTGTGGGGTATCATTTTCCTCAAATTTTGGACGCTGAATCGATGGAAATGAGTCTCCATGCTCTGGTCCAAGGGATAACTAACCTCTGTGATTTGATCTAGAAATCTATCCTGTTTTGGTCAATCGGAGTATTTTACCTCTAACATGTTGACGTAATGTTGATTATTCAAGGAATGATTCTTATCAAACACTAAAAATATATCGTATTTTGACATTAGCAGGTGAAACCGAAGAAATTACGAAGCAAAGCACTTGCAGTCATCGACCCGTTAACAGGCGTAAACATCCTCGCTGATATGGGCAAGGTGGCTGATGATGCCAGCCAATCGACTGATTCTTCAGCAAGTCACACGCCTCAACCTCAAGTGAGTCAGTTACCGTGTACAGGCGGCAATCCCATCAATTAGAAAATATTGTTGAATCAACGTTGAAGTAAGAATTTATGTGTCAGGTTCTTTGGTTAGAAAAAATTTGCAAGAAAAAAATTTTTTTTTTTTTTTTATCTTGACGAATTGCAAAACTGGTCAAGCTTGGCCATAAGTATTGTGTTTTCTAAATAAGCGACATTTTAGTTAAATAATAAATTTTACGTTGTTTTTTCCAGGTTGGGAAAGAGAACGACGACATCAAAGCGAAACAAGTCGTCGGAGAATTCGCGAGCAAAGTCGCCGCCGCGGCGTTCGTGCCCGACAGCCCCCCCGCCGTTCCACTTACCCCGTCGGCGCCGCCCCACGAGGATGAGAAAGAACGGCACAACGGGCCCGTCGATCACGCTCACGAGGTGCGTCATTACGGAATTACGCTTACGACGACGTTACATTCATGCCGAATGGGTCAAGATAAATTGAAAACGAACTAGAATTCCGCCGATTTCACCGTTCACTCTAACCTAACTCTAGCCCAAAATGGGCGATTCTGTATCGATTTTAAGGAGAAATTCACTCTTGAATGTCGGAAATGAAACGGTCGATTTATACGAAAAACACTTGTTGTATCTCAAACTTGTGAAATGTAGCGGGATTTAGGTTTGTTCGTGGTTGATAATGAGTTTTAGGTCAAACAAAGGTTTTTTTCGTTTATAAGGAAGGAAAACTTTTTTTGGGAGCGGATCGATGGTGTGGACATTTGGCTCAATTTTCATACTAGTTTTGAAGTGGAATACAACCCCCATTTTCGATGATTTTTGCCGGGTTTGAGTTTAGATTTGAGTGGAATTTGTCTTTTCAGCTGAGCGTTGTCAAGGAGCAGCTGCCAGTGGCGCCCGTCGCCGCTCCGGTGGCGCCACAACCACTTCACCCGCCCGCATTCGTGCCGACGGTCTCCGCCAACACCAAATCACCCCCGATCGAGCTCCACCCCCGTGTACCCCCGACACCGTCGATGTCGGCCGTGGTCAAACAACTGCCGCCCGGCCCGTCGGTGCCACATTCGGTCCCTCACCCGACGCCGAGTCCAGTCGCACCGAGTCCGACGCCGCAACCTCCGGTTGTCGCACCGACGCCGGTACCGACGCAAACGGTGCAGGCAGCCCCCGCCGTTGTGCCAGTCAAGAAACCTCAGCCGGCGCAGGTTCGTTTGCGACCACAGTGCTCTCCTCCCGGTCCATCTCCGCCGTCCCACCTCATCTTTACCTCCCCACTGAATTCCATCTTCATTCCTTCCCCATCCCAATATTCTCCAAAAGGACAGCTACCCTATACTACTACAACATCGAATGTTCCCTTCTTTGAATTTTGCCTCATTTACTTCATCCGTCCATTCTGTTTCAGGTCTCCCTCCAACCAGACCCGCCTGCCCCCGTTAAGAAAGCCGGCGCCAAAAAAGAGGCCGCACCTGCCCCTCCGACGGCGTCCGAACGTCCGTTGTCGCGCCCTGCGCCACGTCCCGTTACGACGTCAACGCCACCGCCGTCCGCGACGGTTACAGTTGTTGGACCTCCTCCGGCGCCGGCGGAACTGTCGCGAGCCGCCCCCGCCAAACCCACCAATTTTTCGGAACAAATCAGTTTCAAAAATATGGGCGCTCCATCGACAAACACTTCGGTAGGTTAAAAATTAAATATCACCATTTAAAAATAGTGATTTTGACTATGATTCTGGTCGATGACGTATTTTCGAGACAACACGGAATCGTGATTTTTGCGAGTTTGGATCAGTGATGTGGCATTGAAGGATTATCTGATTCATAGACACGACTGCATTTGTAATTACAAATCGTTGTAGTTTTTTTTTTAAATTTATTTATTTATCCTTCATAGTGTGCATTTTCTCTTCGAGAAATCGTGAAAATGAATCCTGGGTATTACTTTTTGGCTGTCCATTCGTCCAGGAACACTAATCAAATTGAATTTGTTTGGTTTACAGGCAACTCTGCCTCCAGCTCCAGCGCCGGCCCCCGCTGCACCGACGGCCGTCGTCGAGAAAGGCACGAACGGCGAAACCGACGTACCAGGTGAGTTATTTTCATTTGTTTGTCGATTAGCTCTGGCAAAGGTGCACACAAATGCAAAACATGCACAGGTTGTCTCTAGTTATGGCCTCTACCCCGGAAGTAGGCGGAGGAAGTATATGACGTGCGAAATGCCAGATTTCCGCCCGGGACTGCCTGTCAAAGCGGTCGGGGGATGTAAATGAACGGCTAAATGCATCATTCGTGCCAGATGCTCCGTCTGGGACTGCCTATCAAAGCGGGCGGGGGAAGTACATGATGGGCGAAACGTATCATTCCAAAGCCAGATTCCCGTTTTGAACTGCTTATCAAGGCTATTGGGGGAAGTACATGATGGGCGGAACGCATAATTCCAAAGCCAGATTCCCGACTTGAACTGCTTATCAAGGCGGTCGGGGGAAGTACATAATGGGCGAAACGTATCAATCCAAAGCCAGATTCTCCATTCAGAACTGCTTATCAAGGCGGTCGGGGGAAGTACATGATGGGCGGAACGCATCATTCCAAAGCCAGATTCTCGTCTTGAACTGCTTATCAAGGCGGTCGGGGGAAGTATATGATGGGCGAAACGTATCATTCCAAAGCCAGATTCCCGTTTAGAACTGCTTATCAAGGCGGTTGGGGGAAGTACATGATAAGCGAAACGCATCTATCCTACTGCCAAATGCCAAATGATCCGTCCGGGGCTGCCTATCAAAGTGGCCGGGCGAAGCACATGACGGGCTCCACTGCCCCAAATTGCACATTCCGTGCTCGTTAGCCTCCATCCATGTGCTTTTGGACCATTACCTTTCCAATAATCGATTATCGAAACATTATATTTTATAGAAAAACTGCAGTACACGTTTGAAAATCGTACAAAACGTTGAGTCGTACACTCAAATATTCAACCTCGAATCTCAATTTCAAATGCAATTCACGTCAATTTGGTCAGAAACACCACATATGTACATGGGTTACCACACAACATTGATTGTTGGTGTTATACGCGCTAAAACTACCTACAATGTTGATTATTCCGTTGTTTTCCAAATAATGTTCTAAAATGTGAAAAAAAAACCTTTTAAACAAAAATGTGTTAATAAGTGACGACAACTATGCTTGTTAATCGTGGAACATTGAATGGTTTTTTGGGGTAAGTCCCAATGTGAGGTTTTCTTTTATGTGAATGAATCGTGGTATAATATGAGAGTTGCCCAATTGTAGTCATTATTCCAAAAAATATTGATTCGAAAAGATCATCACGTGAATTGGCATAAAAAAAAAAAAAAAAAAACAATGAAAATTCACGTGCCACATTTTGGGGGTCAATTTCCTATTGAATTTTGGGTATCTGTATTAAAAAATTGGGGTCCCCGTGTAAAATATGTTTTTTTTTTAAATGCATTTTTAAGATTTTTGGCTGTTATTTCTACTAAATTTTGGACTTAGAATCAATTGGTCCAAGGAATAACCAACCCCTGTTGAATTTGCATTGTTTCATATGTTATATCAAATTGAGGGTTTTTACACATCAATTTGGAGAATGAGAGAAACACATCCAATTCTGGGAAAGCAATAACTAAATAAGCGAGTGATAGATAACATTCCACGAGTAAGAATGTACATAATGGCATAGAGTGAGGCGAATCACCTTATAGAATGGCATTTGGAAGGGATGGACGGTATCTCTTCTGCATGTTGTTTTGCATGGGGAACGTATTTTCAGAATACGCGGCGTTTAAAACTCCTTAATATGGAACAAACCGTTTCCGTTAACATTCAATTTGACCTAAAAGTTCCATATTTTCTTCCCTGAGCAGCTTGAAACGCTTAAATTAGACTTTGATACCTCTGATTAGCCTACAATGAATGCCATTGATGTAGTGATGGGGCAGTCGAATGCAGAATTGAAGGCGCCATTCGATTATTGAAGTAATTCGATTCTCCGAATGCAAATAATCGTACAAATCCTTTTTCATTCATATCGAGTTGACTGGAGATTGCGTTTTAAACGAAAATTGCTATTCTTACGGTAGATATTAGGAATATAGGAAAGACAAAACCTCGTTTTGACATTTAAAATAGGGAAATGCCGCATTTCTATTGTATAGCGGGCCAGATTCCGGAAATTATTGACGAAAGGGAAGGAATTTTTAGTATGCAGTTTAGTGATGACGTCATCAGTATCCAATATGCAGTAGTGATTCGATACTAGAATAGTCCAGAACCTTCAAGTATGGGTGGATGTGACCATGTTATAGTAAAACCGTCAAATCTGACTCCTGAATTTACCTTATTTTATTCGAATTACGATTGCTCATGTTCTAAAAGGTTTACATAGATTTTTCTGGCGTGAATCTTAACGACTGGACTTTCCAAAGCAGTTTGATAGATGGCTCATCTTTATTGCAGGATAATTTGACATGTTTTTATTACTGTTTCAAGCTACATTGTCGTAAAACCTCTTTCCACTGAGTAAATATCCAGGTTATCGCATTGTCATTGAACAGTGGAGCAAAACTGCACCTTCAATACGAAAAAATGACGCCAGATTTATTTTATAAAAAATTGTATTTATGAAAAAATATCTTGAATTAGTATAGTAAATTTTACGAAAAACATGGCATAAAAAATCACAAATATCAATATTAACATTGCAATAAACTCTTTAAATCGTGGGAAATGATACCCAACACGCCTATATTGCCAAAAATCTCGAAAACCCATTTTTCAAAATACACATTTTGACCCCTACCCCGCCCAAATTTGGTCCGATCGGGCTGATAAGTTTCGCTTGATGCTCTCCATGTACCACTTCTGGATGTAGCTGACTGCAAATAGATGGTAAATTAGTGTGATCGATGTATTCGATTGTAAAAATCATTCGATTAACGCCTAATAAATCGAGTTAATCGATTGTGTTGCCATCGATATTGCGTCTATTCGATATCCGCCTCGTTCCGGGGGATATTTAGCGCTCCGCAGTTGGCACCGCCTTGGTCCGCCCTTCCCCGCCGTGCAACACGTTTCCCCCGTCGTACGGCGGTGATTCAGTCCGAGGAGAGAGGCCGGTTCCGTCGTGGTAACACGTGGGTGCCGTTCGTGTTCCATTTTACTTTTGAAATTTATTATTTTGTAGCATTTAATAATAATTATTTTTTGTCGCCATTTAATTTAAACAAACTTAATAATAATCAATTTTCTTTAAAAAAAAAAAAAGTTAATTATTTTTTTTTTTTTTCAAAAATTGTTTTAACGCGAATCGTGTCTCCTTATCATCTCTGACTCGTCAAATTTCACCTCGTGTCGTATCGCGAGTGTCAGTGATCAATTTGCCATGTAAAATTGAACGAAAACTTCAAATTTGACAACAAAGAAAACGTGGTTAAGCACTTCAAAAAGAAAATGGGGAAAAATAACGGAGGTAAGGACTTATCGTGACTTTTTATCGTCACTCAATCGTATTTTGGTCACAAATTATCACGTATAATCGTGAATCGTATTGACGAATTCTTTCAAATGAACTCAAAGTTCTCCACTGGCGAAAGTGCCTATCGCGAATCTCACAGGTGGTTCACCTCGTACCCCCACCACTTTGTAACTACCGATAGTATAGATAGTCGAAATATGAAAGCCTTTTTGTCAAAAATTGTCGAATTGAACGAATAAAGCAGACGGTGTTACAAGTTTCGACATTTGTACGGAAATTAGTACGGTATTTTGTCATAAATAAAAGCAGAAAGTAAAAGCCTTTAACAAATTTGAATTAATTTTTTTTTTCAATTTTCTTATATTGAAATTTTTTAAAACTACACGAAAATATAAAATTTGACGTTGTATTTTTTAACTGGCCAATCTGGTAATTTTTTCTTCGAAATATATCCCACAAGTTCAAATTTTTAAAAAATCATTTTTTTTTTAAATTAATTGGAAAATTTAAATTAAAATCCTGATCGAATCTATCGGTTGTTTTTTCGCTTCTACTTCCTCCCCTGATTTTGACCTGTTTTAAAAAACTGGCAAAACTGGCGTTTTATTTTTGCAAAAAAAAGTTCCTATTAATGCGAATAAAACGGGGAAAAAATAACAAAAATTACATAAAATACTTTAAATGAGAATGTGTCACGTAAACGATTAACTTACAACGATAAATTACGAGAAAAAGTCAATAAAAATCATCATTATTAAAAATTGAGTAAAAAGTGAATAAACTGTGAAGGTTTTTTTAAAAAATTTTAATTTAGGTTAATACAATTATGAAATTGAAATGAATATGAAATATCCACGCTACATTGAATTGGATGGTTAAGAAATCGTATCAAATTTACTTCTCCCCCCCCCCTCCTTTCCGTTCTCTACACCTTTAACTTCTATAATGGATTGGAAGAACTGGTATTTCTTGAATAATGAACAAATTTTTAAATAATACTCATGAAAATACCCGAGAATTTGGGGAATAAATTTGAAAATTATTCTCAAATGAGCATAAAATTGCGGCCAAATCAGAAATAAAAAATGTTTTGGTTAAAATGAAAGAAACGAACAACGAAAAACTGGCAATTCACTATGAAATGTATTCGTCAAATTGCCCAATTTGAATCTGTATGGATGCATTTTAAGAAGATTATGTTCAAATGTCACAACATTCTTTGTTTTTCAAAAGAATTTACATTAAAACGAGTTGAATTCGAGTACAAATATAAAAATATTTGGAAAAAAGACAAAAATTGAAATTAATTGTAAAGTTTGTTTGAATTTTTCGTCATGTTTGATTGAATATCCGTAATGTTCGTTACATTTTTGAATTTATGATCTTCTCGTTGTATCATTTTATTTGTATTTATTATTACAGCGCCCACCATCATTTTCTAATTAATTTCCTTAGTTGTATCCTTTCGCTTTTTCCTACATTTTAAAATCCGTAGCCATGAACCCATGCCGTTCGTCGATCTTTAGAGAAATCCGGTTTCTACAATTTTGTTCTTATTTCCTTTGCGTTGAAATACCCACCAGCCTCCGTTGTCGCCTTTCTTTCCAACCAAGGTCGACTCCTACTCGTTTAAAATGCGGTTTTTGCAATATAACCGGCGGTCAGTTACGATCAAATGTGGTTTTTTCACGATTGACGTAACAAAATGGGACGAGATTTGGTTTAAAACGATGTAAATTCTTTGAGAAAGGTTGGTTGTTCTTTGGAGCAGAAGAATGGGGAGAAGAGTGAGTGTGGAGTGTTCTGGATTCATCTCAATGGATTCAGAGCTCAAAATTTAGTGGAAAATGATACCCCACACGCCTAGGTACCCAAATATCTCGAAAAACCACATTAAAATAGGTAAGTAGGTACCCATTTGACCCATACCCACCCTCAGTGGGTGCACATTGGTCTGGGACCCATCAAAATAGATTCAGCGTCCCATATTTAGTGGAAAATGATACCCCACACGCCTAGGTACCCAAAAATCTCAAAAACCCACTTTTGAAATAGGTAAGTAGGTACCCATTTGACCCATAACCCCTTACGGTGGGCGCCGATCGTTCTGGGACCCGTCTCATTGGATTCAGCGTCCAAAATTTAGTGGAAAATGACACCCTACACGCCTAGGGTATCAAAAAACACGTTTGAAATAGGTTAGTAGGTAACCATTCAACCCATACCTATCCCCAGTAAACGCCAATTGGTCTGGAACTCATCTTGATCTTGATCTTGATGTATTCAGCATCCAATTCGTTGAATATGATACCCCATAAAATCTAGTTTCAAAAATCAATTGCCTCTCAAGATCAACAATCAATCGTGATAACAACGGGACTCCCCAGAAACCACAGTTTAGTTCACAAGAAAGTCTAACCTCCAAATCTATCTCGATGGCAAGACAATTCATCCTCCAAGCTCCAGAGAAATCCCAAACATTGAGAACCCTGCGCGAAAAACATCGCCTCTCCTGCTTAACAAATGACCTCGAATGAGAAAGCGGCATATGTAAATACATTACGCAGGCAAACTTGACTTTGACAACTGAACAGCTTCTGAATAAAATACCGAACTGATGAATTTAACATGGTCTTCGAGCACTCAGGAAACTGTTTAGACTTTTGGGCCATGAAGGTGAACCGTGTCTATTGAGAGCTGTAGTAGCAGTTGAAGATGTCACCAGAATGGCAACAGAACAGTTCCTGACAGCATATAACAGCAAAACAACATCTATGGTGGTGGCAATGGCATATCTGCCCTAGGATCAGCGAAAAAGGCTGATGAAAGCCAAGTTTTCAGTGTCAACCACCTATGAGGAATATGCAAATGCATCTGCAAAACCTTCCCTGTTGCCATCCAGGGTCGAACAGCTGGCGCGACGTTTGTAAGGAGAGGGAAACCCTTGCCTGACATCCTCCTCCATCCAACAGTCCAATGGTAACATAATAACACCAAATAACATCTATGGAGGTGTCAACAGCAAATCTGCCCAAGGATCAGCTAAAAAGGCTGATGAAAGGCAAATTTTCAGTGTCAACCACCTACGAGGAATATGCAAATGCATCTGCAAAACCTTCCCTGTTGCCATCCAGGGTTGAACAGCTGGCGCGACGTTTGTCAAGGAGAGGGAAATCCTTGCCAGACATCCTCCTCCATCCAGCAGTCCTTTACTGCAGATGACCCTCAGCACCACGGTCAAGAGTGGGTACAGGATCACCCTTAGCTGTACACAATCATGCCCCAGCTGGGTGGAGAATATTTGTCTGTCTGTCCCCTGTTGCTTGGTGATTGTTACCGAAATGGGAATGGTTTGATGTTGACTGTTGAGATGACCATCAGTTTTGGCCACCTGTGTGTCTCTACGAGTCCTACTATGACTCAACAATGATGGATAGGGACCCCACATCTGACCTCTGCCTGTCCCATACTGTGAACATAACTGTGCTGAGCTTTGAGGGTAGAAGCTGCCTTCTGCAAGGCAATGCTTTTATAACTATTGAGCCGATGTTTGCTAAATAGTGAGCAACTTGATGTCATCATGATACGTTTTGGCCCTCTTCTTAACTCAAACATGGTTTATGGAGGGTTATTTTGCTCTATCGTTGCTCTTGAAAGGCGCCAAGGTCCAATTCAGCCATGCCCTGCTGCTTAGTGTAGAGAATATCTGTCTCCGCCTATCTCCTGCAGCATTGCTTGGTGACAATGGTAAAAATAGGTTTACTTTGACGTTTGGTTTGACAATTAAGCAGAATACTGGTTGTTGAGGGAGACCCATTCTCAATGGCAACGACAAATTGAGTTTTGGCAAACCTGTGTTTGTTTACAAGTTGTACCTTGATTGTTGGCTCTGAATGAGTCTGGTGATTTGCTTTCAAGGACTGCCCAGATCTATGTCAAGAGCAACTTTTTGCGCAGGCTCAACCAAGCAGGATGTGGAGTGCTCAGTTCTTGGTTTTGGTCTCCCTTTGTTCGCTACTCCTCAAATGTGTTGACTTCTGGAGACAATCTGTGATGACGTCATCAAGGAAGGACAGGCTTTATGCATACACTCAACAACTCAACAGTGGTGAAAGGCAAGCTTTCAGACCCCGCTAGCCCTCTGTTAGTCCTTATGGTACATTTGCTGAGGTGTGCCGCTAAATGAGTCCCATTGTGTTCATGAATTGCATTCAAATTTCTCACAAGGACTGCCCAGATCCATGGCAAGAGCAACCTTTTGTGCAGGAAGTGGAGCGCTCAGTTCTTGGTTTTGGTCTCCCTTTGTCTGCTAATCCTCAATGTGTTGGCTTCTGGAGGCAATTTGTGATGACGTCTTCAGAGAAAGACAGGCCTTATGCATACACTCAACAGTTGTGTAAGTGGAGCCTTCAGACCCTATCTCAGCCCTCTGTTTGTCCTGTACAATGTGCTGAGGAGTGCCTCTATCTGTCCATGAATTGCATTCAAATCTCTCACAAGGACTGCCCTCAAGGTGCTGTGGGTGTATGAGCCCCACTGTGTTTGTGAATTGCTTTCAAATTTCTCACAAGTACAGCCCAGATCTGTGGCAAGGGCAACCATTTGCACATGCTCAACCATGCAGGAAGTGGAATGCTCAGTTCTCAGCTTCGGACTCCCTCTATCCCCTGCTCTTCAAACATATTGGCTCCTGAGGCGCTGCAGATGACTCGATCATGTGCCTCCTTATTCATCATATTCTCCTAATGTAGCAGTCTTCCCAGTGAACTAACCCTGCAAGATCCATTCCCACAGAAGTACAAGTCTTGGAGTTCCAATAGCCCAATTATGCCAGAATGATGCCACTTGTTGTAGATCTACAAAGATTGGTTGGTAAGAAGTAGAAAATGTTCAAAAAATCTGAAACTTTGGTCAGGAACCCTTTCTGGCTCTTGCAATTTTGCATATTTCGCTCCAACAATTTCTTCTTACGTGCTCCAATTTGCACAGCGCTTTCATTTCAGCGAGACTGAAAGGAACGTAGAAAATATTTTCAGTTTAGCCGAGTTGGCAAGTCGAACAAAACCGCGACCTTCTCAATCACTTCGCCTAATTAGGTTCGCGACGTTGTGAAGAGAAAAAAAAAACCCGTTTCATTCCTTCCGACCGACGACGATTTTTGCACATGTGCGGTCTATTTACTGTATTTTTAACACATTCTGGTCACTGATAATAGCCACGAGCGATAACGGGTTGACGGGTGGATATGAGAAATGCCTGTTTTTTCACTTTCTCACCAAAATCACTAGTCCAAATGGTTGCCAACATTACGGGTATATTTATCCCCTTATACACTAGAATACCCAAAAAATGTGAGTACCCACTTACAAATTGGTTAAATAAGTGCCCATTTTGACCAGTACTTACTCCCATTGGGCGCCAATTGGTGTGGAATTCGTCTCAATGGATTCAGCGCCCAAAATTGCATAGAAAATTGTAACCAACACAACCTAGTTTTCCAAAAAATCCTGAAAATAGAGTCTCAAAAAACACATATTTACCCAAACCAACCCCATATTTTCTCTGATTAAGCTGACTAACTCCAAGGACCACCTAAAGTCAAAAAGGGTCCCTGACCCAAATTTCGAATTTTAGATAATATTCTACTACCAAAAATGGCATGTATGGCGGACAGACGTATTGGGTTGGTTTAGATATTATAAAATGTATACTGTCAAATTTCGGGGCTAATTGGAGAGGTTAATCACCATTATTTAAGGAATAACCTAGCAAATAGAAAGCAGTAGTGGTTTTGAAAACGAAAATCTGTAGATCTACAGTAATACTGTTGATTTGGCAACACTGTTGACATGGTGGCCAACTACAGGTATAGCTTATGCTTAGTTGAGGAATTATGACTGATGACAGTTGAAATAGTGGGATTATATTATGCAATTCATGGCCCTGTATTGGGGGGGGGGGGGGGGTTGAAATGTGTTTTTTTGGAAAAATGGGTTTTTGTGGTTTTTGGCGATGTAGGCGTGTTGGGTGTCGTTTTCGACTAAATTTTGGATGCTGAATCCAATGAGGCGGGTCCTGGAACGATTGGCGCCCACCGGGAGTGGTTATGGGTCAAAATGGGTATCGATTTACCCAATTCGGATGTGTGTTTTTGAGATTTCTGGTACCTAGGCGTGTGGGGTATCATTTTCCACCAAATTTTGGTCGCTCAATCGATTGGAATGTGTCTCCATGCTCCTGGTCCGCGTACTGGCCAACTCCTGTGAAAGGATTTGCGGCCATTTTTTCTCCAAGCTCAGCATCTTGCAAAGTGTTCACGTAACGGCGAAATCCAGGTCGACTTGGAACTCTTTCGAACTCGGCCTTGCCTGTCCTTGATTAGGGCGCGGGGTTTTGCCCCTTCCTTGGTGTATTTGGTCAGTGTCGCAACTTTCCACAGACGTGTCTTGACCCCAAAAATGGCGATAGCGTTGAGGAGCTCCCACCTTCGCTCGAGGAAGGCCGTCGAGTTCTTCGTCGACCCAAAACGCCCAAACTCTTTTCATTCGCGGTATTTTCTGTTTGAATTGACGACATTACTGAGGTATTTCTACGAATAATTGAAATTCCAATACGTCAGACATTTCCCCGCTGTTTGAGAAGCGTCAATAGCTTCGATAACCCGTTGTGACGTCATCCACATGTAATTGAGCTCAAAACGCCTTGACAGGCAAAAAATCGCTCCGTTTCGGCCCAAAAAAATTTTCTGGGCGTTTCAAGGTATTTGGATCAAAATAAGTAGATGTCCATCCGCCGTCTACGCCGATTTTTGCTGTAAAAAATTGTCTATTAAATCAAAATTTTCGGTCTGGGGCCCGTTTTTGGCTCTAGTTGTCTATCTTTCCAGCCCAATCGGACCGAATTTGGAGGGGGTAGGGGTTGAAATGAATTTTGTGAAATTGTATTTTCAAGATATCTGGCAATTTAGGCGTGTGGGGTGTCATTTTCCACTAAATTTTAGACGCTGAATTCAATGAATTGGGTCCCGGAACGATTGGCACGCACCAGAAGACGTTATGGGTCAAAATGAGTATCTACCTACCCATTTTGAAGGTGTTTTTGATATTTCTGGGACCTAAGCGTGTGGGGTATCATTTTCGACTAAATTTTGGACACTAAATCGATTGTCATAAGTCTCCATGCTGCTTACTCGAGGAATAACGAACCCCTGTGAATGAATTCGCAGCGTTTTCATAATTTTATGTATTTTTTTCGCTTCCTATGAATTTTATATTTGAAAGAGAAATCGACCTTATTTGATCTGTTACGTTAAAAGTAAATCAACGTCAAAAATGAATACTATAAAATTTACTCGAGAGATATAAGCGTATGAAGACGGCATAAGCGGTTTTAAGAAAGCCTTCAACCTACCAAATCGACTCCGTTGTTGGTTTTTTTGACGTTGAAAAGGTAATTCCACTAAAAGATGAAATATCTTTGTAACGAAAGCACTTCCTCGCGTGACTTGCACGTTTCTACGTCACTCGTCAAGATAATAGGAATAAATTTGACGTTACGTCAGCGAGTTGTATTCGTATTTACACGCTATACACGTCTTAAAAATTTCGCCGAAGTGAAAATACGAAATAGTAATTCGAATTGTCGATCAAATTCGAGTTAATATTAGTTACAGTCGGAACTATTTGAGAAGACGAACGCTTGTAAAGGGAAATATCGAGTCGAGGCTTATATGACCTGTCGAGGTTTATTATTCAGTTGCGTAACGGGTACGACTCGGTGACGCCGACAGTTAGTTTCTGGCCTTTTCCAGGTTTTAAAACGTTTTTTATTTTTTTAATGTAGAAACGCGGGATGCCGCAACATTATGTAGATGCAATAAAACGGCATGTCATCTATATGGAGTGTCCAGGACTTATTCAAATCGATTCAGCGTCCAATATTCAATGGTAAATGATACCCCACACGCCAAGGTACCCCAGAATATCAAAAATCCACTTTCAAAATAGGTAGGTATGTTCCATTTTGACCCATGAACACCTCCAGTGAGCGCAAAACGACCTGAGACCCATTTAAACGCATTTGGCGTCCAAAATTTAGTCAAAAATGACACCCCCACATGCCTTAGGTACCAGAAGTCGAGTTTTGAGAAAAACACATTTTTACCCCTACCCTCCCCAAATTGGGCGGTTGGACTGACATGTTTCATGGGCCAGCGAAAGGCTGTAAGAGATGCCTGATCATAATTTCAGATTTTTAGAGAAAATTGTCTACTACCAAAAACTCATGAAATCATGAATATACCCATGGAACATCCCTCATATTGTGGTGACACTGACTACAGAATAGATATCACTTGTGCTATGGCATTAAATCCCTAGGATACGGAAATCTGGAGTCCTATGGTGTCAGATTCGCCAGAAATGCTGCTTTTTCTCACCTAATATATATTCTTTTCTAGAGATTTTCCGCTCCAGTTAGTCTGGCTGATGGACATTTGGGTATTTTCATCATAAAATGTATAGCCATGGAACATCCCTTCAATAGTGGTCACACTGACTGCAGATGTCTTTTATAGAAACTCCTGTGAATCGTGGGGCAGTGTGCTAAGATGGTTGAAACTGGCAGTTAGATTAACAAGGAACCATGGTTTGCAGGCCAAAAATCCCTAGTGTACGGAAATCTGGAGTCCTATGGTGTCAGATTCGCAAGAAATGCTGATTAGTCTCACCAGTTGTATATATTTTCTTTCTAAAGGTTTGTTGCTTCAGTTAGTATGGCGGACCGACATTTAAGTATTTTCATCTTGAAATGTATACCCATGGAACATCCCTCCAATAGTGGTCACACTGATTACAGATGTCACTTGTAGAAACTCCTATGAATCACGGGGCAATGTGCTTAGATGGTTGAAACTGGCAGTTAGGCTAACGAAGTAACCATGGTTTGCAGACCAGAAATCCCTAGGATACGGAAATCTGGAGTCCTATGGTGTCAGATTCGCCAGAAATGCTGCTTTTTCTCACCAAATATATATTCTTTTCTAGAGATTTTCCGCTCCAGTTAGTCTGGCTGATGGACATTTGGGTATTTTCATCATAAAATGTATAGCCATGGAACATCCCTTCAATAGTGGTCACACTGACTGCAGATGTCTTTTATAGAAACTCGTGTGAATCGTGGGGCAATGTGCTAAGATGGTTGAAACTGGCAGTTAGATTAACAAGGAACCATGGTTTGCAGGCCAAAAATCCCTAGGGTACGGATATCTGGAGTCCTATGGTGTCAGATTTGCCAGAAATGTTGATTTGTCTCACCAATATTGTATATTTTTTTTTTCTAGAGGTTTGTTGCTCCAGTTGGTCTGGTTGACAGACCAATGTGAACTGTGAATCCTGGGGTAAGGTACTGAAATGGTTGGAACTGGCAGTTAGGTTATCAAGGAACCAAGGTTTGCAGGACAAAAATCCCTAGGATACGGAGATCTGGAGTCCGATGCCCTAAAAATGCTGATTGTCAGCTTCAGTTAGTCCGGCAGATGGCCATTTGGACATTTTCATCATGAAATCATGAAACGTTGGTGCCAATTTGAGAGGTTGATCTCCAGCATGTTTAAATGGGTTGATTATTCAAAGAATAACAGTCCAAAATGTGAAAAGTAAATTCTGGGTTAGGGAACATCCCTCCAATTGTGGTCACAGTGACTACAAATGTCGCTTGTTAAAATTGTAAATTCTGGAGCAATGTGCTGAAATGGTTGGCAGTTTTGGTTAACCAAGGTTGAAAATCAGGCAAAAAATCCCTAGGGTACGGAAATCCGTAGTCCTATGGTGTCAGATGCCCCAGAAATGCTGATGATAAGTCTCACCAAATGTATACTTTTTCTAGAGGATTGTTGCTCCTCCCATTGAATATCAAGATAATTGTATAAATGAAAACTGTAAATACAGTGCTGTAACAATGTTCATTCATACAAAAGCGGGAAGGAGGTATGACCACCAGTAGAGGCACCAATAGCTATGGTGGACACACTCGTCTGTTTTAGGGTCCATTTTCCTTGATGGTAATATGACGAAAACTCATACTGCACGTTGTTGAGGGAAATCTATCCTTGTGAAAGATTAAATTTGAAATCTAGTACGATTATGAACCCAATACAGTCCGCGTTTCATTATACAGGTATAACGTGATGACGATTACTCTCAAAATCAACTTTATTTACATTCCGCGGCACGCAATCTGACATTCCTTTTCGCTATTGCGTCTGATAATCTGATAATCACTCAAAGGATTTCGACTCGTTCAGGTGCTCAATGACATACGATGATAACAATGTCTTCTCAGTGGAGTCCGATCGCTTCTTGATGCCTCACGCGCGACTCCGTGTGAGTGACCTGAACGTTTCCCGGTCACTGCACTTTGGCCATGGGCAAATAGGACGAATTCATATGGATGGTGTCGTTTCACGGCCTTTTCTATCGAAATAAACCTAAATCTCTGTGGTAGATACATTAACCGTTATTTCAGAAATGAATTTACTCGACAACCATCACTCCTAGTTACACCATAGCACGTTGAAGGGATCGAACATGCGACCCCTAATCCCTTCTGTATGTCGTTGTTGACCTAATCCATCTATGAATCAGTTTATTGAATTGGTGGGTTGATAAAATCGTCCCAATTCCGCGTATTCAACATTTGGACTCGAAAAATATTGGAATTAAGTGATTTTGGTTATCAAGTTTTGACTCCCTAGTGGCCCAATGCGATCGTAGCGCTGCTAGCGGAATCATTTACAAATGAATAATGGATACTTGTGATTTCTGAATGATCCGAATTAGCGATGATGCTTCTTATATCAGCTATTGTATCATTGAGCTCTGATTCAGTTGTTTGAAGAATATTTTGAATGATTGAAACCTGAATCGAATGAATTCGATTATCGAATAATGCGTTCGATTCTCCACAGAGAAGTTATAGAAACAGTTTCTTTCTCGATTCCAATTCAGCTAAATTCTTCCAAAGAACTCACTTATATTCATCTAATACAATCTTTTACTTCTTCAACCACTTGTTATTCAGCTAGGACATGGCCGTTGTTGAGCCGTTACGTATTGAGTCGACGCAAAATAGAACCTTTGTTTTGCGCGTCATTGTGTGTTAATCGCCTTCATCGGTTCTATCCATTCCGTTGGTTCGGACCTCGAGTTGAACCCTGTGGGTCTTCTTTCGATGAGGGAAACCTTATTGGTTCGACTAATCTAATATTCCTGTACCGATATTCATATGAATTAACATCGATTATCTTATACTGCCTCAATAGTGTATAATGTGCCTGTTTTTGTTATATTGTAACAACGTATTTATTTTTTGTTGCAGGTGAGTTTCACATTCGGAACCGCTCACGATGAGTATTTAGTCAATAATAATTTATACTCACTTCTTAGTAGTTTCATATTATTCAGGTAACTGATTTAGATCACCACACATTGAGAAGACATTATAGGTTAAGTATCTGTCCGCTGAGTCCAATTGGATGGGTCCCGCGACGATTGGCGTCCACCGGAAGAGGTTATGGATCAGAAGGGTACCTACCTACCTATTTCAAAAGTGGGTTATTGAGATTTTCAGGTACCCAAACGTGTGGGGTATCATTTCCCACTAAATTTTGGACGCTGAATCCAATGGGATGGGTCCTGGAACGATTTGCGCTTACTGGAAGAGGTTATGGGTCATAATGGGTACCTACCTACCTGTTTCAATAGTGGGTTTTCGAGATTTCCGGTACCTAGGCGTGTGAGGTATCGTTTTCCACTAAATTTTGGACGCTGAATCCAATGAGATGGGTCCCATACCGATTGGTGCACATCAGGGATGGGTATTGGCCTGGAGGGGTACCTCAAGACCTCGAGAATTTCAGCTAAATGTATCGAAACTGGTTGTGTAGATCTTTGTTGCGTCGAGGAAGTTGAGAGAGGCTGACGAACCAAAATTGATCAGGAGGTTGATAGACGCGAAATTGAAGTAGAATTTTGAATAGTGAGATTGATGAAAGCGAACGTTGCCTGAAATAGTGGCCAACAGCCTACTGCTGTTCAGCAGCTGTTCAGTACTGCTGCTCGGCTGTTGACAGACTGAAACATCCACGATATGCACTTTTCTGCATCTAGCCCACAGTTAAAAGCCTAGGAAAGGTAGCGGTGAGGAATCGAGGCCATGGGCGGGCAGTTGCCAAAGTGGGGGCATGTGGCCATGACTCAGGAATGAGGTCGCCCTTTTGGAAATGTGAGTGAGAGTTGAGAATGTTCTGTGCCGTCAGAGACTGATTACGTCACTGGGGGGTTCCCCACGACTGAAGTCCAGACGAAAAAGCTGCAAGATGCTCGTGTGTGCAGAATCAACCTTGTGGGATCTTCAATATGGACGTCGAATAGAGCCGGATAATGTGATAGAAACTCTCTTTTGGCATCAGAGTCTGCAAGGCGGCTAAAGCTTAATTTTGTTAATACGTTGATGCGCGAATTAATAAAAATCCTTGGAAATTATTGAGAAGACCAGTTAAAGAGTGGAGTGTCTTGAACTCATCCTAATCGATTCAGCGTCCAACATACACTGGAAAATTGTACCCTACATGCCTAAATAGCCGAAAATCTGTAAAATTAATTTCTCAAAGAACATTTTCTCCCAAAATTCGAAATTCAGGTCAGGGACACTTTTCCGGCTCTAATTTCAGCCCGATCGGACCAAATTTGGGGAGAGTAGGGGTCAAAATGTGTTCTTAGAAGAATGAATTTTTGATATTTTCGGCGATCTAGGCGTGTAAGGTATCATTTTTGACTAAATTTTGGACGCTGAATCCAATGGAACGCTTCCAATTTGGGAAGGTTGAGGTCAAAATGTGTATTTTGAAAATGTATACACCCAAATTTGGGGTTAAGTATGGGTAAAATTTAGACTTTTGAAAGTCAATTTCTGGGACTTTTGGAAACTAGGCGTGTGGGGTGTCATTTTCATGTAATGTATGACGCTGAATCCATTTAGACGGGTCCCAGAACGATTGGCGCCCTCTGGATGAAGTTATGGGTCAAAATGGGTACCTATTTACCTGTTTCGAATAAGTGTTATAGAGATATCCGGTATCTAGGCGTGTGAGGTATCAATTTCCACTAAATTTTGGAAGCCAAATCCATTCAAATATGTCCTGGACGCCCCATAATCCTGCTCCAAGAAGAAAACTTGCAATTGTGGATGAATTATGAGCGTTTTAGTCTATGCAATGTTCCAAAAATGAGTGATTTGGTTTATCAATGTTGGCCAATGATGCCATAGATTTTAGCTGGCAAACGTTGGTCAACCTGTATACCACCACCACACGCTTCCTACAGTTTCTACGGATTTCTCCCTACGGTTGCCTGTCGTCATTTTGACCATTAAACTTACCTATTTAAATTTCTGTACTTCTGCTATACTTTTAGTATCACGTTCTTTTGCTCAGCTTCACATTCATCACTCAGGGGAAATCCAATAGTACAGCGACCGCTCCCTGTTGAGCGCAGTAGGAAAAGGGATTCTCTAATATTAGCGCCTTCGGTCGGTAGATTCGTCTTCCCCCACTCCTTAGGCCGGAATGTGGGCGATAGGGAAGACGATCTTCCTTCGGACCAGTCCTCCGCGTACCATGTGACCCCTCGAGACTGAAGTGGGGGTATCGTGTTTGGAAGGGTTAATTTTTTTCTAATTTTGTACGCGAATTTTTGGAAAATATTGAGGTGAAAATTAGAATTTTGAGTGGAATTTGTACTTTTATTGTGGTGTTTAAAGCGTTCAAAAGGTGTAAAAAGATACCATTTTGGACCTATTTTGAGTTTTAGGCTCTCGTGACGTCAACAGTGCTGTGATGAACAATGCCCATTACCCGTAAATGGCGGTTCTGTAAGGTCCCTAATTTGTAAAAAATAAAAATAAATAAAATTTCCATAAAATACCCACCATTTTCGTGAGTGGTCGCCATGCCGCAAAAACGACGCAGCCGCTCTGGACGAAGTTCCAGCAGAACTTCCAGCATACCAAGAAATGATGGCGATTCAAGGCGTTCTTCCATCGTTGGACAATCAACAGAAACGTCCGAACCCTCAGAATCAAGTAGGATTTGACGTCACTTTGAAAACTTGAAAATCAAATTGAACAAACGAGACGTTTTTTTGTATTCCACTCTTGTATATTTCATTTCGCTTTATACAATCTTAACCTCACCGCGTACGTCGGTCGCTTTTGAGGGGAGTGTTATTTTTAGTGCGGAGTTTGTCCGAATCGTCTATTTATGGTACCACGGAATTCGTTTTATAATAGGGGGGATCCTCCTTTTCGCGTCACAGGCCTGTAACTACTAACAGAAGGTTATTGACAAGACAAATATTGGACATTTTCTCTTTAGAAAGGCGTTTAGCGTAGATGACGAACACCCTGCGTCAAATTAAAATTAATTCTTGTCGCAATGAAGGCGTGATTATGCGCTCATAAATAACAAATACGCTACGTCACGCATCAAAAATAAAATTGTGATGATTTTAATATCCAAATTTGATCATATTTAGGCCTCTGAAAAATGAAATGAACTTAATAACAAAAAAATAATATAATACAAAATTGAAGAAAAGAGTTCTTCTTTTGTTAAGATACTTCAAATGATGAATACGGTTTGTAATGCTGCACTTGAATTGTCAAAATTCATTTGTGATTACGGAGATTGCTCGCAGCTACAATACCCCACACCCTTGCAGATGACAAATACGCTGCGAAAATGGGGTAAATAGTGGGTTTGGCGTGTCGCGGACCCATTCTAATCGATTCAGGGACACGCCAAGGTACCAGAAATCTCGAAAACATATATTCAAAATGGGTAGGTAGATACCCAATTTGACCCATAACCACTTCTGGTGGGTGCTAATCGTTCCAGGACCCATTTTATTGGATTCAGCGTCCAAAATTTAGTGGAAAATGACACCCCACACGCCTAGATCGCCAAAAATATCGAAAATCCATTTTCCAAAATACACATTTTGACCCGTACCCCGCCCCAAATTTGATCCGATCGGGCTGAAAAGTTTTGAGGACCAACTAGAACCGGAAACGGGTCTCTGACCAAAATTTCAGATTTTTAGAAAAATTTCTACTACCAAAAAACGGACGGCGGACGGCGTCAGAAATCTCGAAAATCCATTTTTCGAAGTACAGATTTTGACTCCCCCCTCCCTCGAAATTGTTACCCGGATAACCTTCATTGAACGGATGACAATCTACGTACGATCAATCGTCACGCCCCGATAATAATATCGTCAAAATTCTCTTCTCTCTGAATGGGATTAAGACCCCTCCACGTGATGTCAAGTCAACTGGCTGCCTAGAAAAGCAACGAAACCTTTTAACGGACGACAAAGCTGCCTATTTATTAACCAAGTTGACCGAGAACTGTAAAATAACAGCCGCATGAACGAGTCGTGGCTTTATTTAAATTCTCCTTTAAAATTGCAATATCCAATGATTTATTGTGGTAATCGATTGTTTCAATCTTCCATTAGAAAATGATAACAGGCTTGCTTCTCAAAATGCTGTCGAAATCGCTGGTGTTATCAATTCAGGGCTATTATCATTAAGGGTTGCCAACCAAACAGATACAACAGCCGCCATTGCTGCTATCAATAGATAGGTTAGGCTGACTTTGTATCATGAGAAAACTTATATTGCAGAAACATGATTGAGATATAAAGCAGCATGTTATAGAAGCATCATGGTTTCAACTCAGTACTGCCACTTGGGTGCATATTTCAATAGTGAACTGATCCTACCACAACTCAATGTAGTAGACATACATACAATATTGCAGTGTCATTTGCAAACGTCATGGTTTGGGTAGATCACTGGTACACAGGACAAGCAAAAGTGGGCCAAGTATACTTCCCTGCGGCATGCCATTTGAATCAGCAAGGCCACCCAGGAATGCTGCAGTTTCATGTGTTTGTAGTTGATTCATTTGTCCCATATGTTCTCAAACGATTGAATTACGTCAAGGAGGACAGCCAAACAGACTTTTTGTATTCAATGTTGCAGGACTTGATTCTACTACTGCTTGTTTTGGAGAGACAGGTTAGATGGTCTTGAAGGATCTCCATCTTAATGTGGAGATAATTTGGAACATAATCGATTCATTTGCTGGCAAAACGGACAAGGTCTCCGTTTACTTGTCCATTTCTGGAGATTGCCGAATAATCTGAGTTTGTTTTCATAGTTTTTATCATCAACAGCTGCAATATTGCAATATCATCTGCAAACGTTGCGGTTTCGTCACTTATGGGTGGATTACTGGTATACTGGACTTACAAAAGTGGGCTAGGTATACTTCCCTGCGGCATGCCACCTTGAATCAGCAAGACCACCCGAGAATGCTGCAATTTCCTGTGTTTGTAGTCGATTCAATCCTGCCATATTTTGTCAAATGCTTGAATTAAGTCAAGGAAAACAGGCTTTTTGCATTTGAACTTGTCCTCCATGCTCAAGATATAGTGCTGTTGATCAATGGTGAGTGGTTTTGCCGCCTGGAATCCAAATTGGGCTGGAATAAGGTTGCGCTTAGTTACAACTTTTGGTCTTTTGTAGCAGCCAAACTGGCTCCAAGCCGTGATTTTACAACAGCTTATTTTGGAGAGACTGGAGATTTTGCTGCCTGGCTGGAATGAGATTGCACTTTTTAGCTACAACTGTTGGCCATTTGTAGCAGCCACAATGGCTTCAAGACATGATTGTACAACAGCTTGTTTTGGAGAGACAGGTTAGATTGTGTCTATTGAAGACACAGACACAAGATCCAGTACATGTGAACTGATGTTCTACCTTCTTTGTCTTGAAGAAGTTGAATATCTAGAGTTATCCCAAATGGTTTTGAAGGATCTCCATCCTAATGGGAAGATTATTGGGACATACTCGATTAATTTACTGGCAAAACGGACTTACTCCGTTTACTTGTCTATTTTCAGAGATTTCTGAGTTCATGTCTTTATAGTTTTTATCATCAACAGCTGCAATATTGCAGTATCTTTTGGGTTGATCACTGGTATACAGGACGTACAAAAGTAGACCAAGTATACTCCCCTGCGGCACGCCACCTTAAATCAGCAAGACCACCCGAGAATGCTGCAGTTTTGCCACCTGGAATCAAAATTGATGTGCTGTGAGATTGCTCTTAGTTAGTACATCCATTGGCTCTTTATAGAGAAGTTTTTCAATGTTTTGACAGCACTAGCGAATAAATTGGCCAGTAGGATGTCATTTCTTTTCAAGGCTTACTTGTTTTAAGGGTCATTTGATCCGCTTTCTTCAATTTACCGAATTCGGAATTTCGTCTTGATTTCCGCTTCCTGACCGTCCCTGTGATTCATTCTCGCTGCAGTAAAATTGAACGTCCTTCGTTCGCGTTGAGCCAAAATAGGATTACGAACCGTCCCCGGTCAGCGTCGTTGGGCGGGATTATACGCATTTCTTTGTGAGCTCACAACAAAAACCGAAGTGAAAATAAAGTCTTTTTATTTAATTTTACTTTTTCGTCCTAATAATCGACAATTTACAACGATCCCGAGAGTCATTGCATCCTGAAACATCATCCAAGCCACAATTTTCGAGATACCTACTCTATGTACCCGTATATATATAAGTTGAGTCATAAAACAAACCAAACGTATATTTTAAGAGTATATGATATCACATAATGGTAAAAACTAGTGATTTCACCCCGTATATAATACAATTAAAGCCGACACAATCACTGGCTCATTGCGAAGTCAAATAAGTAACGATATTTGAGAATCGTGCACGCTGATAAGCGCATTGACTCACATTTCCATAAATGTCTTCTCGATGCAAAACCACAATTATTTCATCCTACGATTCAAGTACTATTGTATGTCTTTTAAAAGCAATGCTCATGACAATATCGCCTGTATGTTTTAAGTTGTGTAGTTTAATGTCTTCTCGGTGTAACATCCGTGAGCGCTGTAGTAGAATATCTTCTTGATGTAGTCTTATCAGCGCAATAGTCATGGCGGCGACTTCATCCTAACGTTGAGCCCCTTAGTTGGATGTCTTCTCAATGGAATATTCACTATTACAATTACAACTGTGTCGTACAATTGAATCATTGAGTGCCGTTTTTAGATGTTCTAAAACCGAAATTTCTCCATATCCGGTGTTAATAAAGGTGATTCATGTGATTTGTACTCTCATAGTCCAATCATTGTTAAGTCCTCTTAATGGTATATCCAATTAATAAGCCCAACACCATACCCAGTTGTACATTATTGCGCGTCATACTTGGATGTCTTCTCAATGTCATATTCACGGTTGGAGAAAGCTCTTACCCTATTGAGCGTAGTAGTTGGATGTCTTCTCAATACTATATTCACGATTGGAGCCCACACTTACCTTATTGAGCGTCGTAGTTGAATGTCTTCTCAATGCAAAATCCATTATTATGACACTCACTCCCGCTCTAGTGCTACCGATGTTAATATTTTTGCGTTTCAACAGTATTTTAACTTTTTTTTTTTTGTTTTCCTTTGCTTGCAGTAGGAAAAGCCATTCAGAGGCCGAAGAAGAAACCCAACCATAATCGTAAAGGCGTTGACAAGTCGGGAACTGAAATGGACGCGTTCACAGAGCCACCGGCGCCTGCGCCAGCCAGCGACCCGACGCCGCCTCCGAGAGAACCGACGCCACCTGCGCCTGCGCCGGAGAAGCAGCGTCCTGTTGAAAATCAAACGTCCGTGATTGAGGTTCGTATTTTGAATTTCATTTCCAATTTACGTACTAGGTTGGCAAGGGAGGCTTGAAATAGTCAGTCCTGCCAGCTCATGTATGCTGACGACGCTGTGGTGGCCATGAAGCATTCCAGTTAGCTGGTTGACGTTGCGCATAGCATATTTGGTTTTGATGGAGCTCAGACATGATCCTGCTTGAAGGCTCATTTGTTGTTTCTGACCAAGATCACCTTTGATTGGCGAATTCGCCAGTTTCACTTGGATTGTAGAATCAAGCTTGCCCAGGGCTCTTGGTTGGGTCAAGGAACGTGCCATGGATATTGGCCAGTGTTGAAGAGAAGCCCCTGTGGCTGCTGGAATGTAGCTGATCCATAGTTTGACCATGCCGGCTGAGCACCAGAAATACTCCAGTTCTGCTGCTGGTGGCAACTCCATCTCGGAGGCACCCAGGGCATACCCTTGCAGCCCCCCAAACCAGTCTCTTGGTCTATCTTGCGTCTCCCCTGCGGCTATCATGAGCCACTTCTTAGCTATCTTGGCAGGGAAAAGAGGCTCTCCTTGCACATGACTGGCATGACCATCGAGTGTTATCAGCTCGAGGGAGCTGTAGGATGCGCCTATAGAAACCAACCTGCAGTCGCTCCAATGCCAGTAGAAAATTTTTCTAAAAATCTGAAATTTTGGTCAGGGACCAGTTTTTGGCATTAGTTGGTCCTCAAAACTTTTTAGCCCAATCGGACCAAATTTGGGGGAAAAGGTAGTGGTCGTTGTGTTTTTCGAAAAATGGATCTTCGAAATTTTTGGCGATCTAGGCGTGTGGGGTATCATTTTCGACTAAATTTTGGACCCTGAATCCAATGGGACGGGTCTTAGAATGATCGGCGCCCACCGGGAGAGGTTATGGGTCAAAATGGGTACCCTACCTACCCATTTTGATTGTGTTTTTGAGATTTCTGGTACCTAGGCGTTTGGGGTATCATTTTCCACTAAATTTTGGACCCTGAATCGATTGGAATGGGTCCAGGACACTCCATACTTACCGTTCTCCCCCATTTTCCCCATACTCGTGGTCCGCATTGAAAGAATTTACAGCGTTTTTTCCATTATAACACCTAATATTTCTGCTACTGTTTTCTGTCTGCAGTTCTTTCAACGTGACGAAGTTGAAGCGGAAGAATCTCAATCAGTTATTGAAGACGTCGATACGAATATGGACGCAATGGTCGCCGCTAAAAACGAAGAAAACGCCAAGGTGATTTTCATCACGACGAATGTCCTCATTTTAATTCAAGTTTTGATTAATTATTCGTTACAGTGTTAATTTTCAATCGTTATTTTCTTTTTAGGTGTCGGCTGCAGCTGCTGCCAACAATAACAATAATATTTCCGAAGCGAATGAAGAGGGTGAAGTCGATGAAATTCAAAGCAGCGCAGTAAACGAAACTGAAGATGAACTTAGTAACATCAAATCCATGACCATTGAAAGAACTCCGGCGCCAGCCAAAGCTCTTCAGTACAATTACAAAGATGGTAAGTTAATTTTATTGGCTCAAACCACGCTTTTTCGCTTTTCTCCCAAATAATTAGGAACATTTTTGCCTCCATTTTGCACCAACTTTTTTAAAATGGACTCAACATGGATTGTAATTTTTGTTGAATTTCCATAGGTACTGAAGAATTTGTTTTCGATGACAGAACTTGGTCAATTGATTTCAGAAATGACCATATTGCAACCAAATTTTAGTACAGATTTGGATTTGAGTTGGTTATTCTTTGAATAATCTTTTCATGCAAAAAGTCAATCTCTCTGGGCGATTTATGGTGTCTAGATCAAAATTGGCAAATGTCCGTCCGCCGTCCACGCCGATTTTGGTAGAAGAAAATTTTCTAAAATTCTGAAATTTTGGTCAGGGGTTCGTTTTTGGCTCTAGTTGGTCCTCAAAAATTTTCAGCCCGATTGGACCACATTTGAGGCGGTGTAGGGGTCAAAATAAATATTTTGGAAAATTTATTTTCGATATTTTTGGCGATCTAGGCGTGTGGGGTATCATTTTCCACTAAATTTTAGACCCAGAATCATTCGTAATGGGTCCGGGACCCGCCACACCCACTCTTTCACCCCATTTTCCCCATGTTGAAGAAATAATTCTCAATGTGCCTGGTGCAAGGAATAACCAACCCCTGTGTAAGAATTTGAAGCGTTTTTCGCAAAGATTTCATGATGAATGGACTGCTCACCATATGAAGTAAATAAGGAATTGCCCAATTGGCATATTTACCTATTACACGACCAAAAAGTCATTTGAACAATTCTTTATAAAATCTTAACGAAGAATCCTTATCTGTAACAAGATTTGGTCGCATTAGTCATAATGAAAATTATTTATCCTAGTCCTGCGTTGAATTTACTACTTCATTAATGCGTATTTACAATCGAAAACGAACTTTACAGCACCGATAAAAAATATACAAAAATTGATTTATATATAATACACCTTTTAGGTCTTATTAAACCTGCTCGATCTAAGACAAGCAAGTCTTTTGGATTTAAAATTGTCTCAATACGCAGTTTTTTGCTTCATTTTTTCCGTATTAATGTTATCAGATTGTACAAACTATTATTTTAGCATATAAGCTCTTCGATTTCTGTTCACAAATCCCCCATATAGTCTCATACGGGATTAAAGTTTCTCTTTTTCATTTAATTAAACCTAGAAAACCTGTACGGATCTTCATCTCACTTTTTTTCTCTCGTCGTTTCCCCCTTCAAATTAACGCGCGCGATAAAACCAACAAAAAAAAAAAGTTCATTATCTGAGTTATTTTCAATCTCGCGTTGCCCGAAGGTTATCGTGCCGTCGAGCTGGCACTGCTCAATGTAATACGGTAAGGAGAGCGTAGCGGTTCTGTTCGTGATCTGTTTTTGCGTTTTACATTGAACAACGTGTTTTTCAGTAGTGTTTTATACTTTGAATTTACTTCGCGTACCGTGTGTACAACGAACTTCCATGGTAGCATGGCAAATCCTCGAGAACTTCGGAAATCAAAATCATTGGGTAGGATTTTGTATTCAATTTTGAACACATATGTTGCGAGCGTGGCCTTCAATCGTATTTTTCAATAATCTTTTCAATAATCAATTTTTTTTCTTTATAATTTATTTAGAATTTTAGTCTCAATGGGATTTTATTTTAATTTTCGCTCTGTGATGTAAAAATGAATTTCTTCACCTGAAGACGGACTTGCACTTGAAAAAGTCGTCGGATGAAGAATTTTGACACCCTGAGAGCAAAATAGGTTGTCAAATGCGCTTATTAGCCTACTTTTGGGTATTGGTTTACCACTTTTTTGGGATTATCACAATTTTTGAAAGTGGAGCTTGGAAATTTTGCTAAAAGTGACTCAGTAAGTTTTGAATTGGCCGCCAGGGGACGTTCAATTTGCCCGAACACCCCTAATGTGAGTGTGGAGACTGTGACGGCGTCATTGAGCTCCTACGGCGCCGGAAAAAGGAAACGTTCCCGCGTTCCTGCCGGCGTCATTGTGCTTCCACTGCGTTAGGGGAAGGAAACTTCCACGTGTCCCTGACGGCGTCATCGTGTTTTCAAGACGCTAGGAGGGAAGCAAGTGACTTTTGGCGTCGCTGCCGGCGTCATTGTGCCTCTACGGCGCCGGGAAAGGGGACATTTCCGCGTTCCTGCCGGCGTCATTGTGCTCCCACTGCGTTAGGGGAAGGAAACTTCTGTGTCCCTGACGGCGTCATTGTGTTTCACAGCTCTAAGAGAGCAGGGAAGGGGAGTGGGGCTTTTCCGCGTCGCTGCCGGCGTCATTGTTCTCACACGGTGCTAGGGAAGGGAACTTTTTTGTGTTCCTGACGGCGTCATCTTGTTTTCAAAACGCTGGGAGGAGAAGGGGTAAAATTTCCGCGTCGCTGCCGGCGTCACTGTTTTTACACGGTGCTAGGGAATGGAACTTCTTTGCGTTCCTGACGGCGTCATCGTGTTTTCGAGACGCTAGGAGGGGAGGACTTTTCCGAGTCGCTGCCGGCGTCATTGTGCTCCCACGGCTCTAGGGGAAGGAGAAGGCCGCGTCTCTGACGGCGTCATTGTGCTCCTATGGTGCCGGAGGAAGAACCTTTTTTGCGTCCCTGGCGGCGTCATCGTGTTTTCACGGCGCCGGTGAAAGGGACTTTTTGCTTGCCGGCGTCAACCTGTAGGGAATAGGGCAAACTCGTACATTCCAAAACTCGTGGTCCTTCAAAATTCCAATTTTAAGTTTTTTTTCAATTTTGAAAAAAAAAATTTTTTTGACATGATCCAAATGTTTTATAAAATTACGCCCACATGGCAAAATTACGCCCACGTGGCAAAATTGCAAACACAACGCTAGTTAGCTAGAAATTTTTGTTTTTCGGTCATATTCGATCATTAAATTTTAAGAAATTATTACATTTTTGCCATTTTTTCCAAACTTATGGATTTTAAAACGGGGCAAAATACCATTTTCTGAGGCTCGTTGTCTTTCAAAATTCCGTTTGTTATGTGTATTCTCCCATTTCGGTAGTAAATCGGTTTTTACTGAGCGTTTTTGTCTATTCATGTTTAAAAAATGTGGAATTCAGGTTTTTTTTTTTTTCATACTCAATGTGCCATGTTGTGTGGTATTGCTTTTCCGTTTGGGTCCTCTCCGTTTCAACTACCAATTTTTTTAGATATTCTCTCTCTTCTATTTACAAAAATGTTTGTTTTTTACATTACTACTTGAGTTTCTTAAATAATAACTTTTTTATGTTACGCTCTGTGATGTAAAAATGAATTTCTTCACCTGATAATCGACCTAAACTAAAAAAAAAGGTCGACGAATGAAGAATTTTGACACCCTGAGAGCCTATTACGTGTCAAAACTCCCACTATTCTGGTACTGATGGTTATAAAAATGTTCGGAGATGACATTTCTAATAATCTTACCTCTTCGCAGGCCAATGGAGTCCAATGAACACGGATGGGAAGAAAATGTACGATCGGGATTTCCTCCTTGAAATAAAGAATTCCGTTCTCGCTCTCAAAAAGCCAGAATGCAACCTCGTCGAATACGACATCTACCGGGAGAAGCCGCACGAATTCGTACCTAATAACAACAGGGTGAGTACTTCACGCAACAACAGCAAAATTAATTGATGAAAAAATGAAGATGCGTATCATTAATTATTCCTTTTTGATTTACAGAGACTACATGGGTCGAGCAGCATGAACAGCCGAGGCGACAATGGCCCCCCTCCGTACAATAGGAGTTCTAGTTCGAGTCAACGGCCAGTGAGTTCACTTTTTATTTATAATTTAATTACGGATTTTGTTCTAATTGTTAACTTGTAGCTCAGTGATGCTTCAAATGAATTTCTTCACCTGAATCGACATTTATTAAGTGAAGCTGTTGAAATTTGACAGTCTGAGAGCTGACGTAATATCTATAGTCGTATTGATGTATCGATTTACATAAACGTATACAATTTTGACAATCTTACCAAAGTAAATGGATCCAGATGCTTTATGAAATGACGACCAAATTTGCTCAATAATTTTGAAGAGATAGAATTTGGGCTTTTTGTATTTGAGTCATTTTGGGAAATATTTTTGTGAGTTGTTCTGCAACGCTTAGAAGTTGTATGAACATTTTCATAACACTGCATTGGTGGTGCGGCGGAGCTTTTGCCGGCGTCATTGTGCTCCCATGGTGCCGGGGGAGGAAACTATCCCGCATCCTTGCGTTGTCATCACCCAACGGAGCTTTGCCGGCGCCAATGTGCATCCACGGCACAGGGGGGCAAAACCATCCCATGTTTTCGCGTCGTCATTGTGCACCCACGGTGCCGCGCAAGGGACCTCTCCCTATTAGCTTTTGCCGGCGCCATTGTGCTCCCGTGGCGCCGGGGTAAAGAACTAGTAAAGTCCTTGCGGCGTCATTGTGCACCCACGGCGCCAGGGGAAGCACAACATCGATTTTTTTCTACTATTCCATTATATCGATAGTTTTGCGTTGTCATCACTCAACGGAGCTTTGCCGACGCTAATGTGCTCCCGTGGCGCTGGGGGAAAGAACTAGCCCAAGTCCTTGCGGCGTCATTGTGCACCCACGGCGCTGGGGGAAGTACAACATCGATTACAACATCGATTTTTTTCCAATTGATTCATTATTTCGATAGTTTTGAAAAACATGTATTTCTCCTGTCTATTTTTCGAGGGCTTAAAATCCCGAAATGTTTTCTCCAACATTTCGCAATGATGTTCGTTTACTCGAAACTTTTTTTAAACCCAATTGGTTCTCTGTGAAAAGCAAAAAATTATAATAATTAATGTTTTTTCTATTCGTCAGATGAATAAAATCGGCAGCCGGGATCGAGGAGGACCGTCCAGAGGTGTTGGGCCCAGTTTGAGTCTATCAGGCACGCGGGCCCAAAAAGGGTTCTCCAACTACATGCTACCTCGAGAGCCCGAACCTAACCTTCACAAAGATCCAAACGCTTGGAAACCTGATCGGCTTCAAGAAGGAAAAGAGTTGTTGCCTGAAGAGAAGAAACAACTTGATGTGAGTGAGAAATTTTCATTTTTGAGAGTTAAATCGTTCAGAATACGTCCTCACAAGATGTAATTATTATGAAAAACGGTTATGAGACTTGGATCAATTTATCTGGTTACTTCATTGGAGGAAAAATCCAGCATACACACACTCTGGGTTAATGTCAGGCAAACTAACGAGGGTTCAGGGCATTTTAGGGGTCCAAATATGCGCAAGGGTTGTATTTAGAGTAATAGGAAGGAAGGATATGTAATAGTTACCATTAAGACTGATAATTCGATGTATTTGCTTATTTATTTATTCCTTCAATTTGCTAAAAATTATCGACTCCTTTCCTCAATGATTACATCAAGTCGTGTCAAGGACAATTCTGTGAATATAACACGTCCCCTTAATATGAGAGGAAAGGTTTTTTTTTGTTTTATCTTCTCGTTTTATTTGATTTAAAATGAATATGTTTTATAAAATAACTTTTTTTTTCTTTTTTACAGAAATTGCAAAAACAAGTCAGAGGTATTCTCAATAAATTGACGCCTCAGAATTTTGAAAAACTCGTTTCTCAAGTACTGAATATGAAAATTGCCACGTTTGAGCAATTGGCAGTGATGGTCAATCTAGTCTTCGAAAAGGTAAGCATTTTTTGTAACACTTGAGCGTTGAGTTTACGAATTTACTTGACGATTGTGTCAAAAGGGTGCATTTGCTTTAATAATTGGGGTGTATGGGAGTAGACGAATGGTTGTGGATGAAACTTTTGATTCATTGATTTGGTTAGTGTCCAAATTTTTGTCGAAAATGATACCCTACAAGCCTAGGTACCCGAAAATCTCGAAAACCCATAATCGAAATTGGTGGATAGATGCCCATTTTGAACCGTAACCTCTTCCGGTGGGCGCCAATCGTTCCGGGACTTGTTTTTTTGGATTCTATGTCCGAATTTCGGTCAAAAATGATACCCTACAAGTCTAGATCGCCAAAAATCTCGAAAACTCACTATCAAAATTGGTATATCGATTCCTATTTTGACCCATAACCTCATCCAGAGGGCACCAATCGTCGTGGGACCATTCTCGTTGAATTCAGCGTCCAAAATTTATTCGAAAATGATACCCCACACGTATGTATCGCCGAAAACCACGAACATCCATTTTTCGAAACACTTTTTTACCCCTACTCTCCCCAAATTTGGTCCGGTGAGGTTGAATAGTTTTGAGGACCAATTACAACCAAAAACGTTTCCTCGACCAAAATTTCAGATTTTTAGAAAATTTTCCATTACTTTTCTGAGGTTAGCCTGTTTATCTCTTTCTCATTTAACCACTAAATTAAATGTAAATTCTTCAAAAAATAACAAATAAATACAATATTTTATAAAAACCCAACTCATTTCTTTCTGCTTTATTCACTTTTCAACAAATTTCTGCCATTTTTTCCAGGCGGTCGATGAGCCCTCGTTTTCAAAAGCGTACGCCGATTTGTGCTATCGTCTTCAAAAACAAAAGTCATCCGGCGAAGCTGAAACCGTCAATTTTAGAAAACTTCTTCTCAATAAATGTCAAGATAGTTTTCAAAAAAATAAAAATGACGAAATGGATATCGTCAAGAGAACGAATGAAATTGATGCTACGCCTGACCCGGTGAGAATATGAGTTGTAAATTGATGTTTTATTTAGAACTTATTCGTATTTTGTATGTGGCTCATTTTGGTTTTTTCGTTTGATTTATATTCAGGAAAAGAAAAAAGAATTGAAGCTGTTATTAGAAGAAGACGAAAGAAAAATACGAAGAAAGTCTGTAGGTTTAGTTAGGTGAGTTTTGTTCAGATTTTGCTTTGTTTTCATTTGCTTTGCGTGTACAGAATGTAAGTGTACTGAGGCTGTCACGGCCATAGGGAATATTTCTTTACTATGTTGGTTACACTGTCGTATAGCTATACTCCTAACCTTTAAAACAAGACCAGAACGAGTTCAGTACGTTGAGAATCGTGGTCTCGCGAATTTTTCTTGTTAAAAATGTCGATCGAGTCTGCCGTAGGAAATCCGTTATCTGTTACCTTGTTGCGATGGAAAATTTTTAAGCACAGTAACCAACCTCCGGACCCATTCTAATCGATTTAGGGTCCAAAATTTAGTGGAAAATGATACCTCACACGCCTAAGCACCAGAAATCTCGAAAACATATTCAAAATGGGTAATTTATACCCAATTTGACCTATAACTTCTTCTAGTGGGTGCCAATCGTTTTGAGACCCATTTCATTGGATTCAGCGTCCAAAATTTAGTGGAAAATGATACCCCACACTCCTGGATCGCCACAAATCTCGAAAATCCATTTTTCAAAAAACACATTTTGACCCCTACCCCGCCCAAATTTGGTCCAATCGGGCTGAAATTTTTTGTGGACCAACTAGAGCTGGAAACAGACTCCTGACCAAAATTTCAGATTTTTAGAAAATTTTCTACTACCAAAAACGGCGCGGACGGTGTACGGAGGACGGACATTCGACGTTTTTAATCTAGACACCTTAAAACTCCCAGAAATTTTTTTTGGGGGTGAATCGGAGAGATTGACTTTTTGCATGAAAATATAGGTAGCACACAAATATATTATGTAACCACGTTATTTACTTTTTTGATGTTTTTTCATTTAATCTTCAAAAAATTGAGTACACTTACTTACAGTACACGCCTCGTATGTTCAGATTTTCAATTAAATTTCTTTTAAATTTCAGGTTTATAGGCGAATTATACAAATTGCATATGCTCACGCCGAACATTATACGCGGTTGTATAAAAGATTTGTTGGCTAAAGTGGCTGAAGAACAATTGGAGTGTCTTTGTAAGCTTCTTTCAACAATAGGAAAAGAGCTCGAACGCGAATCTGATAAAAATGATAAAAAAGTGAGTATAATGAGTAGAAATTTTATTTTTAATTTAATATTAAATATAGTGGATAAACATTAGTGCAATGAGGGTAAAACGAACGGATTTCATTTATTTTTCAGGAGTTTGACGATTATTTTGTTCAAATGAATCGACTCGCGCAGAAATCACCTGATTCCAAAGTGTCGTCTAGAATACGTTTTATGTTGCAAGACGTTATTGAATTGAGGCAAAGAAATTGGAAACCTCGTCGCGACGAAAATAATCCTAAAACGATAGAACAAATACATAAAGACGCTGAACGTGACGCGGCTCTGGAGTCGGCCATGTTGTCAACGATGAATTCCAGTTCTAAAGGAAGGCATCAAAACGATAGGAGGAACCCTAGTGAGTTTGAATTGTTTTATATTCACTGAAAAATATCATTTATACGTCATTTATCCTAAGTCTTAGGTTGTTTTTAGCATCAGATTCATTTGAACATCTGAATTGCCGACCGAAAATTCTACGGGACCTGACTAGAAATGCAGCAAATTCTTTCGCAGGGGTTGGTTATTCTTTAGAGCAGCAGCATGGGGACACATTTCAATCGATTCAGGGTACAAAATTTAGTGGAAAATGATACCCCACACGTCTAGGTACCCAAAAATTTCGAAAACCTGCATTTGATATAGGTATACCCAAAAATCTATCTCGATCCATATCCCCTTCTGGAGGGCGTAAATCGGTCTGAGAACCATTTCAATCGATTCAGGGTCCAAAATTTAGTGGAAAATGATACCCCACATGCGTAGGTATTTATCAAAAACACATTTGAAATATGTAGATCACCGTTGTCGATACCCATTTTGACCCATAACCTCTTCCAATGGGCACCAATCGTTCTGGGACCCGTCTCATTGAATTCGACGTCCATAATTTTGTGGATAAATGATACCCCACACGGTTTAGGAACCTGAAATCTCAAAAACCCACATTTGAAATAGGTAGATAAGCGATTTCGATACCCATTTTTCCCCCTTAACCTCTTCCGATGGGCACCAATTGTTCAGAGTCTCATTGCACTCAGCGCCCAAAATTTCTAAGAGGGGAGTGTCCAGGAATCATTCTAATAGGTAGGTAGGTAGCCATTTTCCCCCATAACCTCTTCCTGTGGGCGCCACTCGTTCTAGGACCATATTCATTGGATTTAGCGTCCAGAATGTATCGGAAAATGATACCCACATGCCATGGAACCAAAAATACCAAAAACTCACATTCGAAATGGGAAGATTGCCGACTTTGATATCGATTTTGACTCATAACCTCTTCCGATGGGCACCAATTGTTCTGAGACCCATTTCATTGCATCCAGCGTCCAAAATTTAGTCAAAATTGATACCCCCACACACCTAGGTATCTATCAGAAATCTCGAAAATACATTTTTCGATACATTTTGACCCCTTATCCCCCCATACCTGATCTGATCAGGCTGAAAAGTTTCGAGGACCAACTACACCAAAAACGGTTCCCTGACCCAAAAAAAAAAAAAATGCCATTACCAAAATTGGCATGGAAGGCAGACGGACATTTTTCACTTTGATCTCGACCAGGGGACTCAAACGAATCCTAATAGTTTTTGAGGTTATAATCGTAACCCGTTATTAATTTCTAATTAGTTTCTATAATTTTTTTCAGGAATTCAAGATAACGACGGCTGGCAAATGTCAGGAAAATCCTACCGAGCTAACCAGTCGTACACGAATACTGTCGAACCATCTAAACTCATGCATTTTACGGTAAGACTACACACTCGTGTAGCCATGTACATTGGAACCTTCCTAATATGGTACTTGATGAACGCACAATTTGACGTTCTACAACTTTCATTCCATGCATATTGGGGCTAAAAATGGCTGTTTCCAAGTTATGAGCGAAGAAAATGACATTTTTGGGGTTATTAGTGAAGTTGTGGAAAATTGTCGTTTTTCGACCATGGATTGTGGCCATGCCGCATGGTCAAATGTGATGTTTGAGGAGCTCATTCGATGCAGAATTTTATGCTTTTTCTTTTAGATAATAGTGCACTTTTGGCTAGGATGCATAGTTTGGAAGTTACATGTGAAAAAGTGGAAAAAGTTCAAAAATTTCGCCGTTTTTTGAGCTTCTTGCCCGAATTTGGGCATGAGAGGCCGTGCAAAACTAGTATACTTTATTTAGATGCCAAACAAATGAAAACTATTTCCAGCTCGCCGAATATTATTTCCAAGTGATATCATGCATGATTTTACTAGTTTACGAGGCATTTTATTGAGGCATCAGTAGCCATGTACATTGTAACCTTCAGTCAAATTTGGCCAAACTTGGACAATATGGTACTTGCTGAACGCACAATTTGATGTTCTCCAACTTTCATTCCATGGATATTGGGGCTTGAAATGGTCGTTTCCAATTTATAAGCGAAGAAAGTGACATTTTTGGGGTTATTAGTGAAGTTGTGGAAAATTGTCCTTTTTCGACCATGGATTGTGGCCATACCGCATGGTCAAATGTGATGTTTGAGGAGCTTATTCGATGCAGAATTTTATGCTTTTTCTTTTAGATAATAGTGCACTTTTGGCTAGGATGCATAGTTTAGAAGTTACATGTGAAAAAGTGGAAAAAGTTCAAAAATTTCGCCGTTTTTTGAGCTTCTTGCCCGAATTTGGGCATGAGAGGCCGTGCAAAACTAGTATACTTTATTTAGATGCCAAACAAATGAAAACTATTTCCAGCTTGCCGAATATTATTTCCAAGTGATATCATGCATGATTTTACTAGTTTACGAGGCATTTTATTGAGGCATCAGTAGCCATGTACATTGTAACCTTCAGTCAAATTTGGCCAAACTTGGACAATATGGTACTTACTGAACGCACAATTTGATGTTCTCCAACTTTCATTCCATGCATATTGGGGCTAAAAATGGCTGTTTCCAAGTTATAAGCGAAGAAAGTGACATTTTTGGGGTTATTAGTGAAGTTGTGGAAAATTGTCCTTTTTCGACCATGGATTGTGGCCATACCGCATGGTCGAAAGTGATGTTTGAGGAGTTTATTTAATGCAGAATTTTATGCTTTTTGTTTTAGATAATAGTGCACTTTTGGCTAGGATGCATAGTTTGTATGTTACATGCGAAAAAGTGGAAAAAGTTCAAAAATTTCGCCGTTTTTCTAGCTTCTTGCCCGAATTTGGGCATGAGGGGCCGTGCAAAACTAGTATACTTTATTTAGATGCCAAACAAATGAAAACTTTTTCCAGCTTGCCGAATATTATTTCCAAGTGATATCATGCATGATTTTACTAGTTTACGAGGCATTTTATTGAGGCATCAGTAGCCATGTACATTGTAACTTTCAGTCAAATTTGGCCAAACTTGGACAATATGGTACTTGCTGAACGCACAATTTGATGTTCTCCAACTTTCATTCCATGCATATTGGGGCTAAAAATGGCTGTTTCCAAGTTATAAGCGATAATAAGTGACATTTTTGGGGTTGTTAGTGATGTTAAGTTGTCGTTTTTCGACCATGGATTGTGGCCATACCTCATGGTCAAATGTGATGTTGAGGAGCTTATTCGGCGCAGAATTTTATGCTTTTTCTTTTAGATAATCGTATACTTTTCGGTAGGATGCATAGTTTAGAAGTAACATGTGAAAAAGTTCAAAAATTTCGCCGTTGTTTGAGCTTCCCAGTACTTAGGAACCTTCAGTCAAATTCGGCCAAACCAGGACAATATGGTACTTACTGAACGCACAATTTGATGTTCTCCAACTTTCATTCCATGCATATTGGGGCTAAAAATGGCTGTTTCCAAGTTATAAGCGAAGAATGTGACATTTTTGGGGTTATTAGTGAAGTTGTGGAAAATTGTCCTTTTTCGACCATGGATTGTGGCCATACCGCATGGTCGAAAGTGATGTTTGAGGAGTTTATTTAATGCAGAATTTTATGCTTTTTGTTTTAGATAATAGTGCACTTTTGGCTAGGATGCATAGTTTGTATGTTACATGCGAAAAAGTGGAAAAAGTTCTAAAATTTCGCCGTTTTTCTAGCTTCTTGACCGAATTTGGGCATGAGGGGCCGTGCAAAACTAGTATACTTTATTTAGATGCCAAACAAATGAAAACTATTTTCAGCTTGCCGAATATTATTTCCAAGTGATATCATGCATGATTTTACTAGTTTACGAGGCATTTTATTGAGGCATCAGTAGCCATGTACATTGTAACTTTCAGTCAAATTTGGCCAAACTTGGGCAATATGGTACTTGCTGAACGCACAATTTGATGTTCTCCAACTTTCATTCCATGGATATTGGGGCTCAAAATGGCCGTTTCCAAGTTATAAGCAAAAAAAGTGACATTTTTGGGGTTATTAGTGAAGTTGTGGAAAATTGTCGTTTTTCGACCATGGATTGTGGCCATACCGCATGGTCAAATGTGATGTTTGAGCAGCTTATTCGATGCAGAATTTTATGCTTTTTCTTTTAGATAATAGTGCACTTTTGGCTAGGATGCATTGTTTGGATGTTACATGTGAAAAAGTGGAACAAGTTCAAAAATTTCTCCGTTTTTTGGGTCTAAGGGACCCCAGTCATGTTTAACGTTGTGACAAATTCCACTTTTTCCCTGTTTATTGTAGTTTTTTCCCGAATTTCCTCAATTTAATGCTTTTATGCTTGTATCGCTTATTTTTCTATTCCTATTACACCCCCTCTTTGGCTCCAAGCCCGAAGACCTACGTGTATTAATTGTTTAGCTATCGCAGAAAGATGCTACCGACACTGTCACACTGGGAAGTCCGTCGCAGTTTGACTCGTGGACTCCGGGAGCGTCGGCCAAACGAACGCCAGTTGTGACCAACCAAGGAAATAATTTCAGCACCAAAAATAAATACGACCTTTTGTCACAAGCTGATGACAAATACAAACCTTATTCATCTATGAAGTGAGTGATTTTCTTTTTATTTAATTTATTTCATCAATTTGTTGCCCATTTTGTTTCATAACCAGGGCAAGGATTTATATGAAATTACTTATTTTACCTATACAAGCATATTTTCACATATACGTAGGGATGAACGATACTGATCAATATCGAGATGGTATCGATACTTTTCTTTCGATCATTTTGGTATCGATAATGAAGTATCGAACAATAACTACCTCACATTTTTGTTAAAAATTACCAATTAAGAATCAAGAAGGCCCTCTCCTAAAGGTTGTTACACTTGTTTCGGTTAGAAATTCGAGTATATACTTTGGGTATGTACCATAGACTAAGGTAAAGGCTAGAAGCTTCGGAGAGAGATCTCTCTTCCCTGCTTTGGCTAGGGGTTGTCATGTGAAGAAAATGAAGACATGAAGAATGACATGATAAATACCAATATTTATTGGTATCGATACTTTTGATCCAATTGCTTGGTATCGATACCATTCTTTTGATACCGATACTAGTACTCATATCGATCATCCCTACATATACGCCCATATTTAGAATATATTTACCCAATATATAATTTATTTTAATTATTTAAATTTATTTATTTTATTTTTATTTTTATTTTATTTTATTATTTTTTTTTTTTCACTGTGATAACTTGACTTAAAATGTTATGATAAGTTGAATTGAAACGCATTTTGTTTTCGTTTTTTCAGCAAAGGCAAAGTTTCTGGATCCACGTCGCTTGAGAAAGAACGAGGAGGCGGAAGTGAGTAGTTTTCTATAAAGAATTTTTATTTTTTGTTTCTGAACGCTGATACACGAATTTCGATTTGACTCAATTTTCGCAGAATAAAAATTATAAAATCGTTAATTTTGCGTCCACTGGAAGAAGTTATGGGTCAAAATGGGTATCAATTCACCCATTTCAAAAGTGGGTTTTTTAGATTTCTGGTACTTGGGCGTGTGGGGTATCATTTTCGACTAAATTTTGGACGCTGAATCGATTGGAATGGGCCTCGGACCCGCCACACCCACTGTTTTCATTTCCCCCACGTTGATGAAATGATTTTCCATGCGCCTGGTCCGAGGAATAACCAACCCCTTTGAAGAAATTTGCAGCGTTTACTTTTTGGCCATCAACTAACGTTTCGCTTGTTCCAGTGATGCGCGACCGGGACCGGGATGACCGCGACTTCCGAAGACAAGGCAGTGGTCCACCGTCGAGAGAAACCTCCAGGCCGAGGTACGCCCAACCTGGCCATTCTCCTGCTGGGTCTCTCAACAGGGACCGAGATAGAGACAGAGACTTTAACAGGTGATTTATTTATCCGCTTATTTGTAGATTGTAGCCATTTGGCGAGATTTGACTCGTGAAACGTGGATATTAACACAAGGCAATAGCCAATAGCCAGCCAAAAACTCCTATGGCTTACCTCAGTTTCTTCTGTCCCATTGTGGCCATGCTAGCGACCATGAAAACCACTCAAGAATAAATTTTGTCGCGGCCATTTTCTTACAATTTTAAATTTTGGAGCCGCTGATAAGAAGCTTAAAAAGTTTGATAACACGGGAGGTTGCACGGCCGCTCCACACACGCTCTGACAACGACAGGAGATGGGGAAACTGTTGCGTAGTCGAGACGGACCCGTCAAATTTTGTCCGGCCCGTGCGGTCCGGACCGTTCGCACAACGGCGGTGCAATGGTGGTGAGCGGGTAACTTGTGCTTACCCCTCTTGAAGCCTTAAGCCCCGCCGCAAATTGAACCCAGTCCACGCTCAACCCACTCCCAGTCCACGACCATGGACTGGGTTGGGCACCGCACATTGAATCTACTGAGTCACCACGCCTTGGTTTGTCCACCCCGCTGATGTCAGACATTAAGGAAGTGTTTTCGCTATGTTCCTTGTTCAAAAGCAAGGAAAGTTGATGAAATTCTGGGAAATTTAGCTGGAAGAAGTACTTTTGGAGAGTTTGATGTGTATTTTGAAGTTCCTGGCAATGTTCAAATGACGTTTTCTGATGTTAGTTACTGATGACGACCTAACCGTTGAAATCGATTTGACTATTGCTCTTATTATTTTTGAGGAAATGAACTTTCTCGGTTTATACATCCGTCTTGTATTGATAGTTTTCTGCTTAGCCGGGAACAGTTTGGTGAAAACTACATGAACTAGTAAAAAGTTGACATTACTGGAGGGGAATGCAAAGCGCAGAAATCAATCAATAGCAGAGAAAAGTTAGCTGTATGCCTGAGTTAGGGCCAAAAAGTGCCTTGGGGAGCGACTGCGTGGGCTGGGTTTAATGCTGTACCAAGTACAAAAATGTTTAAAGATGCCCCCACTCGTGGGCTGCTCGTGTGCTGCGATCAATCTGCGGCGGGCCTAAGCCCCCCCTTCATAACCCATGACTGTCCGGCGGGGCGTTGCCCTGGGTGTAGACGAACGAAACAGTCCGATCCGCCCGGTGAGGCATTACTCCAGTTTCCAGGATGATGCACCCGAAATCGCCCAATCTGGTCGCCCCGGAAAACGGGTGTAGTACGCCGTTACACCACCCGTTTTCCACGCCGATGGGGCGTAAGGACCGACTTTTACGACCCCCGACCCGTTCTTCCTGCTCCGTTCCAGGTCCTAATCTCGCTGTCTCTCTGTCCGGCGGGGGCGTTGCCCTGCGTGTAGACGGACGAAACAGGCCGATCCGCCCGGTGAGGCTTTACTCCAGTTTCCAGGATGATGCACCCGAAATCGTCCAATCTGGTCGCCCCGGAAAACGGGTGTAGGAGTACGCCGTTACACCACCAGTTTTCCACGCCGATGGGGCGTAAGGCCCGACTTTCACGACCCCCCGACCCGTTCTTCCTGCTCCGTTCCAGGTCCTAATCTCGCTGTCTCCCTGTCCGGCGGGGGCGTTGCCCGACGCCCCATCTGGGCGGCAGCAGCAGGCGCCGAGCTCCTGAATTGTGTCTTTACCTTGTCAAAACGCTTATTTGAATTAAAATAAGCCCCTTATTTGTCCAAAACGCAAGCTGTAAGTATTGCAACTGTGTGAAAAACCGAGGAAAAAGAAGAAAACAGCTGTTTGCAAAGGCCTAGGTTCAGTCACGTTAGACTTTAAGCGTGTTGGACAGCAACGATCTCCGGAATTTCCAGCTCTAACTCCTGTGGTTTTCAAGTAGTTATAGAATACGGTGAGGCCTTATATCGAAAAGAAGGATACTGCGACTGCGGAGAAAGGCACTTCCAATAACATCCAACGTCTGATTTCGGGCATCTTCATTGTGATAAAGGGCCTGGGATGTGTCCGATAACATTCTGCACGACTTGTACAATTCCAGTACCTCTATCAAAATTTCCTTCTCATTACTATCTGGGACCACTTTCATTATATTAGCACCAAACAACGCATTTACTTCAACATAAACTGCGTGAAGACGGACGAAGCAGGGTCCGATCCGCCCGGTGAGGCCTTTATCAGTTTTTAGGGTGATGCGGTGGGGTTTCCACGCCCCCTTCCTTACCCGAAATCGTGAGGATATCCGCCCCCGTCCCCCTATCTGGTGGTCCCTTAAAACGGGTGCAGGAGCACGCCATTTCCCCACCCGTTTCCCAGGCCGGTGGGGCATGGCCCCGACTTACGGGGAACGGGTTGGGGCGTGAATAGGGGTATTTTTTACTGGAAATGAGTTGAGTTGGTTGTTGAATCAACATTATCCGTACATTATTACCTATCCAGATGTGTGCTCGATGATTATAACGACCGAATCAATTCGCCTGAATAATCGTGACGAACGACCGTCCCCTTAATATGAGAGCGCAAACATTATTTTTTGAGTTATTCCGCGTTTGTTTGTCGCACTTCTAAACATCCCATCATTTATTTATTTATTTTCCTTCTTCTTTTCCAGGATGGAACGTGGTCATCCTAACCGCGGTTTCACGCAACAGCCGGACAACAGGGAAACGACGGAATCTCGCGTCCCGTTGCCGGAACCTGCCGATATGGAGGAGGACGAAGCCGAAAGGAAGGCCGCTACCGTTTTTGAGGAATGGCGCGCCAACCAGGACGTTCAAGTAAGGTTTTGACTGATTCTGAATGTAATTTTTGGGGGGTGAAGGGCGCTGTGTCGACAGAGGGGGTCTGAAGGCCATCAGGCTAGCTAACATTGTCTCGAATTCTCCCAAATAGCGTGAAGTCCTGGGCAAGGAACGAGCTTAGACATGATGTCCGCCAGTTGATGTTCAGTTCAAACATGCCGCAGTCAGCATTGCCTTCTTGATGCTGCCCCAGAAGTCTTTCCTGTAGGGAGCGCATGATTGGACAACCAGCATTGTCGGCGTCACAGTAGCACTCCAGCAGACGAAATTTTGGTTCTGGCCTGTAAAGCATCGTTCCTGAGCAGCATGGGTTCGTTGTTGGCTGTTCTACCCTGACAAACATGAATTTCCAGGAGTGTGTCCTTCAGGCTCTCGTCTCCAAGGCCCAGGTTGACTGTATTTCCACAGATTTGTCCAAGGCGTTTGACTAGCACCATCCTTAGCGCTCTTGAGTCCCTGGGAGTCTTCGGTTGTCCTTCTTGCCTGAATACCAAGCGTCTCTGATCAGTGTTTGTGGTGCTGTATCTGCTGCCTTCACCTTTGTCTGTCGTTCCCCAGGGGTCCCATCTAGGCCCTCTTCTATTCATCATACCTATCAATGGTTCCTGTGCAGTCCTCAACAGTGTCATTTGCATTTGTTGATGATATGAAGCTCAGCCTTCAGGTGTGCTCTCTGACTCCTGTTGCCCTGCCTTGTTGCCTTTGTCCAGTGGTGCTCAAAAATTGGCAGAGCATTGACTGGCGGAATTGCCCAAAGGCTCTTGAGGCTTCTTTGTTAGTCTTCTTGCCTGGATGTGGTGCTACCTCGCATTGAGCATCTTTCGGCAGTATTTGTGGTGCTGTGTCTGCTGCCTTCACCTCTTCACCTTCTGGTGTTTCCCAGGGGTCCCATCTTGGCCCTCTTCTATTCATCTTGGCTATTAATGGTACTGGTGCTGTCCTCAAGAGTGTCAACTATCTTGAAGTGTCATACAGAAGGACCTCTATGACTCCAGTACTCTGCAGTTTTGCCTTTGTTTAGTGGTGCTTGGAAATTGGCCAAAGAATTCCCAGAAGACTCCCAGAGACTTGTGAGTCTTCAGTAGTCTTCTTGCCTGGACGCAGAGCTACCTCGCATTGAGCATCCTTGGGCAGTGTTTGTGGTGCTGTATCTGCTGCCTCACCTCACTGTCTGGTGTTCCCCAGGAGTCCCATCTTGGCCCTCTTCTATTTATCTTGGCTATTGATGGCACCAGTGCTGTCCTCAACAGTGTCAATTATCATGCATTTGCTGCTCCGTGATGACCGCTCGTTGCCCTTATATATGCATCCTTATTGCGTCAATGGTGATGCTCATGTTCGCCCCTCCCCGTGTTGTTTTGGACAGGCAGCTGACCTTCAATGAACACGTCGCCCAAGTGTCTTTCATGCCATGCCTTGGTTTCATCAAGCTCAAAGCCAGAGCATTCACTAGCACGTCTACCGTCCACCAGACTATCGGTCCAGCCCCATCTGGAATATGCCCTTGTCTGAGGCCCCTCATACAAACACCATGTGGATCAGCCTTGAAAGCTGGTCTTCAAAGAGACGCCTGCTATGGCAGCGGGAGAAAGAGGAACTAGACCAAGGAATCGGAGGATTTTCGAGATTTTTGGTGATCTAGGCGTGTGGGGTGTCATTTTCGACTAAATTTTGGACCCTGAATCGATTGGAATGAGTCCTTGCCCTGCCCCTCCACACTCACCGTTCTCCCCATAATCTCCAATATCATAACGGATTCTTACTTCAACTTTGCACATAATTGAACCTGTGATTCGTCTAAACTATTATTCATTTTACAGGAAACGTTAACGACGTTCCACGAGTCGTTCGTCGGCCAACGGAACCAGTGCCTCTTCGTTCGTTCACTAATGAACCAAGTGATTGAAGGAAAACCTCACACTCGGACAAAATTCGCCGAGCTTCTAGTCGAATTACTTCAAGATAAAAACGCTATACTCACCATAAAAGACGTCATTACCGAGTAAGTGCCGTGTATTCGTTAATATTCAATCATTTTTATTTATATATTTCATATGAACGGGACGAGCCCATTTACAGAAAATGGATGACAAAAATACATTCGATAAGAGAAAGTAATGGGATGGAGGTTCAACACTGTAAAGGCACCAAAGACAAGTCAGGGGAGTGAGGAGATTTCAGTGAGACGAGATCGAGAGCAGGTCTATGTCATGCTCGACCGACAGCAGGTTAGCCATTCTGGGAGGTCGACAGGGAGGACAAGAACGCATGTAGTTTGTAGGCGAGAATGGCACAGCAAAGAGATAGCAGGAGCGCAGGCCAAATTGGGCAAGCAAAGAGAAGATGCCGTGCATGAAGGACATGTCCGCGAGAGGCTGAGCAGGTGAAACTGCTGGCCCAAGGCACTGTATGCCACGTCCTCCTGACAAACCCCAAGCTGGAATGCCAGATGCGCGGTACACTTTGTTGAGCTGATCCACATGGCATTCGTATGAGGGACTCCAGACGGAAGCATACTCCTGGTTCGTCATACTCCAATTCGGTCAAATGTCTTAGAAAAATCAGTAGACACAGTCAACCTGGGCCCCAGCCCAACCTGAAGGATGCGTCCCCAGAAAGTTGGGAGGTTAGTCGCTGTAGAACAGCCACGAAGAAACCCATGCTGCCCAGGGACGATGCATGGCGCAATGATGGGTGAGATAAGGCCAACGACCATCTTTCCAAAAACCTTGGGAATTGTGGAGAGAGATGTGTTGGGGAGGATGTTGGTGATCTGACCGATCACCCTTCTTGTGGATGGGAGTAATGAAGTGTTTCCAGCAGTCTGGGAATGATCCAGAGGTTGATAAGAGAAGTGGTCCCACCAAGCCATGGGCACAAGAACGTAGAATGACTGGTTGGACGCCATCCGGACCCATCCCTTTGACATCCCCATTCACGACAGAGCCACTTGGCCATAATTACCTCAGGATGGACGAGGCAACATAGTGTAACGATTTATATCCTTAGTAAATAATTTATTAACAATCGTTCACTTGAATACACTGTTCACATTCGCGCACTTACACAATGACAGAGTCACAATACACGGTTGTAACGCAGTTGTCGCACTATTTATAATGCAGCACGGCACGATTTATAACCCAAAGCATCTATATCCGGACTCCAAATTGAACTGCCCTGTGCGGTGTACCTGGGTCCATTTTATACCTGCTGCCTGGCCGAGAACGTTCTTGAACCTTCCCTGGTTCTGGGAACTTGACATGTTGCCTCGAGTGAAGGGAAAGGTTCCAGCCAATTCAATATGATGCACAATTCCTCAAAATGACTCCCTTAGCCCTCCACAGGTCGTTGACCTTGCGATGCTGGCAGCCCATTTGACCAGCGCAGGTGCTAGCTCGCAACAATAGAATACCATCATTGGTCCCGGTCAGACCAAATTTGAGCGGAGTAGGGTTCAAAACGTGTATTCCGAAAAATGGATTTTGAGATTTTTGGTGATCTAGGCGTGTGGGGTATCATTTTCCACTAAATTTTGGACCCTGAATCGATTGGAATGGGTTCGGGAACCGCCACACCCACTGTTTCCCCCATTTTCCCCATGTTGAAGAAATGAGTCTCCTGCTGTTCCGAGAAATAACCAACCCTTGTGAAAGAATTTGCAGCGTTTATTGTTGATATTTCTTGTGAGTACTCTATGGTATCGATACTTTTCATTCGATACTTCAGTAGTATCGAATATCCGAATCAAGTACTTCGAAGGTATCATATGTCCCTAGGCATTGATTCTTCGGGATTAGGGGTGTGATTGGTGCCAATTTTCTTTAGATTGGCTCGTCTCTCGCACCACTCAAGTTGTTTTACTCAAATTTTTTTGATGTTTTTGTATAATTTAACTCTCTTCTAAAAAATATATCCCTTTTTGATTCAGATTCAGCGAACTGATCAAGTACGGAGACGATATGGTTGTAGATATTCCGTTTTTCTGGCACCATTGGGGTCAAATTTTCTGTAAGTTTGATCTTCATATTACTTTTCATACCGTATAACGCATTATTGAACATTTATGTATCAAATTTTGATTTAAATTGTCTTCCTTTTCCAGCTCCTCTCGTCGAATGCGATGTATGCACTTTTGACGATATTAAACAATCGTTGGGCGATCGTCCTCTCAAAGATAGAGCGCGAGTTTTGTCCGAAATATTTAAGACTTTACTACTAAATAATAAGGTAAGTTGTGTCGACGATGTATATTTTGAATCGTTCAGCATTTATGGTTGATTATTTGTTGATTATTCAACTGTTTTCTTGTCAGAAATCAACCTGTCCGATTTTTATAAAAAATTTCTTTGGAGAAAAAGAGACCTCTTTTGGGCTATAGTTTGTTCTCGAAACATTTCAGCCCAATTGGACCAAATTTAGGAGGAGTAGGGGTCAAAATGTGTTTCAAATAATGAATTTTTGAGATTTGAGGCGTGTGGGGTTGGATTTTGGCTAATTGGACAAAATTTGGGGAGACTAGGGGTAAAATTGTGTTTCTTGAATAGCGATTTTTGAGATTTTTTGAGGAATTATGGTGGGGTATCATTTGCCACAACATTTTTGGACTACAATTATCACTGAAGGTGGATATAAGATGGGGAATGTGGGACCGGAGGTGGGTATAGGTCAAATGTGGACCTATTTTGAAAGTGGGTTTTCAAGATTGTTGGGTACCTAAGCGTGTTGGGTATCATTTTCCTCTAAATTTCGGACGCTGGATCCAATAAGACGGGTTCCAAAACGATTGGGGTTCACCGACAGAGGTTATAGGTCAATATGGGTACCTATTTACTTATTTTGATAGTGGGTTTTCGAGATTTTTATTACCTAGACGTGTGGGGTATCATTTCCTACTAGATTTTGGACGCTCAATTGATTATAATGATCCTCCATGCTCTTGTTTTGAGAAATAAACCACCCCTATGAATGAGTTTTCATCTATTTTGACTGAATTTCCTCACTTTAATGTTGTATATTTCCTTTTACAGACTAATCTGTGGACTGCCTCTAAATATAAGTTAACCGATTTCGTTCCTGAAGAAGAAATAGAAACTTTTATTAAGAGCAATGTGAGTATCCGAAGCATTTGAGTAATTTATTCTTATTGTTGATGTAGAATGTGCTTTGTTCATAAGAGTATGACGACGGCGTTATATGGTACGCTTATCCCAGAGCGGCGCCAGGTCCTTTTGCGCATGCGCGGGGCTCTATATGCCTTTTGCAATCTGTCACTCCGAGTTGACGTTATAGTTTATATGCTCAGCTTACGTAAGTGGATAAATAAGCTGAAATTGATTATAGTACATGGACTATGAGAACGATTTACTGATAGCAGCAGCTCCCAGCTACCTCGTTTGGCGCACTTTTTAAGACTAAAAAACCTAAAAAGTAAGGATCCCACCTCAAGGTCCCTTGAACCCGCATCTCTTCCCTGTGACACGCGCAGGTTACACCCTTGTAACCTTCCCACTCCACTGTTTTCTCTCGCCCGTTCTTGGCCACTTCTCACATTTTTTCTCTCGCGAGTTTTACCGCGGTTCATCATACGAAATTTGATTTAATTTTTTCGCCTTTTTGGTTTTTTCGGTTGTTTTTACCGTGCGTGATATGCCGAAATCTCCATTAGCTTCGGTTCGGCCCGGGAAGTCCGTCTCAGAAACCGTAACCACAGGGAAGAGATGCGGGTTCAAGGGACCTTGAGGTGGGATCCTTACTTTTTAGGTTTTTTAGTCTTAAAAAGTGCGCCAAACGAGGTAGCTGGGAGCTGCTGCTATCAGTAAATCGTTCTTTCCGTCCATTAGCTATAATCCAGCTCAGCCTATCCAATAATGTAGGCTGAGCTACAATTATTGACGAATGAATTAACGTTTTAGGACGTTTTACCGCGATAAATGGATAAATTTCTGTCCATTTTGAGTGAAAATGAACAATATTAGATAGAAAGATTGCAGCGGGCTCCCGAATAAGAGAGGACAATCGACTGGTGCTTAGGGCAGCACTCCCCCCCCCCCCCCCTCACCAATCTATATGATGAGACTGACGTGCCGGGAATATTAATAACCTCGACTTCTTGTTAAAATGAACAATAAATGCCACAGCAGAGTAGCTAAGACCTGCTGCAATTTATAAAACATCCACAATTGTCAATCTTAATCAGTATTATATAATTTTTTCAGAATTTCTGGTTCCTCTCGTCAAGCAACGATGAAACGAAAGCGGAAGTCGACAAACACAGGGAGACTCTGGTCAAGATTCTTCAAAAAGATCGCGACGAAACCCTTAAAGAAGCCTCCCTTTATTTGGTGAGTTGAATTTCCATTGATTTGTAACCATTCAGTGGCTATTGGTTCATTTAGACACCAATTTTTTGTGTAATTGAGCGTTTTTCTTATTCAGTATTTGATTTTCAGGACAAAATTAAAGGGGACGTGTCGAAGAAGGCTTTTGTCGAAATAGTAACGATGGCTGTGATTAAGGCTTCACTGAGTAAGTTTCTCGTTTCTCCTTAACTAAAATGTTTTGAAAATATAGCACGTAATATACTTTTAAAAAGAGATTTTTGCATTTGTGCTCAAAGGGCGTTTCTGTGTGATGATTAACGCTAATCTTCTCTATGACTCCAGCAGTGGCTGGGGGAGGATTTAGACTCATGTATCAATTGTTCTGATCAGATTCGCCCGTTAGGATGGGAATAGGAAATAAGGAGACAAATTTTGATGTAGCACTAATCAGTATCGTCAACTGCATTAAATTTATCATTCATTTAACACTGCTAATCGCTGAATAAATTTCTAACTTCCTTCCAAAGTTATATAACGAATGTAACCTGGACGTATGTATTTTTGTATTTTTGCAGAAGATGGACAACTGGTGGAAAAGCAGTTCACAAATTTCAGTAAATTAATTCAAAAGTATGTCGACAATAAAGAAGAATTGGAGCTGATATGTTTATTCGCCATCAAGAATTTGGTTATGATACATGAAGTCCTACAACTATGTGAGTAATTTGTGTTTTGATATTTTGTTTTAACAAAATTTCTTTTGATATTTCGAAAATTTCTGATAATTTTGATATTTTGATTTTTTTGATATTTTGATTGAATTTTGATATTTTGAAAATTTCTGATAATTTTCTGATAATTCTTTATTTTGAAAATTTCTGATAATTTTGATATTTTGAAACTTCTGATAATTTTGATATTTTGAAAATTTCTGATAATTTTGATATTTTGATTTTTTTGATATTTTGATTATTGATATTTTGATTATTTTGATATTTTGATTGAATTTTGATGATTTTGAAAATTTCTTTTGATATTTTGTTTTAACGTGTATTGAACGTTTGAATTTCATTTTATTTTATTTTACAGCCGTACTTAGGGAATCGTTCAGTCTGCTGTACGATAACAGTATAATTTCCGTCGAAGCGTTCAAAAAGTGGCTTGTTGACACGAGTATCGAACCGCTCGAGTCGGAAGGACGATTGACGGCGACCAATACGTTGGCAACTTTTTTCAAACACATCGCTGAAGCCGACGATGAAGAGGAATCCTGATCGTACAGTAACACTAGGTAGGTTGCGTGCTGTTGATTATAGGGGTGATATGCTGCCCAGGCCAGAGGATGGTTGCATCATCACAAGTTTGCCATGCTGCTCTGATGGTTGAATAGAGTTTTCACATGGTTGGGCTTTCTGCAGCTGTAGATGTAAAGTGAGCGGGGTAGATGGTGGCAGACACCTAGAGAAGAGGTTTGAGGGAGCCCCAAGCATGGAAGCCTAGTGGCTTGTCCTACCTGGTGGCAGGTGTCATGCCCAGAACTCCCTACAAAGGGCGAAGGCTCATTGCTGTCCCAGTTACTTGATTGGAGACACTGATGGGAACAGAGGCAGGCGCAGGGGTGTATAGGATCGAACCCTGTTGGCAATACTCCACACCACTAGAAAAGTACAACTCTGCATTCCAGGCCGAAATTCTGGCGATCAACGCACGCGCTTTGGAGAGTGAGGAGATGGGCTACTAATGCACACCACTGTATCTCTGACAGCCAGGCGACGATAGGCCCTCACAGCACCCATGGTAGATGGTAGATGGTGGTAGACACCTAGAGGAGGGGTTTGAGGGAGCCCCATGCTTGGAAGCCTAGTGGTTTGTCCTACCTGGTGGCAGATGCCATGCCCAGAACGCCCTACAAACACAGGGCAAAGGGTCATTGCTGTCCCAGTGACTTGATCTGGTACAGTGATGGTTCCAGAATGGGAACATACAATACAAATCGGTATTCCAGTCCGAAATTCTGGCGATCAATGCATGCTCCCTGGAGCGTGATGAGATGGCATACTAATGCACAACACCGCATCTCTGACAGCCAGGTATGATAAGGCCCTCACAGCACCCATGGTAGAAGGTAGATGGAAGCAGACACCCAGAGGAGGGTTTGATGGAGCCCCCAAGCGCGGAATCCTAGTGGCTTGTCCTACTTGTTAGTCCCTAAACAGCACCAGTCCCTTGATGAGGGTTATTAGGTGGTGGAGTATCTTCAGAAATTATCAGGGAAGTATCATTGGCAAATGAAACGAGTTTCCCTCCATGTCTGCGGTTAGCAGTTTGTTCAAGAAGATGAAGTAGATTGGTCCCAGACACGTTCCTTGAGGAATACCGAAATCACAAGGTTCATCATTGGCCATCCTGCAGAGATACACACTACTATTAGATGTGGTGGCAAATGTCATGCTAATAACTCCCTCCAAACATCATCGATATGTGTCCTCAATGACTTCAGTGGGGTGAAGGGTCATTGCTGTCCCAGTGACCTGGTCTGGTACACTGATGGGTCCAGAATGGGAACAGAGGCAGGCGCTGGGGTGTATGGGATCAAACCCAGTTGACAATACTCCACACCTCGGTATTTCAGGCCGAAATTCTGGCGATGGTAGATGGAAGCAGCCGGGTGTCTGCTTGGCAGGAGGGGTTTGCCAGAGCCCCAAGCGTGTACGCCTCGTCCTATCTGTTAGTCCATAAACAGCCCTATCCCTTGATGAGGGTACATTGTTGATCACCCCTGCAGATGTCATGCC